>CM055116.1:760286256-760716256 GCA_029206835.1 Rana muscosa | reverse complement strand
TTTAGGAGCCTAGCCGCGTACGGGACCCCGAAAACCAATCACCGCCTTCAGGATTTCTAGGCACAAATTTTTGATTTGACTCCTCACAACCTATCACAGTTTCGAAGGCCATAAAATGCCAAAATAGCACAAAACCCCCCCAAATGACCCCATTTTGGAAAGTAGACACCCCAAGCTGTTTGCTGAGAGGCATGGTGAGTATTTTACAGCTCTCATTTGTTTTTGAAAATGAAGAAAGAACATTTTTTTTTTCTTTTTTTTTTTTCAATTTTCAAAACTTTGTGACAAAAAGCGAGATCTGCAAAATACTCACAATACCTCTCAGCAAATAGCTTGGGGTGTCTACTTTCCAAAATGGGGTCATTTGGGGGGGGGGGGGTTTGTGCCATCTGGGCATTCCATGGCCTCTGAAACTGTGATAGGCAGTGAGAAGTGAAATCAAAAATTTACACCCTTAGAAAGCCTGAAGGCGGTGATTGGTTTTTGGGGTCCCGTACGCGGCTAGGCTCCCAAAAAGTCTCACACATGTGGTATCCCCGTACTCAGGAGAAGCAACAGAATGTATTTTGGGGTGTAATTCCACATATGCCCATGGCATGTTTGAGCAATATATCATTTAGTGACAACTTTGTGCAAAAAAAAATTAAAAAATTGTCTTTTTTCTGCAACTTGTGTCAACATATAAAATATTCCATGGACTCGACATGCCTCTCAGTATATAGCTTGGGGTGTCTACTTTCCAAAATGGGGTCATTTGGGGGGGTTTTGAACTGTTCTGGCATTTTATACACAACATTAGGAAGCTTACATCCACTCTTCTAACCACTTGAAGACAAAGCCCTTTTTGACACTTTTTGTTTACATGAAAACATATTTTTTTTTGCAAGAAAATTATGTTGAACCCCCAAACATTATATATATTTTTAAAGCAAAGGCCCTACAGAATAAAATGGTGGGTGTTGCATTTTTTTTTTCTACACAGTATTTGCGCAGCGATTTTTCAAACGCATTTTTTGGGGAAAAAATACACTTTTTTTAATTTTAATGCACTAAAACACACTATATTGCCCAAATGTTTGATGAAATAAAAAAGATGATCTTAGGCCGAGTACATAGATACCAAACACGACATGCTTTAAAATTTCGCACAAACACGCATTGGCGACAAACTACATACATTTTTAAAAGCCTTTACAGGTTACCCCGTTAGATTTACAGAGGAGGTCTACTGCTAAAATTACTGCCCTCGATCCGACCTTCACGGTGATTCCTCACATGCATGGTGCAATTGCTGTTTACATATGACGCCAGACCGACGCTTGCGTTCGCCATTGGGCAAGAGCAGGGCAGGACAGGGGTGCTTTTTTTTTAATTATTAATTTTGCTTTTTTATTTTATTTTAAATTGTTCCTTCCATATTTTTTATTTTTTATCATTTTTATTGTTATCTCAGGGAATGTAAATATCCCCTATGATAGCAATAGGTAGTGACAGGTACTCTTTTTTTGAAAAAACTGGGGTCTAGACCCTAGATCTTTCCTCTGCCCTCAAAGCATCTGACCACACCAAGATCGGTGTGATAAAATGCTTTCCCAATTTCCCAATGGCGCTTTTTATATCCAGGGGGGGGACATTCCCTCCCACTGCTTGTAAAAGCAGTCCAGAGGCTAATTAGCCACTAGGATTGCTTTTACATGAAAGCCGGCCGCTGGCTGAAAAGAATGATACCAAGATGATACCTAAACCCGCAGGCATCAATCTGGTATAACCAATCAAAGTCCAGCAACATACCAGTACGTTGCTGGTCCTTGTTGGACATGTATTGTAATCTTTTTTTTTCATGCAGCCAGGTGGCTGAACGAAAAAAGAGATTGATCGGTGGGTATGCCCACCATTAGAATACCGCCCTTCATCCACCCACTTCTAATGATGGGCATACATGCACCATTTATATATGCCGAAGCATGGGGGCATCCTCCCGCAAAAAAGTTATGCCGCACACACATGGTCGGACTTTTCCACGGGCAAGCCTCCGTCGGAATTTCGATCGTATGTACGCGACATTAGGAGCAAAATCACTCCTCCGCCCCTGCTGCCCCAATGCTTCGGCATATTTGCTCTTTTTTTTAACTGTGGTGGTGAAATCACCTCCTACAGCACTGGAGTCGCAGGGATCAGGCCTGTCTCTGCGAACGCTGCAGTTATGTGTGTTGTGTTTTGTAAGTGACAGTGATCGATCGATACTGCACTTGGGTGGCCTGGGCTGGACGGAGGGGCAAAACGCAGGTGCTAGCAGGTATCTGGGCTGATCCCGCTAACACTGCGTTTTTGGGAACCCTAAACTGCTGGGGACGCTAGTATAGATCAGATCAGATATTGATCTGTTCAGATACTATACCACTAAGGAGGATGTATGCTTCACTCACGCGTGGGTGTTAGCGTTACTGGCCCTAACCTGACGCTGCCTGGGGTGTGACGCAGATCCTCTCTGACGCTAAAACCTAATTGATATCACCCGCCGGGCGATCAGGGGGTTAAACCTTTATTGGGTTATATACGGCGGGTGCCCTGACACTATAAAAAGCAAACTAACTAACCAGCGTCACCCGTAACACTTATATGATGATCACTGGTGAAAGGGTTAACTAGGGGCAATTAGGGGGTTAAAACCTTTATTAGATAATATATGGGGGTACCTGACGCTATAAAAACCTGCGGCGAACCTAAAAAAAATTACTGGCTACCAATCTGCATCACCGACGCTAAGACAGCGATCAGAAAAATGATCGCTTAGCGACAGTGGTGATAGGGGGTGAAAGGGTTACCTGGGGGGCGATCAAGGGGGTTAAACGTTTATTAGATAATTTATGGGGGTACCTGACGCTATAAAAACCTGCGGCGAACCTAAAAAAAATTACTGGCTACCGATCTGCATCACCGACGCTAAGACAGCGATCAGAAAAATGATCGCTTAGCGACAGTGGTGATAGGGGGTGAAAGGGTTACCTGGGGGGCGATCAAGGGGGTTAAACCTTTATTAGATAATTTATGGGGGTACCTGACGCTATAAAAACCTGCGGCGAACCTAAAAAAAAATACTGGCTACCGATCTGCATCACCGACGCTAAGACATCGATCAGAAAAATGATCGCTTAGCGACAGTGGTGATAGGGGGTGAAAGGGTTACCTGGGGGGCGATCAAGGGGGTTAAACCTTTATTAGATAATTTATGGGGGTACCTGACGCTATAAAAACCTGCGGCGAACCTGAAAAAAATTACTGGCTACCGATCTACATCACCGACGCTAAGACATCGATCAGAAAAATGATCGCTTAGCGACGGCGGTGCTAGGGGGTGAAAGGGTTATCTGGGGGTGATCAAGGGGTTAAACCTTTATTAGGGGGGGTTAGGGGGCTACACTGGACCCAAAACTAAATGTAGTGACACTTTTACAGTCACAAATGTCACTGATTGCAGTGATCAGTAAATAAATGGTCACTGCAATCAGTGACACTGTGACTGGGGGCTGGGGGGTGATCTGGGGGGGCCTGGGGGGGCGATTTATGTGCCTATGTGTGCTGGTGTTAGTGTAGTGTTTGTGCACTGACCTGTGTGTCTTCTCTTGTACGGCGCTCGGTATATGTGAGCGCCGCACAGGAGATGACATCACTTCCTCCTGCTTTCTCTGTCTGTGTGTACATTCGACAGACAGAGGGGGCATTTCTATTCGCCGGGAGCGATCGCGGGGGGGTGGCCGGAATCGAACGGCCGTCCCCTCATGTCGGATCGCTCCCCAACGAATTCCGACCGCTCACTGTACAGAAGGGGGGATCGGACCCCCCAACTGTACAAAGGCAATCACGTATGCTCTACGTGATTGTGCCTGTCGGTGCCATTGTGCCGACGTATATATACAGTGAGCGGTCGTTAAGTGGTTAAACAAGTGGACTATTTACACATTATTGTTTAGTGTTCACGTTATTGTTTTTTTGTTTATTGCTTATAATTAATAAGCATCTACGCAATATTTATCACTGATGCACTTTTATATTGGTACATGCCACTCAGTTAGTTGCTGCTTCCCATGTGTAGACAGTTTAGTCAGTTATTTATCTAAGAGTTATCCTAGCACAGTTTCTTTTCCCTTTTCTTTTCAAATTTATATTTATATTTATAATTTTTTTGGATTAAATTCTTCAATACATACAGAATCTGTGGGGCTCATCATACCAGGACGTGGAAGTCATTGCCATGCATAAGGGATCTCCGTGATCATTTATTAGGAGAAAGGCCTGGGCTGGGCTTGAGCCATCCGCTTACTGAGCTTGCTATCTGGTAAGCAGGAATTCTAATTGGTGGTGGTACACTTACCTATGATCTTCTCACTGGGTGTTGCAACATTATCATACGTTTGGGTTGGACTGTGCAATAATATAACATCAGGACTCTTCAAATAGCGCAATTTTTTTCCTTTCCATTTTTTTTTGTGTTTATCCCACAATTAATTGCTGCTCCTGGACTGGTCCATCCATCCATTTCTTCCTTTAGCGCAGTTTTTCTCCCTTTTATACTGGTTTTGTATAATGTCTATATTATGAACCTATTATCAGGAGATAACAGATGCCCTCCTGGTCAATATATGACAATTTTATCACCAACCATTTCTTATACCAATGGGATTGTACCAAGGTATCAAGGTCAGGGCTGAACTGGGATAAAAATTTGGCCCTGGACTTCATCCAGACCAGCCCACTTTAATTCAATAAAATGCTGCCCCCCACCCCCCCCCCCCAAAAATCACGCCCACCAAAAGGCCCCTACATTCATTATTGTATATCATGAGAGGGTGAGAGAGAGGGTTTGAAAGAGAGAGAGAGAGAGGGAGGGTTGAGAGAGAGGGGGTGGGTGAGAGAGGGGGGTGAGTGTAAGAGAGAGGGAGTGAGTGTAAAAGAGAGGGGTGAGTGTAGGACCCCTTTCACACTGAGGCGTTTTTCAGGTGCTTTTGGGCTAAAAATAGCGCCTGTAAAGCGCCTGAAAAACGCCTCTGCTGCAGTCCCAGTGTGAAAGTCCGAGTGCTTTCACACAGGGGCGCTGCCATGGTGTTAAAAAAAGTCCTCCAAGCAGCATCTTTGGGGCGGTGGCCGCTCCTGCCCATTGAAATGAATGGCCACCGCTGCTGAAGCGCCTGCAAAGCACTTCGGGAGCAGTGCTACACGGGCACACTTAACCTTTAATTTGGCTGCTAGCGGGGGTTAAAAGTGCCTGCTAGAAGCCGAATAGCGCAGCTAAAATGACAGTAAAGTGCTGCTAATACTAGCAGCGTTTTACTGTCAATGCCCGCCCCAGTGTGAAAGCAGCCTAAGAGTCAGGGAGTGAATGAGACAGAGGAGAGGGCAGAGAGACAGAGGGGGGAGCTGAGAGACAGAGGGGGGAGCTGAGAGACAGAGGGGGGAGCTGAGAGACAGAGGGGGTGCTGAGAGACAGAGGGGGAGCTGAGAGACAGAGGGGGAGCTGAGAGACAGAGGGAGGGAGCTGAGAGACAGAGGGGGGAGCTAAGAGACAGAGGGGGGAGCTAAGAGACAGAGGGGGAGCTGAGAGACAGAGGGGGAGCTGAGAGACAGAGGGAGGGAGCTGAGAGACAGAGGGAGGGAGCTGAGAGACAGAGGGAGGGAGCTGAGAGACAGAGGGAGGGAGCTGAGAGACAGAGGGGGGAGCTGAGAGACAGAGGGGGAGCTGAGAGACAGAGGGGGGAGCTGAGAGATAGAGGGGGGAGCTGAGAGATAGAGGAGGGGGCTGAGAGACAGAGGGGGGGTTCTGAGAGACAGAGGAGGGGGTTCTGAGAGACAGAGGGGGGGTTCTGAGAGACAGAGGGGGGAGCTAAGAGACAGAGGGAGGGAGCTGAGAGACAAAGGGGGAGCTGAGAGACAGAGGGGGGAGCTGAGAGACAAAGGGAGGGAGCTGAGAGACAGAGGGGGGAGCTGAGAGACAGAGGGGGAGCTGAGAGACAAAGGGGGGAGCTGAGAGACAGAGGGGGGTGCTGAGAGACAGAGGGGGTGCTGAGAGACAGAGGGGGGAGCTAAGAGACAGAGGGGGAGCTGAGAGACAGAGGGGGAGCTGAGAGACAGAGGGAGGGAGCTGAGAGACAGAGGGAGGGAGCTGAGAGACAGAGGGAGGGAGCTGAGAGACAGAGGGGGAGCTGAGAGACAGAGGGGGAGCTGAGAGACAGAGGGGGGACTGACAGACAGGGTGAGCTAAGAGACAGAGGGGGGCTGAGAGACAGAGGGGGAGCTGAGAGATAGAGGAGGAGAGCTGAGAGATAGAGGGGGAGCTGAGAGATAGAGGGGGGAGCTGAGAGATAGAGGAGCGGGTTGAGAGACAGAGGAGCGGGTTGAGAGACAGAGGAGCGGGTTGAGAGACAGAGGAGGCTGCTGAGAGACAGAGGAGGGGGCTGAGAGACAGAGGAGGGGGCTGAGAGACAAAGGAGGGGGCTGAGAGACAGAGGGGGTGCTAAGAGACAGAGGGGAGCTGAGAGACAGAGGGGGAGCTGAGAGACAAGGGGAGCTGAGAGACAAGGGGAGCTGAGAGACAAAGGGGAGCTGAGAGACAGAGGGGGGATGAGAGACAGAGGGGGGAGATGAGAGATAGAGGAGGGGGCTGAGAGATAGAGGAGGGGGCTGAGAGACAGAGGAGGGAGCTGAGAGACAGAGGGGGGAGCTGAGAGACAGAGGGGGGAGCTGAGAGACAGGGGGAGCTGAGAGACAGAGGGGGGCTGAGAGACAAAGGGGGAGATGAGAGACAGAGGAGGAGAGCTGAGAGACAGAGGAGGAGAGCTGAGAGACAGAGGAGGAGAGCTGAGAGACAGAGGAGGAGAGCTGAGAGACAGAGGAGGGGGCTGAGAGACAGAGGAGGGGGCTGAGAGACAGAGGAGGGGTCTGAGAGACAGAGGAGGGGTCTGAGATATAGAGGGGGGCTGAGAGACAGAGGAGAGGTCTAAAAGAGGGGGGGACTGAGAGACACAGGGACTGAGAGACAGAGGGGAATCTGAGAGACAGAAGGGGGGTCTGAGAGACAGAAGGGGGGTCTGAGAGACAGAGGAGGGGTCTGAGAGACAGAGGGGGTCTGAGAGATAGTGGGGGGGCTGAGAGACAGAGGAGGGGGCTGAAAGAGGGGGGACTGAGAGACAGAGGGGGCAGAGAGACAGAGGGGAGGGCTGAGACAAACCACATAGCACCGTCCCTTTCTGCAGTCCCTCCTCTGCTCACCTCCCCGCTGTCTCAGTGTTCTGGCATGTTTGTGTAGGTTGCCGGGTACCTGATGACCAGCAGCGGCATCGCTGAGTCTCCCTCTTTACCGGGGGGTGCTCTCGCTGCTCTACTCCTTACAGCGGCGCATGTTCTCTTCCTCCGGGCTCCCAGTCAGCTTGCCCTCCGGCCGCATGGTTCCTGGAGCAGAGAGGAGGTGAAGGAATTGAGGTTCTGGGAGTGCCGGGGTGGCCGCGCTCACTCCTGTTCGCCTCTTCGGTGGTCAGGGAGGGGGTGGAGCTCTTTTCCCTCCTCGGCTTTTACATCCAACTGCCCTCCTCGCTGGCCACCTTCCCCGAATCCCCGCCGCTGTTTGCTGCCACGCTCCCGCTGCCACCGAACTGCATAAAAAAACAGCCCACAAAAAGAAAAAAAAAATTTTTTTTTTGTGGGCCGCTGTTTGCTGCCAAGCTCCCGCTGACGCCGAACTGCAGAAAAAAATGGCCCACTGAGCCATCGGCCCATCGGGAAACTCCCGGTAGTCCCGATGGCCAGTCCATCCCTGATCAAGGTTATATCTATTTACCATGGAGACACGCTCCAATCAGGGCCGTCGGAACAGGACAGGCAAACCAAGCAACTGCCTGGGGCCCCTCCCGCGATTGGCGGCCCCCTCCTACGATTGGCGGCCCCTCCTCCCGCGATTTGGCGCCCCCCTCCTCCCGCAATTGGCGGCCCCCCTCCCGCGATTGCCGCCCCCACCCGCGATTGGCGGCCCCCTCCTCCCATGATTGGCGGCCCCCTCCTCCCGCGATTGGCGGCCCCCTCCCGCAATTGGTGGCTTCCTCCTCCCGCGATTTGGCGCCCCCCCCGCAATTGGCGGCCCCCCCCTCCCACGACGTCGATGTCCCGCGTTAGCACCCCCCCTTTTCTGAATTTAAAAAAAAAAGTAAAAAATTGTGTAGCACCCCCCCCCCACTTCTCCAAAAAAAATCAGTAGCACCCCCCCGCTTGGGGGCCCCAAATTCTCAATCTGCTTGGGGCCCTCAAATTCCTTCAAACGGCCCTGGCTCCAATGAATTGGCTCCTTTTTATTGTTTCTAGTATGAACTAACCATGCTATTTTATTACCATTAATTACCATTAATCGTTGTAGTTTATGTAATATCCAATTTTTGACTACTATACTAGGTTTACTATGTTTCTATTGTATTTGCTATGTTTTTACATGATTAAATAACTGTTGCCAATTGTCATGCAATGCTTTCATGTTATGTGCTTAGCTCTACTACATCAGGTACCTGCCATATTCAATTGTCATCGTGTAATCTCTTGGTATGCATGCTTCAATTAAAATCCCACCTTTGTTCTTTCTTGTTTCAGTAAAGGGGAAAGTCACAGTTCTGGCAGTAATACCCAACTGGTCCAGATGTCTGTGGTTTCTGCTTATGTGTCTACTGAGTTTGAGGCCACCAAAGTCAATTCCAGTGACCCTGGGTCTACTGTCTCAGGGTCCAGTGCTTCATCCATCTCCTCAGAGGTTGTGGTTGCAGGCTTGGATTTTGAAAGGCAGAGGCTGATAGAGGCAGGCTGTTCAAATGCTGTATTTGGTACCCTGCTATAGTCTAGGAAACCAAGCACTAATGCAACTTACAACAAAGTGCGGATCAAGTTCCAGGACTTTGCTTCCACTCAAAGCTTCTCTCCTTCCTCTCCCCCTAAAAAAGTAATATTTTGGACTTTCTTCAAAAAGGCCTAGATATGAACCTAAGTCTTAGTAGGGTCATGTTTCTGCCCTGTCTGCCTTCACAGGGATTCAGTGAGCCACCAATAGCCTTGTAGTTCAAATTTTATTTTTATTTTTTTCAATCTTTTTATTAAATTTTGCCATTTACAAACGCAAGAAAAAATTATTTTACAACATTCTTTCCTATGCAATAGGAAAATATTTGACAAAAAGTTTATTTCCATCCTTCTTTCTACCTAAACCCAACTTAACCCTACCCTCTAATAATTGGTTTCCCTCAACCCCAGTCTCCTCCCCATAACCTCGCCCTCCAACTATAAATGTTAGAGAGAGCAGGAGAGCGAGAGAAGTGGGGGAGAGGGAAAAAAAAAGGGGAGGGAGAGAGTTATAAATATTTAAGTTATTAAAATATAAAGATATAAATTTCCCATTTAAATTAAACTATATAATTATATAATTATATAGCTCTCATTATCGATGTCTTTTTTAACTACTACTCATGCTGTCAGTAGTCTCTTCCCAGTTTCGGAATTCTTAAATCTGATCCAACTCAGCCAGGTCTGTTTATATTGATTTTCTCTATTCTTAGCTGAGAGGACAAGGTCCTCCGTAGCTTCTATTTCAAGAACCCTATTTAACCACTCCAAAATTGAGGGGGATTGAGATTCCCTCCAGTATAATGCTTTAGCTGCATTAATCATATGACATATTACTGATCTTCTGTAAGTTTGAACGGGGATTTGTGAGCAATGAAGGAGGAGAAATGCGGGATCATCTGGTATTGGTATGTCCGTTATGTCTTGTATAATTTTTTGAATATCAAGCCAATATTGCCTTATTTTCCTACAAGACCAAAATATATGTACTAGCGTTCCACTTTCTTCTCCACATCTCCAACACATATCTAAATTTTCATTTGAAAACGTATTCAATCGTACAGGGGTGTAATACCACCGTGTCAAAAGTTTGTAATTAGACTCCTGAGTCTTGCTACTTACTGAAGAATAGAAAGTCAAATAGATAATTTGTTTACGTTGGATCGGGGAGAAGGTTCTTTTTAAATCTCTCTCCCACTTACTAAAGCACGGCATCGAATAATCCTCGATAGGGTTATTTAACAATTTATACATCTTAGAGACCCCATGTAATAATGGTTCTTTCTCATTACAATATAATTTGAAAGTTGTTAGTGGACGTCGAAAGTTTATAGAGGGACCTAAGGTTCTGATAAACTGGCTAATTTGGAGGGCTTGCCAAAAGTTAATTTCAAATAAACCCCCTATTTGAGTCAGTGTTTTTATATTTGGCCACGATTCAGATTTAAGAAAATGTGAGACTTGGTATATATCCTTATTTTTAAGATTTTGAAATGCACCAGCTTCCATACCTGGGGGAAAACATGGGTTTCCCAAGATAGGGTATAAAGGGGTTTGTCTTGATGAAAACTTAGATACTTGGCAGATCTTTGCGGTAATCCGTAATGTCGTTCCAATTAGGGGGTGTTTTTTAAGGGAGATTGGCAGATGTCTAAAGCACCATGGGGCTCTACTTAGAGGGATAGGACTCATCTGCTGTTCCAGGTCTACCCATCTTTTAAGGTCAGTATGTCTGCACCAATCTACTAATCTCAGTAAGTGAACAGCACGATAATATTTTGTTACATCAGGTACGGCAATCCCCCCAAAACTCTTGGGCAAGGTCAAAAGATCACGCTTAATCCTAGGCCGTTTCCCTGACCAAATAAATTTCATAAAAAGTGCACGTACCTGGTGTAAAAAAGCCTTAGGAATCGTGATTGGCAGTGCCTGAAGTAGATATAAAATTTTTGGGAGAATAGACATTTTTATAATATTAATACGGCCAAACCATGAGTGTAGACCATGCTGCCATTTGTCCAAAAGTGATCTAATTAAATTATATACAGGAGGGAAGTTTGCCTTAAAGACATCTTCTTCCTTTGCAGGTATATTTATACCCAGATACTTAAGTGACTTACCCCATTTGAAACCAAAATTTAACTGAATAGTATTTCGTAACTGAGGCAACATAGCCACACTCATAGCTTCTGATTTACTATGGTTTATTTTTAAGTTAGATAGTATGCCATATCTCTCAATTTCTTGTACTAGGTTAGGTAAAGAGGTATGTGAATGTGACATAGAGAACAATAAGTCATCTGCATAAGCAGAGATCTTATACTGGCCCTTTCCTATCTGTAATCCCCTTATATCTGGGTTTTGACGGATTTTATTTAATAGGGGTTCTAAAGATAAAGCAAAGAGTAAGGGAGATAGGGGGCATCCCTGACGGGTGCCATTTGTAACTCTGAAAGGCTTTGAAAAAATCCCATTAACCCTTACCTTGGCCTGGGGGATAGTATAAACACCTGTGATCCAGCTGATCATACGCTCCCCCAAACCTACTTGTTTTAATACCTCAAAAAGGAACCGTCAACTAACCCTATCAAATGCTTTCTCAGCATCGGTGTATAAAAACACACAAGGTGTATTTGTCTTATTGGCATAATGGACCAAATTAAGTGCCTTTGTTGTATTGTCCCTCCCCTCCCTTGAAGGGACAAAACCTACTTGATCCAAATCTATAATATAGGAGAGCGATGGTTGGAGTCTGGTTGCCAATATTTTAGTAAAAAGTTTTAAGTCCACATTAAGTAATGAGATGGGTCGGTAACTCCCACACTCCGCCGGGTCTTTCCCTTCTTTGGGGACTACAATTATATGGGCACTAAGAGTATCACGGGGAAAAGCGGAGGTCAGGCCTACCGCGTTAAAGACCTTTAACATCTGATTACTCAGTATCTCAGAGAATTCTTTATAATAGTTTATGCTAAGGCCGTCAGGACCAGGAGATTTCCCATGTTTAACTCTTTTTAATGTCTCGTTCAATTCTTCAACAGAGATAGGTTTTTCTAAATTTTGGCGCGTTGGGGAAGGTAACCTGGTAAGACCGGTTGATGAGAGATATTCTTCTATTAAAGGAATTGGGGTAGGGGTTTGAGCCAGATTATAAAGAGTAGAATAATATTCTCCAAAGGTCTGAGCAATATCTTCTGGAGTTTGTATTAATTGTCTCTCTCTTCCTTTTATTTGTGGTATATACGTCGATCTACTTTTCTCTTTAAGTTTCCCTGCTAGTAACCTTCCGCATTTGTCTCCCAGTTCATAATTTATTTTCTTACCTCTTTGAATTAGGACTTTAGCTTTAGATCGTAAAATTTCGGTTAAACATCTTCTCAGGTAACCTAATTCCCTTCCCACTAAGAGGGTTTGATTGTTTTTATGTTGCATTTCCAATACTTGGATTTGCTCAAGTAAGGTCCTGATCTGATTCTCTCATTTCTTTTTCAAAATTGATCCATGTTTGATCAAGATCCCCCTGATCACACTCTTATGTGCCTCCCATACCATACACGGGTCACTCTCCGGGATATCATTTATTTGAAAGTATGATATGATTTCTTTAATTACGTCTTCTCTTACTTCCGAATTCTGAAGTAAACTTTCATTTAATCGCCAATTTCTTTCTCGGGGGTTAGCCGTATTGGAAAGGGAGAGACACAAGGAGATCGGGGCATGGTCAGACCAAGTTATATTTCCGATAGTAGTTTCTAAAATAGATGCTAATAAATAATGTGGCATCCAAAACATATCTATACGGGAATATACTTGGTGAGGGTTAGAAAAAAAAGTATAATCTCTTTCTTCTGAATGGAAAATTCTCCAAGCATCTACTAATTGTAGTTCATGCATTTTTCGTAGGATATTTCTTCTGATACCTCCTGGAGTTGACGAGGTCCCCAAGGAGGTATCTATTCTTGAGTCTAAAGCAATATTAAAATCACCTCCAAGGATCAGTTTACCCTCTACAAATTTCTCTAAATCCAAAAGAGTTTTTTTAACAAAAATATCTTGCTGTGTATTCGGTACATAAAGTGTGGCAAGCGTCACTTTCATGCTTCCGATACAACCTTTAAGGAAGAGAAACCTCCCATTGGGGTCAGCCCGTTTATCTACCAGTGTCCAAGGGATCCGGTTAGAAATAAGAATAGAGACCCCCTTTGATTTCGCTTGTTGATTTGTTGCATGGTAAACACATGGAAAACAATCTATTTTGGAGAGGTGGGGGCCCTCCTTCCCTGAAGTGTGTCTCCTGAATATATGCTACGTCTGTTTCAGATCGTTTCAGATCATTCAAAAGCATCTTTCTTTTTTCCGGGACATTAAGTCCTTTAACATTCATGGAAGTAATCTTAACTCTCTCCATCTTCCCTTAAAAAAAAAAAAAAAAAAACCCTGTAAACCCCTACCTATTCCCTCCCACTATACCCTTTAAGCCCCACCGGGGACACACCCTTTACTGAACCCTATTAAAAAAAAAAAAGGCTCAATGGGTGTAAACCTAATTGGGGGCTAGGTCCAAGAAGACTGAGGCTCTTCGGGTCTCTCTCCCCTCCCACCAGCAGAAAATTCTAATTTCACTTTTTCATACAGAATCTCTTTTTCAATTTGTCCTAAGAGCCTTTTATATTCAAAGAAACTCCTTCTTATAAAAAAAAAAAAAAAAGGAAAAATTCCTTAGAAGGACAACGTAGTCAAAATTCAAAACAAGCTGCATCTCATAGAATACATGCCTCAATTACCCACTACGGAGCCTTCTATTAAAAAATATCTAATACTTAACTTCCACGACCAATAAAGCATTATTGAGCATTATTCCCTCTCCAGTAATCAGTAAGCTCCCATACTGAAAGATATGCATAAATAGTAATGCATTTTATCTGTACACTTGGGGCACCTAACATGTTGTGCCTCTACTTTAACAATTAGTAATAAGTAATAATAAGTAATAGACTAAAATAAAAAACCTGTGAAGGAGATGGCATGTAACCACTTGTTGGTTAAATAAATAAACAAATCAATAAATCAATTGAGAAAAAAAAAAAAAAAGTCCAGTTACACCATCCTTTGCTCCCTTTCTCTCCATCCCCTCCAATTCTTCATCCCCATCTCATCTTACCTAATTATCCAACAAAAGTATTTCCATCTCCATTCAATCTTCTGTCCTCTCCTCCTCCCCCCCCCATCTCCCTAAATTAGCGATGTTAAAGATTAAAGTCTCTCTCCCTCTTCTTTCCCTTCTAGATATTCATTTATAGCTTATTTATAGCTTATAGCATATAACTTGTTAAAAAAAGGGGAGAGAAAAAAAAAAAAGGCTATATAATCATATCAACATATCGACACAGTGTAATAAATAGTTCATACTACTGACACCTCCAATCCCCTCCCACCCCATGGCTTCAATGTGTTAAAGAGTGCTAAAAAAAAAGGGGGGGCAAAACTAATTTGTGTTTATTTAGTGTATCTAAATGTCTAAATATCTAAAAAATAATTAATTAATTGTGAATAGTGTACTATGGTAGAGGAAAGGGGTTTTATTCTAAAAGTGAACTAATTGTAAACTAAGAGAAGCATTCAAGATGGGGTTGTGGTGGGGGGTCAGCGTAAATATCTGATTCGAAGGGCACATAACCAAAAAAAAAAAAAAACTGGGGGGGGGGGGAGACAGAGGAGGAGAAGAAAAAAAAACACTGGGGGGGGGGGGAGACAGAGGAGGAGAAGAAAAAAAAACACTGGGGGGGGGGGAGACAGAGGAGGAGAAGAAAAAAAAAAAGGGAATTAATCCTGGGAACCTGAATGTATCTTAAGTCATTATTCCTTCACTTGAGCGAACATCTACTTATTCGTTTGAAGAAGCTTCTCTTGTCTGCCCTACTCCAGGTTTCTGTATTGGAAAATCTTTATTTTCTTTTAAGTTTATTTTGCGTTTGGATATTCCTGGGATATGTTGCAGCCAATCGGGTACTTCAAAAGCTTCTATCCCCATAAATTCAAACAGGTCAGGTAAGTCTGTTAAGTGTCGTAAAGAAAATGACCGCATATTTTTCTTTATAATAAGAGAGAGTGGGTACCCCCAACGGTAAGAACCCCCTGACTTTTTAATTGCTTCTAAAAGGGGGCGCATCATCGCTCTTCGTTGTAAAGTAGCCCATGAGAGGTCAGGCATTATCTTTATCCGAAAACCCTCAAACAAAGTAGTTCAAATTTTCAATGTGGTCCTGAGGTTAAAGCCTCCAAGAAAACTTTGCATTCCTAAGTGGGACCTACCCGTGGTCCTGAGCTTTCTGGCTTCGGATAAATTCTCGGAAGGTTTGGCGTCTAACCTTATAAGCAGCCTTTTTGGTCATGATCTTCTTTGCAAGGAGAGTCTCAGAGATAGCAGCCCTGGGCTCCAAGGAGCCATTCACAACCCTTTATGTGGATAGAGCTGTCCTAGTTCCACTGCTAGGATTCATGCCGAAGGTGCCTACTGTTTTCCATCTAACCAGAAAATCATTCTGCCGGCGTTCTTTTCGGTCCCAGATAGCCATCAGGAGAAGCTGAAACATCCTCCCTAAGGTCTTCAGTTCACCTCTTTCTGTTTCCAACAGGATCAAGCAAGGGCTCAAAGCATTCAGCAGGCTAATCAATTCATGGATAGTTAAGCTATAACCTTAGCCTATAAAAAGAAGGGGTTGGCATTGCCTGCTGATGACATCAGGGAGCATGCTACTTGTAGTATTTCGACATACTGGACAACAGCGAAGGGTGTGTCCATGGAAACTACCTGCAAGGCGACCACTTGGTCATCAAGACATATCTTCCTTACTCACTATTGTATTGAGCCAGCTGCCTTAACTACAGTGGAGTTGGGCACAGAGTCATGGGCTCTGTGGCACGTTGATTAAAATTGTTCTGCAAGAATACCCACCCTGTATCTTCTCTAGTTATTTCCCATGTGTGTGCTGACATGGAGCATGGAGCTGTCAGGAAAATGGAAAATTGAATATCAAATACTTACTGCAATTTTCCTTTCCTGACTGGCTCCATGTCAGCACACCTGCCTGCCCGTTCAGAGTGCTAGTTACAGAACGTGGTGCTGGCTAAGGTGCTGAAATGTATGAGTTAAATGTCCTATCATTGTGGGGGTGGGTGGGGCCCATGTGTGTGCTGACATGGAGCCAGTCAGGAAAGGATAATTGCAGTAAGTATTTGATATTCAATTTTCTGTTATTTTCATGTAAACAAAAAGTGTTAGAAAAGGCCTCGTCTTCAAGTGGTTAGAAGAGTGGGCGATGTGTGGCATAAGCTTCATAAAAATGCCAGAACAGTTTAAACACCCCCCCTCCCCCCAAATTACCCTGTTTTGGAAAGTAGACACCCCAAGCTATTTGCTGAGTGGCATGTTGAGTCCATGGAATATTTAATTTGTTGCCACAAGTTTATGGAATATGACAAACTATTTTTTTTTATTTTTTTTTACACAAAGTTGTCACTTAAATGCTCACACATGCCATTTGTATATGTGGAAATACACACCAACATACATTGGGCTGCTTCTCCTGAGTATGGGGATACCACATATGTGAGACTTTTTGGGAGCCTAGCCGCATACAGGTGCCAAAAACCAATCACCGCCTTCAGAATAGCAAAAAAGGCCTGGTCAGGGAGTCATAGTTACATAGTTACATAGTTAGTCAGGTTGAAAAAAGACAAAGTCCATCCAGTTCAACCATAAAAATAAAAAAAATAAAAAAAATATCGTACAATCCCATATACCCAATTCTATACCCACAGTTGATCCAGAGGAAGGTAAAAAAAAAACAGCAGAGCATGATCCAATTTGCTACAGCAGGGGAAAAAATTCCTTCCTGATCCCCCGAGAGGCAATCGGATTTACCCTGGATCAACTTTACCTATAAATTTTAGTACTGAGTTATATTATGTACATTTAGGAAAGTATCCAGGCCTTTCTTAAAGCAATCTACTGAGCTGGCCAGAACCACCTCTGGAGGGAGTCTATTCCACATTTTCACAGCTCTTACTGTGAAGAAACCTTTCCATATTTGGAGATGAAATCTTTTTTCCTCTAGACGTAAAGAGTGCCCCCTTGTCCTCTGTGTTGACCGTAAAGTGAATAACTCAACACCAAGTTCACTATATGGACCCCTTATATATTTGTACATGTTAATCATATCCCCCCTTATTTTCCTCTTCTCAAGAGTGAATAAATTCAGTTCCTCTAATCTTTCCTCATAGCTGAGCTCCTCCATGCCTCTTATCAGTTTGGTTGCCCTTCTCTGCACTTTCTCCAGTTCCCCGATCTCCTTTTTGAGAACTGGTGCCCAAAACTGAACTGCCTATTCCAGATGAGGTCTTACTAATGATTTGTACAGGGGCAGAATTATATCTCTCTCTCTGGAGTCCATAACTCTCTTAATACAAGAAAGGACTTTGCTCGCTTTGGAAACCGCAGCTTGGCATTGCATGCCATTATTGAGCTTATAATCTACCAGAACACCCAGATTCTTCTCCACTAGGGACCCCCCCAGTTGTATTCCCCCTAGTATGTATGATGCATTCATATTCTTAGCCCCCAAGTGCATAACTTTACATTTATCAACATTAAACCTCATCTGCCACATAGTCGCCCAATTAGACAGAGCATCGAGGTCGGTTTGTAATTTGGAGACATCCTGTAAGGACGTTATTCCACTGCATAGCTTGGTGTCATCTGCAAAGACAGAAATTTTACTTTTGATCTCAGACCCAATATCATTTATAAACATATTAAAAAGTAAAGGGTCCCAGCACTGAACCTTGGGGTACACCACTGATAACCTTGGACCATTCAGAGTAAGAATCATTAACCACGACTCTCTGAATTCTGTCTTTTAGCCAGTTTTCTATCCATTTACAAACTGATATTTCCAATCCTGTAGCCTTTACCTTGCACATGAGCCGTGTGTGGGGAACTGTACCAAACGCTTTTGCAAAATCCAAGTATACCACGTCCACAGCCACCCCTCTGTCCAAGGTTTTACTTACCTCTTCATAAAAAGAAATCAGGTTTGTCTGACAACTTCTGTCTTTCATGAATCCATGCTGTCTGTTGCATTAATAGTTTTTTTCCAGCAAGAACTCATCTATGTGGTCTTTTATTAATCTCTCCAGTATCTTCCCAAACTATAGAAGTTAAACTAACAGGTCTATAGTTACTTGGTAAAGACTTTGTTCCCTTTTTAACTATAGGCACCACATTGGCCCTGCGCCAATCCAGTGGTATTATTCCTGTCATTAATGAGTCCCTAAAAATTAGATACAATGGCTTTGAAATTACAGAGCTCAATTCTTTTAGGATCCGTGGGTGTATGCCATCTGGTCCAGGTGCTTTATCCACCTTTATTCTGTCTAAATATTTCTGGACCATATCTGCAGTCAACTGGTTAAGAAAAAAAAACTCCATTCAAGTATGTTTTCCTAACTCAAAAAAGTACCTACTATTGCTCTCAGCCTCCTCCAAATACATTTTTTAGAGAGTGGCTACGTTCATTCTTCAGTAAAAGGAAAGTTTCAGGAGCTCATGAAGAATGTTACAAGGAGGCAGAAAAACAACGTAAGAAATAATTTTATGAATAATGGATTACAAGACCATTAGGTTGTAGATGCGTATGAATAAGGAATATTGTTTAGTGTTACCTTGTGAAATTTTGTGCGTTCCAGTGTCTTTGTTTGCTTCATGGGAAATCCAGCCCTGGGGCCACACCTATCTAGGAAATTGATGGTTTAGAATACTTATTTCATAAATCTAGCATTTGATGCTGGTTACCACTAGAGGGAGCTCAAGATCTAAATTTGGTTTATCTGTGCTCAACACTGTAATATCACATTTTAAACTGGAACTTTCTTGTTAGTTAAAGCTGTAGTGTAGGTGATTATTTTTTCTGATGATAATGTGACAGATGTGAATGAGCTTTGTGACATGGTGTATTATCCTGCTGGAAGTAGCCATCAGAAGATGGGTACACTGTAGTCATAAAAGGATGGCCATGGTCAGCAACAATACTCAGGTAGGCCGTGGCATTTAAACAATGCTCAATTGGTACTAAGGGGCCAAAAGTGTACCAAGAAAATATCCCTCACACCATTACACCATCAGCCTGAACCATTGATACAAGGAAGGATTGATTCATGCTTTCATGTTGTTTACACCAAATTCTGTCCCTACCATCTGAATGGAACAGCAGAGAAAAAGGAATGGACAGCCGCACTCCAAAAAACCTTAACGGTTGCTTTTATTGTAAAAATGCATCTATTTCCCATGTCACTTTTACTTTATGATCACACAAAATAGTTTATGTGTAGCGGGTATTTGAATTATGTGAGGACTCTGGTGGTGTGAGGTTCCTTGGGGTCCCTGGGTGGCGCTGTTGCCTTGGGCCAGAGTTGAACTCACACCACAAACTGTGCCTTTTTATCCTCCCCTGGAGCTGGTACAGCGGGGCAGGGAACCCGCTGTGATGCAAAGGGAGAGGTCATAAAAGGGGCGGAGGCCCTGATCCGGGCGAAGGGACTGCCCAAACAGAGAGAAAAATCCGAGGATGCTGCCTCGGTCACCAGCAGCTCCCTGCTCCGACCACCGAAGAGAAAAGTCGGCCTAGTGATGGCCTCGTGTGGTCGTGGAAGAGCTTCGCCCCACTGCTTGCCTGGCCTGGATGGCTCCGGTAGGAAAAGTCCTGGACATCCCTGTTCTTCAAAAGGCCCAGGTGAGCCAGGGGTTGGGACTGTCTGTATGGTTGAAAGTGGCGGTAGTCCACAGTCAGTAGAGGCCGTCAAGGGGGATAGTTCCGTGACTGGGAATTATCTGCCCGCGGAGTGCTACGACACCTCTGACCTGGATTCATTGTCTGACAATGGCGATGATGGGGAGATAGACAAAATCTTCCACCAGAAGGGATGGGACAGAATGAAGTTACCCTTGGCCCGTGTTACAAGGGACCCACCTATGTCTACTGGGGATAGTACACCCTGGGTGGAGGCCTCGGCGCCGAGGGAAGAAGCTGGTCCCCTGTCTGAAGTTCCCTTTCTTGATTCAACATCCATTTCACCTGTTCCTGTTGCGGGAGTGCAACGTCAATCACTGCGGGCTCCTAGGCCCAGGTCTACTGAGGTGGTGAATGCACCTCGTCATCCAGAAGCGATTGTTCCACCCGGAGAAGGAGACCGAGCTACTATGCCACCTTTGTCAAGGTTGCAACGTCTTTTTGGCCAGAAGGTTGCTTAGGAATATGGGTGGGAATACCCGTATCTGCCTCGGAAACTGCTCTATGAGGTGGAGGTCTTCCGGCAAAGATGGTATGATGCCTTTGTGTGGGACAAACTGAAAGTACAGCAAGCACGGCGGTACCTTTCCTGTTCACCAACGGTCACCAAGAAGTTTCAGGACTGTAAAGCTAAATGGATTATGGGAAGACACATTCATGCGGACAAAGTGGTGATCTGTCGCAAAGAAGGAAAGAGTGTTGAGTACCATGTGGAGGCTTTTGATGATCATTTGAAGCCTATATCATTGCCCCATCCAAGGTTTTACCTGTAAGAGAAGAAGAGAGGGAAAAAGACTCTCGTTTTTTTTCTTTTCATTCCTAGGTGAACTTTCCAGAGTGCCTTTCCAGAACACAGGGACTGTGCCCTAGTTTCTTTTTGTATTTGGGCAATTTTACACGTTGGAGATATGGGAGCTGTTTTTGTTTGTTCTCCCTCCTTCTCCTGGCATTCAAAAGAAATCAGTGACTTTGGGTTTTAGTGCAGGGTCACAGAGAAAAAAATGTTCAAGCGGAAAGTTCATCTGGAAGTAATGAGTGTCTTGACCGCGGCACTATCACCAGGTGGCAGTGTTGCGCAACGATTGTTTTTTTTTTTGGACATTATGCAGCACTTATTGGAGTGAATGGGTTTCTCCTAGGATAGACTCATTCATTCCAAGCAAACACACATGTTGATAGGATGTATGTTTCTTTTCTTTCCCTCTGCAGGAGATTCGTCTGTCAAGACTGCTGAGAATGGGTGGTCCTTAGATAGTCAGAGGGAGGGAGGAATGTAAATGTGTGAGATATTTAAAGTGTTTTATTGAAAAGTTTTATAGTTACATTGTTTTAGGTTTTTCCTTTTCCCATTCAGGTCGTGGCACAATTCAGGGTTAAATTTGTGTAGTTTGGTTTCTGGAATGAACTTATGACACCACCCTGCTTGGGATATGGATTTGTACCAGACACTGGGGACCAGTGTCAAATCACCAGGGGGAGAGTGTAGCGGGTATTTGAATTATGTGAGGACTCTGGTGGTGTGAGGTTCCTTGGGGTCCCTGGGTGGCGCTGTTGCCTTGGGCCGGAGTTGAACTCACACCGCAAACTGTGCCTTTTTGTCCTCCCCTGGAGCTGGTACAGCGGGGCGGGGAACCCGCTGTGATGCAAAGGGAGAGGTCATAAAAGGGGCGGAGGCCCTGATTTTGGGAAGAGAGTCGGAGGACGTGGCCGCACCCAGGCACCTTCAGCTTGGGTGCTGGCGTTCCGGTGTTCCAGGCTTAGGCGCCCTTGGCCTAGCTGGAGCGGAGATGGAGTCCATCTCAGGCACCTTTAGCCTGGGGTGAGGTACTATGGCGGATGCCTGGGGCTCAGTACCTTCGACTGAGTTCCGCGAGGGTGGAGGAATCCGAGGGGGCCCTAATGCCTTGGGTGCCCGTCTCTGAGTTCGTGAGGACTGGTGTGCAGTAACTTCTCCGAAGAGCCTGGCGCAGCATCGCTGGTGATGGAGAGGCCTCCACTTCTCCCTTGGACGGATTTCTTCCTCTGACAGGGGCAAAGTGAGCGAAGGTAAATTCACGTTCTATATTACCTAGTCAGTGGCAGTGACTATTCACCACTGGTGACAGCACAGTGGGAAGCAGCAAGAAGGGAAAGGATTGTGCCTCGATCTGTCCCCCCCCCCCCCCATTATTCAAAAGGAGAAAGATTGTTTTATTGCTTGGCAAGAAGAATAAAACTGAGTTGTACCTATTCACTGTGTGGAACTTGGGTTACTAAGCAAAGGAGTCAGGGACGAAGGACTGGACTTGGCTCTAGGACACCTACACAAAAGCCCAATCTCTGGCCTTCACCTCCTAGTTACGGGAGGACATGGGCCGTGGTGTGTATCATCTCTCTCCCCCAGGTACCCCTAGACAACAGCCATATAACCGATAAAGCAAGGGAGAGGGGTGAGGCCGCTACATATGTATACCTTGCACGGTTTAGTATAATTATAACATTATTATTAAGGTGCACATACACATTCCGTGACAATGTTACATTTATTATCTTACACCTACATACTACAAAGGGTTTTGTCCCCTTTGGTTCAATTTTACACCTATCCCTTCTACCTACATGATTTTATGTATTTAATTTTGATGTCAGCACTTTTTGTGACCAACTTTTTTCACACATACACACATGATATTATTTTATATTTGTTTCACTGTGAACTATCTCTTCACCATTACATAATACATGCTCCTTCTCACTTATTTTAAAGTTAGCATTTTGGGGCTACATACACACATATTGTCTTTGATCCATTCCATATGGTGACACGGCGGTGATAATGTATACAGCTGTATTATAGATCGCATGTCATTTTATACACTAGTCGCAATCTTTATGTTTATCTATTGCTACACACCATTGACTAAGAATGTTTTTTTACGAGTTGTGTAAACATGAGTTTTCAGGTGAATCATATATTGACATATCAATTGGTTTAACCACTTAACGACCGCTCACTGTATATATACGTCGGCAGAATGGCACCGACAGGCACAATCACGTAGAGCATACGTGATCGCCTTTGTACAGTTGGGGGGTCCTATCGGACCCCCCTCCTATACAGTGAGCGGCCGTTTATCGTTGGGGAGCGATCAGAGATGAGGGGGTGACCATTCGATTTCGGCCACCCCCTCGCGATCGCTCCCGGCGAATGAAAATGCTTCCTCCGCCATGTGATGTAAACACAGGCAGGAGGAAGTGATGTCATCTCCCTCGCGGCGGTCTTTTCGATTCCGGCGCCGAGGAGAGAAGAAGCAGGTTAGTGCACTAACAGTCCACTGACACATAGGTAAACATAGGCACACATTTCACCCCCCAGTCACCCCCAGATCACCCCCCAGGTCACCCCCCAGCCCCAATCACAGTGTCACTGATTGCAGTGATCATTTATTTTACTGATAACTGCATTTAGTGTCATCTGTGATAGTAAAAAGTTGCAGGGCAGTTAGGATTAGGCCCCTTTAGGTCCAGGGTAGTCCCCTAACCCCCCCTAATAAAGGTTTAACCCCTTGATCGCCCCCCAGGTAACCCTTTCACCCCCTAACGCCAGCGTCACTAAGCGATCGTATTTTCGATCGCTGTATTTAGTGCCGGTGGTGCCCTAGATAGCCAGTTATTTATTTTTAGTTTCGCCGCAGGTTTTTAGAGCGTCAGGTACCCCCATATATTATTTTAACCCCCTGATTGCCCCTAGAGTTAACCCTTTCACCAGTGATCACCGTATAAGCGTCACTGGTGACACTGGTTACCCAGTTAGTTATTTAGTTATTTAGGTAACCCGTCAGGTTTTTATATAGCGTTGGGTACCCCCATATTTAACCTAATAAAGGTTTTAACCCCCTGATTGCCCCTAGTTAACCCTTTCACCAGTGATCACCATATAAAGGTTACGGGTGACGCTGGTTGGTTAGTTTGCTTTTTATAGCATCAGGGCACCCGCCGTATATAACCCAATAAAGGTTTAACCCCCTGATCGCCCGGCAGGTGAGATCAATTAGGTTTTAGCGCCAGAGAGGGTCTGCGTCGCCCCAGGCAGCGTTAGGTTAGTGCCAGTAACGCTAACACCCACGCGCAAAGCATACACCTCCCTTAGTGGTATAGTATCTGATCAGATCTATACTAGCGTCCCCAGCGGTTTAGGGTTCCCAAAAACGCAGTGTTAGCGGGATCAGCCCAGATACCTGCTAGCACCTGCGTTTAGCCCCTCCGCCCAGCCCAGCCCAGCCCAGCCCAGCCCACCCAAGTGCAGTATCGATCGATCACTGTCACTTACCAAACACAAAACACATAACTGCAGCGTTCGCAGAGACAGTCCTGATCCCTGCGACCGCTAACTGTTTTTTTTTGTAGCGTTTGATATATTTGCTGACGACAGTCAGGTGCTTTTTTTCCTGTGAATCTTACTAGTGTACCCCTAAATTTAGAGCCCAAAATGGCAAGTCGAAGGTACACTAGTAAAGAGGACTACGAGATTCTGAGCATGACAGATAGTGAAGAGGAGGTCACGTATCTGTCAGATTCAGGCTCAGAATATCTTCCCGTAGAAGACAGTGACGTCAGCGGCCCCACGTCAGATAGCTCTGACGACGAAGTTGAGGTCCCTGCTAAGGTCAGGCGTACCCGATCCCGATCTTCTGAGGTTGTTGAGGAGCAAGAACCGCAGGGCTCTCGTATCATGGAGCAGAGTAGTACTAGCGCCGCTATTCCTTCTGGTGAATTGGCAAGCACCAGCGGCCTAGTACAGCCTGGGCGTACATCCAGCACTGCAGTATCACGTGGTGACGTGGCGAGTCCCATAAGTGCAGTTCAAGCTGGCGAGGTGGCAAGCACAAGTAGTGTCCCGCTGCCACCAATAAGAAGACAAAGGCAGGCCCGTCGTACCCATAGTGCTCTTCCTGCAGAATTCGCCTATCCTGATTGGGTCCCCACCACTTCTGCAGAACCCGTACTTCCCCCATTCACTGCCCAACCCGGTATTCAGGTGGAAACAGCTGATTTTATGCCAATCGATTTTTATTCGCTGTTTTTCACGGAAGATCTCTATAGATCTATTGTGGACCAGAGTAATTTATATGCTGGTCAATTCATCGCCGCTAATCCCCAGTTGCCTTCCATTGCCAAAGATTGGAAACCAATTACGGTTTCCGAATTTAAGACCTTTCTGGGCCTTTCCCTCAACATGGGCACACATAAATTCCCGTCATTGCGTGCTTATTGGTCCACGCACCCAATTGACCACATGCCCGTGTTCTCTGCCTCCATGCCCAGGAAACGATACGAGCAGATTTTGCGGTTCATGCACTTCAACGACAATGAACTTTGTCGTCCACGTGGGGACCCTGAGTACGACCGGCTCTATAAAATTCGGCCCCTCATAAACCACTTCAACGAACGTTTTGCAGCCTTGTTTATTCCCGATCAAGCTGTCTGCGTTGATGAGTCCCTGATTAAATTTTCTGGCCGCTTGGCTTTCAAGCAGTACCTTCCCAGCAAGCGTGCCAGATACGGGGTCAAGCTCTATAAGTGCTGTGACAGGGCAACAGGCTATGTATGGAGCTTTATGGTTTATGAGGGAAAAGATAGTCAGGTTGAACCGGTCAACTGCCCGGATTACATAGGGAGCGCTGGCAAGATAGTGTGGAACTTGGTGTCACCCTTATTCGGAAAGGGGTACCACTTGTATGTGGACAATTATTACACGAGCGTGCCACTGTTTAGTCACTTGTTTGATCATCAGATTGGAGCATGTGGCACCGTGCGACCTAATCGCCGGGGCTTTCCCCAGCGGCTTGTAGATGCCTGTCTTAGGCTGGGGGAGAGAGCCTGCGTAAAGTGTAATAACTTGCTCGCTATGAAGTGGAGGGACAATAAGATTGTTTTCCTTCTTACCTCCCTTCATGCAGACACGACAGTCCAAATTCGTACGGCGACTAGTGTTGTGGAGAAACCCCTCTGTGTCCACGAATATAACAAAAATATGGGAGGGGTGGACCTCAACGACCAGTTGATGGCGCCGTATCTAATTGACCGTAAGGCGAGACGCTGGTACAAAAAAGTGTCTCTATCCTTATTCCAATTGGCTTTGCTAAACGCTCATGTGCTATACAGAGCTTCAGGCGCTACTTTATCTCTTCTAAAATTCCAGAATGAGATAGTCACAGAACTCCTGTATCCAGGCGGTTCTGCACCTCACCATCCCCTACCAAATGCAGTAAGCCGGCTGCATGAGAGCCATTATACGCATCTCCTCCCGAGTACCCCTACCCAACGAACCCCCCAAAAAAGATGTCGTGTCTGTAGCAAGCGCGGATTTTGGTGTGACACCCGTTATTATTGTCCACTCTGTCCTGACAAACCTGGTCTTTGCCTTGGTGAATGTTTTGAACGCTACCACTCAAAAGTGAAGTTTTAGCGTAGGGTACAGCATTTCACAGACTAGGACACACCTACACAGGGTCTCCCGAGATGCCATTACATTTTGAGAGACCCGAACCATTACAGTTGTTAAAGTTTAAAAAAAAAGTGTAAAAAATAAAAAATAAAACGTAAAAAACAAAAACACAAAAAAAATATAAAATAAAAAAAACCAAAATAGTTGTCGTTTTATTGTTCTCTCTCTCTCTCTCTCTATTTTCTCTCTATTGTTCTGCTCTTTTTTACTGTATTCCATTCTGCAATGTTTTATCATGCTTGCTTTTCAGGTATGTAATTTTTTGTTTTCAGGTGCGCCATTCAACTGCAGCGCGGAATTATTTATCTTGACAGCAACAGCGTTTGCTCCCACGATACATAAAGCCGTGACTCCAACGCTGTAGGAGGTGATTTCACCACCACAGTTAAAAAAAGAGCATATATGCCGAAGCATGGGGGCAGCAGGGGCGGAGGAGCGATTTTGCTCCTAATGACGCGTATATACAGTCGAAATACCGATGAAGGCTTGCCCGTGGAAAAGTTCGACCGTGTGTACGCGGCATAACTTTTTTGCGGGAGGATGCCCCCATGCTTCGGCATATATGCCCATCATTAGAAGTGGGTGGATGAAGGGAGGTATTCTAATGGTGGGCATACCCACCGATCAATCTCTTTTTTTCGTTCAGCCAACAGGCTGCATGAAAAAAAAGATTACAATACATGTCCAACAAGGACCAGCAACGTACTGGTATGTTGCTGGACTTTGAATGTTTATACCAGAATGATGCCTGCAGGTTTAGGTATCATCTTGGTATCATTCTTTTCAGCCAGTGGCCGGCTTTCATGTAAAAGCAATTCTAGCAGATAATTAGCCTCTAGACTGCTTTTACAAGCAGTGGGAGGGAATGCCCCCCCCCCCGGATATAAACAGCGCCATTGGGAAATTGGGAAAGCATTTTATCACACCGATCTTGGTGTGGTCAGATGCTTTGAGGGCAGAGGAAAGATCTAGGGTCTAACCCCCCATTTTTTTTCAAAAAAAGAGTACCTGTCACTACTTATTGCTATAATAGGGGATATTTACATTCCCTGAGATAACAATAAAAATGATAAAAAAATATGGAAGGAACAGTTTAAAAAAAAAAAAAAAAGCAAAATAAATAATAAAAAAAAAAAAAAAAAAAAAGCACCGCTGTCCCCCCTGCTCTTGCGCAAAGGCGAACGCAAGCGTCGGTCTAGCGTCATATGTAAACAGCAATTGCATCATGCATGTGAGGTATCACCGTGAAGGTCAGATCGAGGGCAGTAATTTTAGCAGTAGACCTCCTCTGTAAATCTAACTTGGTAACCTGTAAAGGCTTTTAAATGCTTTTAAAAATGAATGTAGTTTCTTGCCACTGCGCGTTTGTGCGCAATTTTAAAGCATGTCGTGTTTGGTATCCATGTACTCGGCCTAAGATCATCTTTTTTATTTCATCAAACATTTGGGCAATATAGTGTTTTTTAGTGCATTAAAAATAAAAAAAGTGTGTTTTTCCCCCAAAAAATGCGTTTGAAAAATCGCTGCGCAAATACTGTGTGGAAAAAAAAATGCAACACCCACTATTTTAATCTGTAGGGCCTTTGCTTTAAAAATATATATAATGTTTTGGGTTCAACATAATTTTCTTGCAAAAAAATTTTTTTTTTCATGTAAACAAAAAGTGTCAGAAAGGGCTTTGTCTTCAAGTGGTTAGAAGAATGGATGATGTGTGACATAAGCTTCCTAATGTTGTGCATAAAATGCCAGGACAGTTCGAAACCCCCCCAAATGACCCCATTTTGGAAAGTAGACACCTCAAGCTATTTGCTGAGAGGCATGTTGAGCCCATTGAAAAAATTTTTTTTGTCCCAAGTGATTGAATAATGACAAAAATAAAAAAAATTAAAAAATGTACAAAAAGTTGTCACTAAATTATATATTGCTCAAACATGCCATGGTTATATGTGGAATTGCACCCCAAAATACATTCTGTTGCTTCTCCTGAGTACGGGGATACCACATGTGTGAGACATTTTGGGAGCCTAGCCACGTACAGGACCCCGAAAACCAAGCACCGCCTTCAGGATTTCTATGGGTGTAAATTTTTGATTTCACTCCTCACTGCCTATCACAGTTTCGGAGGCCATGGAATGCCCAGATGGCACAAACCCCCCCCCCCAAATGACCCCATTTTGGAAAGTAGACACCCCAAGCTATTTGCTGAGAGGTATGTTGAGTATTTTGCAGATCTCGCTTTTTGTCACAAAGTTTTGAAAAAAAAAAAATATGTCTTTCTTCATTTTCAAAAACAAATGAGAGCTGTAAAATACTCATCATGCCTCTCGGCAAATAGCTTGGGGTGTCTACTTTCCAAAATGGGGTCATTTGTGGGGGTTTTGGGCTATCTTGGCATTTTATGGCCTTCAAAACTGTGATAGGTAGTGAGGAGTGAAATCAAAAATTTGTGCCCTTAGAAATCCTGAAGGCGGTGCTTGGTTTTCGGGGGCCCGTACGCGGCTAGGCTCTCAAAAAGTCCCACACATGTGGTATCCCCGTACTCAGGAGAAGCAGCCAAATGTATTTTGGGGTGCAATTCCGCATATAACCATGGCATGTTTGAGCAATATATAATTTAGTGACAACTTTTTGTACATTTTTTTTTTCTTTTTCTCATTATTCAATCACTTGGGACAAAAAAATAAAAATATTCAATGGGCTCAACATGCCTCTCAGCAATTTCCTTGGGGTGTCTACTTTCCAAAATGGGGTCATTTTGGGGGGTTTTGTGCTATCTTGGCATTTTATGGCCTTCAAAACTGTGATAGGTAGTGAGGAGTGAAATCAAAAATTTATGCCCTTAGAAACCTTGAAGGCGGTGCTTGGTTTTTGGGGTCCCGTACGCGGCTAGGCTCCCAAAAAGTCCCACACATGTGGTATCCCCGTACTCAGGAGAAGCAGCAGAATGTATTTTGGGGTGTAATTTCACATATGTCCATGGCATGTGTGAGCAATATATCATTTAGTGACAACTTTGTGCAAAAAAAACAAAGTTTGTCATATTCCCGCAACTTGTGGCAAAATATAAAATATTCCATGGACTGAACATGCCTCTCAGTAAATAGCTTGGGGTGTCTTCTTTCCAAAATGGGGTCATTTGGGGGGGTTTTGTGCTATTTTGGCATTTTATGGCCTTCGAAACTGTGATAGGTAGTGAGGAGTGAAATCAAAAATTTGCGCCCTTAGAAATCCTGAAGGCGGTGCTTGGTTTTTGGGGCCCCGTACCCAGCTAGGCTCCCAAAAAGTCCCACACATGTGGTATCCCCGTACTCAGGAGAAGCAGCAGAATGTATTTTGGGGTGCAATTCCACATATAACCATGGCATGTGTGAGCAATATATCATTTAGTGACAACTTTTTGTACATTTTTTCTTTTTTTTTTCTTTTTGTCATTATTCAATCATTTGGGACAAAAAAAAATATTCAATGGGCTCAACATGCCTCTCAGCAAATAGCTTGGGGTGTCTACTTTCCAAAATGGGGTCATTTGGGGGGGTTTTGTGCCATCTTGGCATTTTATGGCCTTCAAAACTGTGATAGGTAGTGATAGGTAGTGAGGAGTGAAATCAAAAATTTATGCCCTTAGAAACCTTGAAGGCGGTGCTTGATTTTTGGGGTCCCGTACGCGACTAGGCTCCCAAAAAGTCCCACACATGTGGTATCCCCGTACTCAGGAGAAGCAGCAGAATGTATTTTGGGGTGCAATTCCACATATAACCATGGCATGTGTGAGCAATATATAATTTAGTGACAACTTTTTGTAATTTTTTATTTTTTTTTGTCATTATTCAATCACTTGGGACAAAAAAAAAATATTCAATGGGCTCAACATGCCTCTCAGCAATTTCCTTGGGGTGTCTACTTTCCAAAATGGGGTCATTTGGGGGCGTTTTGTACTGCCCTGCCATTTTAGCACCTCAAGAAATGAGATAGGCAGTCATAAATTAAAAGCTGTGTAAATTCCAGAAAATGTACCCTAGTTTGTAGACGCTATAACTTTTGCGCAAACCAATAAATATACGCTTATTGACATTTTTTTTACTAAAGACATGTGGCTGAATACATTTTGGCCTAAATGTATGACTACAATTGAGTTTATTCGATTTTTCTTATAACAAAAAGTAGAAAATATAATTTTTTTTCAAAATCTTTTTCCGTTTATATCGCAAAAAATAAAAATCGCAGAGGCAATCAAATACCATTAAAAGAAAGCTCTATTTGTGGGAATAAAAGGACGCAAATTTCGTTTGGGTACAACATTGCATGTCTGCACAATTTACAGTTAAAGCAGCGCAGTGCAAAATTCTGAATTCACCTCTGGTCCTTTAGTTACCAAATGGTCCGGGGCTTAAGTGGTTAATGTGCTCCAGGTTGGTTCATTTAAGCTAGTTGATTGTGAGGTGTTAGTCATTGGTCAGTCTTGATCATATGACTTTACTGGGTTGCTAGCTAGTAATTGGACTTTGAAGGCATACACGATAAGTAAAGGTAAAAAACTAGAAATTTATTAATATATAGAAATTCATTGAAAATATAAAACAATCATAAAATATCAATATCATTGATCAAATATTATGACAGGATCATATGGTTTATCAATAGGTTTCTCATATTACAATACATTCTCCTTGTAGTAACTCAGCTGAGTATAGTAAATAATAAAGAGAAATTTTACAATTATAAACCAGATAACCATCACATAGATCCAGAGGAGATGGAGAATTTGCTCGACATGTTGCGCGTTATTGTAAACGCTTCCTCAAGAGCATATTATATATATTTCTATAGGATATATAAAGAAAACATAGTAAATAATTATATAAAGTCTAACATATAAAACATATATTCCTCAACATACAAACATTTTTATTACATAAATTGTTGGCGTTTCAATGGTGCGCAATTCAGCGGGTTCCGCAGCCCAAAACTCAGTCCCTCCCCTATTGTCATCCCAATCATTATTGCAGTCGTTATTACCATGGAGATATGAGATAGGTATACCCATATCGCCATTGTATGTTTATAGGGCATATATTCTTGGCATACATGGACCATGTCATTATATCAAAAAATATGTATATTTATCATGTGTACTTACTTCAAATTAGCATATATTAAGCCAATGTTGGCAGGTCACGCGTCTACCTGTACGGCGGCAGTGAGTGAACACTATGTGCCCAGACAGGGAGATAGTATCTGTAAGTAGTAATGATGTAGATTACTTTTTGGTGTATATATGTATAAATCATAGCACATATTTTTTGCTTGATCCTAGATTGACTGTCTAGGCCCACCCTGTATAACCCAAGGTAGGAAATCTCTAATACGTTTTGAGGTGGAAGCACCTATTTATTATTTTTGGTGATATTTTAATTTTAGTCAGTTACAAGCGTCTTTTCTTGGTAAGACAAGACCCACTAATCTTGCAACTTAGGTACAAAGCCCAATATGGACTTTGTAGGCCCGGCATGGCTGGGCTATATTAATGAGATACAAACTGGTTGTAATCTCAATAATGGACAGGAAGTAGGGATTAACCAATTCATCAACAAAATGAAACGGTTGCTGAAGAAAAAATCCAACCTGCATTGGCATGTGGACTTTCTTCAGCAATATGTCCGAGAAAACATTAACCCTCTCGGACTAAGAATCCAAATTTATCCCTCCTTTCAAAATGTTGATTCAGATTTTAAAAAATCATGGGAGAAGACTCTAACTCAATGTAGCACTGAACTTATTCAACTTTTAGTTTCCCATCACCAAGCTGAACTAAATTCACTAGATCAAGAGATTATATCCTTACAAACTACTAGTGAAACCCTTAGAAGCCACAAAAACTTTGACAAAAAGTGGCAAGATGTGAAAGATTACATCACTAAAATTAATAAAGATATCATTCTTAAAAAACTAAATAAATTAGTAAAGGATAGAACAGCATTTGCTGAAGGTTTTGCGTACCGTTGGCAAACCCCCTTTCAAGGGCGAGGACCTAAAAGGTTTAATAAATTTCAAACCCCACGTACTGACAATACTGTAGGAATTACCGATGAGGACACTGAGTCGGACTCCTCTATGTCCGCTTCCTCTGCTCATCAAACACAGGGGCGAGGCTTTAATGGCGTACCCAATAATGGATGGTCTCGTAAGAGAGCACAAACTGAAGGGAATTACACACCCTACCCTAAAAAAAGACCAGGAAAACAAGACACTAGACCATCTGATCAGTATCCTCATCAAGGTACAGCCGTGGCCAGAAACACGGCAAACAACACCCAAAGTAAATATATGGGCCATACGGCGCAAAAAGCACTACAGATGCTAAATGCCCAACACTCAGTCACTACTACAGCTCAGACAGTACAACAGGTGGGACTTACACCGATTAACCTTTCAGGCTCCATTCCACCTTTAGAGTCTATCTCCCAGGGTTTCAACCCCACCATGCAGACAACCTCACAACTACACCCGTCTGTACAATTGCAAACATATAGGAAACAAAGCACACTTGACTCTCATGTTAGTCCCACTCATTCGCAATCATCTATTCTAAATTTTCCCACGCTGGGGATCCCACTACCCCAGACGTAGAATTAGATATACTAAACCTAACCCCTTACCAATTTGCCAATGATGAGTTGGAGGTGCTTAGATTTGGCTTGAGCTTTTGTCCATCTGAAAGATTGGACAAATATGAATTAATCAAAGACATATATATGTTTATTAGAAATCTTACTTTTAAGTTTATTTTTGATAAAGACCGGATTCGGGTTAGGGAAGAGAAGGAATTCTCTGAAAAAATAAAACACTTTAAAATGGAGGAATTCAGGGCATTACGGGATCTCATTCTTCTCTTAGATGAAAATGATGGCACAGTTGATGTAGATGACAATTCCACTGCCACTACCCCTGTGTCTTCTAAGAGATTTAAATTGAAGTCAAAGAACTTTCCTGACCTGACTATAAGTCCCCAAGCATGGGCATTTATGCGCAATATAATCAGTGATGTCAAGCGATATACGATTACCCCCAAGCCAGATAATCTTACTAAAACTCAACGAGAAACTATTTCTAAACTACAAAAACATCCCGATATAATTATCAAAGTGGCCGATAAAGGCGGGAATATAGTGTTAATGACTAGACACTTTTATGAGAACATGTGTCTTGATATTCTATGTAACCGTCAGTGGTACTGCTATATATCTCCGGCTGTCACGGCCACATACAAGAATATTTTCTTGGACATCATTAATGATGCCTTCATGAGGGGATTGATTGATCAGGACTTATACGATTACCTGAATGTTCGGTCTCCCAGGGTGGCGACGTTCTATGCACTCCCCAAAGTGCATAAGGACCCCTTGTCGCCCCCTGGGAGACCGATCATTTTGGGTATCGGGAGTCTCACAGAGAATGCCAGCAGACTAATCGACTCCATACTTATGCCCCATGTGGTAGCGTTGCCTTCGTACACCAAAGATACATTGGCCCTCCTCAGACAATTGGAGGGGATGTCCGTTCCTCCCGGCTCCCTGCTCGTGACTCTGGATGTGGAGGCTTTATACTCCAGCATCCCTCACGAGCGGGGAGTCGAAACGATCCGGACATTCCTCCATGAGGAGGACCACCACCAATGGCCATTCAATGATTTCATTGTGAAACTACTTAGTTTCATTCTCACTCACAACTGATTTGGCTTCAACCTCTCCCACTACCTCCAGGTACAGGGTGTGGCCATGGGCACTTGCTGTGCACCGGCTTACGCCAATCTGTACCTGGGGGGTGGGAGAGGGATATCTTCTCTGATGAGGGGTTGTCGCAATTCACTGATCGCATCCTTTGTTGGATGCGATACATTGATGACATATTTTTGATCTGGACGGGGGACCGCAAGACCCTTGACGAATTCATTTCTAAACTCAATGTCAACAAATACAACCTTAAATTTACTTTTAGTTGTGACACTAAGAAAACTAATTTCCTTGATCTTACGATCTCTAGAAATGAAGATGAATCATTGGCAACCGATCTGTATCGGAAGGATACAGCAGGAAATACTCTGCTACATGCGGCTAGTGCACATTCCCCAGCACTTATTCAAAGTATTACTTATGCACAGTACATTCGTCTTCGACTAAACTGTTCATCCCTTAGCAATTTTCAGCAACAAGCCAAATTGCTACAAATACGCCTTCGGGCACGGGGATACAGTAAAACTTTGTTGCGCCAGGCGTACAACAAAGCTGTAAACCAAACTAGAAATATGTTATTGTTCAAAAAGAGATCCCCTCCCCCTATCCAAACGGTCAAATTAATAACAAAATTTTCCTCTCAATCTGAGGATATTCGAACCATGCTCAAGACCCACTGGCATCTCCTCAGGGAAGATCCCACCCTAAGTAAATATGTGGGTCAATACCCACAAGTTGTATTTAGAAGAGCCACATCACTTCGTGATAGACTAGTTCGAAGTCACTACACCAAACCAGCCAATATGGTGGTTCAACTACCTTTAGGAACCTCTAGGTGTGGCAGATGTTCATTTTGTAAATGGGTTTTACCAGCAACCTACACCATACTCCCCAATGGGGAAACATTTAAACCTAGATTCTCCGCAAACTGTTCTACTAAAGGCATAGTCTACTTGATGACATGCAAATGCGGATGTTTTTATGTGGGAAAAACGGCCAGACAATTGAGACAGAGAATAAACGACCATGTATATTATTCAAGTGGTGGCAAGATGCTCACCCCCATTAGTAGGCATCTTGACCTTTACCATAGGTTTGATACCTCATGTGTGACTTTCACTGTACTGGCCTTGATCCCCCAAAACCCCAGGGGAGGAGAATGGGATAAATTAATACTCCAAAGGGAGACGTTATGGATCGAACGACTAAATGCGATCCAGTCTCCCGGTTTGAACGAGAATATATCTTATAAACCCTTTTTGTAAATAGTCATAACAACTATGACTAGGTATCTTTCATTGTCAGATCTTCCGAAAACTGAATATACATATTCACTTATTATGATTACTTTACTTATGTATTTTTTTTAAATTTTGTTATATATTTCTATACAACAATTGCACTGTTGCTATTTAGCCATATTAATAATTGACACTTTGAGCAAATATTTTTGGCTCTTTCTTTCACTATATTAAGTATGGATGTTTTTCATCCCTTTATGTATATACTTTTCAACACTGCTTTTGATCTATGGTCCTCTTAATAACTAATCACTTCACCCACTTTGAATACACTGTAATAGAGATATGAATTCGGACGCTCTGACAAGGATTTATATATATATTTATATATATACCATTTATAATTTCCCATTCTCCCCTCTCTTTGGATTATGACGTAATAAAGTAGGAGAATCTACCCATTTATAATACAATATATCGAACTTGTCACTCACGTGATGCCTTTTCTCCTCTTTTCCCTCCCCCCTTTTTTCAGTGGATAAGAATGTATATAAGATATTAATGTCATAATACCTACACAATTTCTAATGATTCCTATAAATTGTTTTTCTAGTTTGCAAAAATTGTACAGTTAAATTTACTTACATATGTAACATGATGATAATTCCTGGAACAGAAATGCAAGATTATCTGGTAAATTGCACAAGCTAAAACTGACTATAACTATATGAAAATGTTTTATGTATGTGTGGTTAGCTCACACTCAGATTTTAATTAGAAACCATGTTTTGTGACATGTTTCTGTTTTCTTTTTGTTATTTTATGTATATTTTTTTAGGTTTTTGTTGGCTGTTCTTGTGGTTTCAGTTCTGCTGGTTCGGGTGGTTCACGCTCTGATCCAGCCCTCTAATATCCCTATAAAAATATATGCACCATGGAGCTTTGAAATTGAAACAATTTTGCAGTAAAAACATCTAGTAATATACCGGAAATGTGCCCGATCGGGGCTATGGAGACACATCTTAAGTAAATCTACTTCCTTCATATAAACCTCTACCCGCCGTCTTCACGGCTGGTGTATACTTAGCTGTTAACGCCACGCACGGATGCGCGCCATCACTTCCGGGTGGCGGTGACGCACTTCCGGCGGAGGTGCCTTTATAAACAGGAAGACGCCGCACACAACACATAGACGGTCCGTTATCGAGCACTGACACACTCGCCATCTCTGACCACCATCCGGAATCAAGGTAAAGTTAGGAATCAATCACTGGGACTTACAGCTCAACTAACTTCAATAATAATATGGACTGTATGTATATATTTTTCTGTATAGGTCTAAACTTACTCCTATTACTTTGAATGGGCGATATGATGACCATACATTGGAGACTCTAAACCAGTCTGCCTAAACTTTGGATTTGATGCCCACAATTATAATACATAAACTATTGACCTATTCTGGATTGGCTTGAGTGTACCTCACTGACTCCCTGCTTACCGGCTTTGACCGTTCTATCAAACTACCTTTAATATACCAAAGCGGTGAGCTTTCTTGGTTTCTGCTTTGTTTTTATAGTTGGGTTGTTTATGAAACTCATGGGAGATATATCATTAGTAATCTTTATATGATCACCGACAGTATGACCGATATCGGTCTGATGTGATTTATATCTATATATACTCATTGAGTTACATAATTGATTATATAGCCTAAATGGCCCAATCAAACAATATTGTCTTAAATGGCCACCTTCCTCATATCTCTTTAATAATCCCCGATTGCTACCTTGTGCTACTGTCATTTCTTGTTTCTCCTTCTTACTTTTATCTCTGTCACCATACCTCCTACTTCGGGTTATACAGGGTGGGCCTAGACAGTCAATATAGGATAAAGCAAAAAATATGTGCTATGATTTATACATATATACACCAAAATGTAATCTACATCATTACTACTTACAGATACTATCTCCCTGTCTGGGCACATAGTGTTCACTCACTGCCGCCGTACAGGTAGACGCGTGGCCTGCCAACATTGGCTTAATATATGCTAATTTGAAGTAAGTACACATGATAAATATACATATTTTTTGATATAATGACATGGTCTATGTATGCCAAGAATATATGCCCTATAAACATTAAATGGCGATATGGGTATACCTATCTCATATCTCCATGGTAATAACGACTGCAATAATGATTGGGATGACAATAGGGGAGGGACTGAGTTTTGGGCTGCGGAACCCGCTGAATTGCACACCATTGAAACGCCAACAATTTATGTAATAAAAATGTTTGTATGTTGAGGAATATATGTTTTATATGTTAGACTTTATATAATTATTTACTATGTTTTCTTTATATATCCTATAGAAATATATATAATATGCTCTTGAGGAAGCGTTTACAATAACGCGCAACATGTCGAGCAAATTCTCCATCTCCTCTGGATCTATGTGATGGTTATCTGGTTTTAATTGTAAAATTTCTCTTTATTATTTACTATACTCAGCTGAGTTACTACAAGGAGAATGTATTGTAATATGAGAAACCTATTGATAAACCATATGATCCTGTCATAATATTTGATCAATGATATTGATATTTTATGATTGTTTTATATTTTCAATGAATTTCTATATATTAATAATTTTCTAGTTTTTTACCTTTACTTATCGTGTATGCCTTCAAAGTCCAATTACTAGCTAGCAACCCAGTAAATTCATGTATATCAGGACGGTGGCATATTCATACCAGTGTATCCAGAGTATCACCCTCTGGGAAGATACACGTTAAACAATTTTAGAAATCCTTGATCATATGACCACTTTGATTGTAGTATTTATTAGAAGTGTCATTCTATGTTTAGTTGGCTAAAATATCCTCACAGTTTTGTAACTTATTTTTTGAATCTTCCAAATAAAACTTTTGTAAACAAAAGAGTAAGCACTAACATTTGTAGTGTGAAACGTGTCAGCAAATCCCTGCCTTGCTGTGACCTGTGGTGCATGTGCTTTATCCATTTTTACAATAAAAGCATCTGTCTGTCTGTCTATCTCTTTTTCTCTGCTGTTCCTGTCTGCCTTGTGCATTGCCAGCACCCACAGCTTCCTGATTGCTGTTAGATTAACAGAGCTCACTCACCTGGAGCGGTAATTTTCTCTTTCCTACCATCTGAATGGCGCAGCCATAGGTGTGCGCAGGGGGTGTGCCAGGTGTACCTGGGCACACCCTAATCACTACGTGTGGTGCAGATTCCCCCTACTGCCTGTTGCCCCCACCCACCCCACAATGCTGCTTGCTTCCCTCCTCTCCTCTCAGCTGCTGCCGGGAAGATTGGGGGAAGAGGCTGGTAAATATGTAATTTACCAGCTCCTTCCCCTTCTAAATGAACACAGTGAACACACTCACTCACTGAGTCTATTCATAACTGTGTTTACTATGCTTGTGTAGCGGGACCCCCAAAACTGGGGTCGCTATGCTGTAAATTTAGGGGTAGTCTGGGCAATAGTATGGCTCAGACCCTGCAATTCTGTTCAATATGGACTCTGCTCTGCCATGTTGTTGCCTGGTGTATAGTTCCCCTGGGCCTGAGGTGGCGCTGTTGCCCAGGTCTCGGGTTGAACCGCAGGTGGCGTTGTGGTATGAGTGGTGTCCTCTCTCGGCTACCATGTGGTGGGCGGGATCTGCCTGCTGTGCATGCTGGGAGAGGGTACATAAAGTGCAGACGCCAGAAGTGCGGGGTGGACGGAGAGTGTGCCCCATAGGGGTGGTTGTGCCAGGTGGATTCCAAGGACCCCTGGTGGCGAAGTCGCGCCCTATGGCCTTGCTGGCCGGGGGGTGCGTGAATTGATCGAGGAGTCTCGGGCACCTTTAGCTCAAGGCTACAACGTTCCAGGTAGGCCCAGTACCTTCAACTGGGTCTACAATAGTGATGAGCCGAACACCCCCGGGTTCGGTTCGCACCAGAACCCGCGAACGGACCGAAAGTTCGTACGAACATTAGAACCCTATTAAATACAATGGATGCGAACGTTCGAATTCTAAAGTGCTAATTATAACAACTATTATGCATGTTATTGTCCTAAAAAGGGTTTGGGAACCCGGGTTCTGCACCAGGGGACATGTATCAATGCAAAAAGAAGTTTTAAAAACGGTTGTTTTTCGGGAGCAGTCATTTTAATGATGCATAAAGTGAAAAAAAAAAGTCAAATATTCCTTTAAATATCGTACCTGGGGGGTGTCTAAAGTATGCCTGTGAAGTGCCACGTGTTTCCCGTGTTTAGAACTGTCCCTGCACAAAATGACACTTCTAAAGGAAAAAAAAGCCATTTAAAACTGCTTGCGGCTTTAATGTAATGTCTGGTCCCGGTAATATGGATGAAAATCTTTAAGAAAAATGGCATAGCTACCCCATGACCCCCCCCCCTACCCCAGCCCATTACCAGCCCCTTTGGGTCTTGTATGGATATTAAGGGGAACCCCGCACATAAAATAAAAAAGGGCCTATATACTCTGAACAGCCGTATACAGGCGGTGCATACAAGACAGGGACTGTAGGTTTGTTCTTATGTAGAATCTGTTTGTAATTTTGAACAGGTACATTGTTGAAGTGTAGCTCCAGCCCAAAAATCTATTTTTAAACTTTTTGGAAAACATAGGTAAGGGTTATCACCCCTGTAACATTTGTTTTGCTGTCTGTGCCCCTGTTCAGAACATTTCACCTCACTTTCCGTCCCAATGACAACTGTTTTTGAAATGTGGTGTTTTTCTTGAAACAAGGATTGCTGATAAAGCATCAGTACAGAGGAGACACCTTTCTCCCATATTTATTCTTACAGGAGAGAATTTTCCTTCCTAGTGGTAGATTTCCTCTCACTTCCTGTTGTCTTCTTGCGTTTGCAAGTAGGAGTCGTTTGTAAGTTGGATGTTTGAAAGTAGGGACCTGCCGTATATACTCTGCAGAAATAGGCCCCTTAGTTGTTGGTGTTGGCACAACACTGTAAGCACTCACAGTTACTCTTGGTTGGTGCTGGAACGCCCTGCTGTCAACTATTATATCAGGAATTTTAATTACATATAATTGTTGAACAGTGGTAGTAAAAATTGGGCCTTTGATGGTGGTGCTGGTGCCACAACACTGTAAGCCCTGACAGTTACTCTTGGTGGGTGCAGCAATGGGCCCTGCTGTGAATTATTAGATCAAGAATTGTAATTGCATGCCCCTGTTGAACAGGGGCTGAAAAATTGGGCCTTTCGTGGTGGTGGTGGTGGTGGTGGTGTTGCCACAACACTGTAAGCCCTCAGAGTTACTCTTGGTGGGTGCAGGAATGGGCCCTGCTGTGAATTATTAGATCAAGAATTGTAATTACATGCCCCTTTTGAACAGGGGCTGAAAAATTGGGCCTTTCGTGGTGGTGGTGGTGGTGGTGGCGTTGCCACAACACTGTAAGCCCTCAGAGTTACTCTTGGTGGGTGCAACAATGGGCCCTGCTGTGAATTATTAGATCAAGAATTGTAATTGCATGCCCCTGTTGAACAGGGGCTGAAAAATTGGGCCTTAGGCACTGGTGGCACAACACTACAACCCCTCACAGATACTGTACTTGGAGCACAGCAATGAGCCCTGTTGCAAAGTATTGCTTCAAAAATTGTAATGACACGCCCCTGTTAAACAGGGGCTGAAAAATTGGGCCTTAGGCACTGGTGGCACAACACTACAACCCCTCACAGATACTGTACTTGGAGCACAGCAATGAGCCCTGTTGCAAAGTATTGCTTCAAAAATTGTAATGACACGCCCCTGTTAAACAGGGGCTGAAAAATTGGGCCTTAGGCACTGGTGCCACAACACTCCAACCCCTCACAGATACTGTACTTGGAGCACAGCAATGAGCCCTATGGCAAATTATTGCTAAAAAAATTGTAATTACACGCCCCTGTAAAACAGGGGCTGAAAAATTGGGCCTTAGCCACTGGTGGCGGCACCCATAAACAAAAATGATCTTCCAAGCTATCATCATCAATCGTATCATTGAGGACTCGGAGGAGGAGGATAGCCAGTCAACATAACAGCACAGGCACTCAGCATCAGCATCAGTCTTGAAGGGATGTGACATGTTAAAATCAATTAGTCTGTTATATCAGCATCAGGTGTGTGGTAGCTGGTGGTGATCCAAGACTGGTTCATCTTGATGAAAGTCAGTCGATCAACCGAGTCGGTGGACAGGCGCACCCTGTGATCCGTGACAAATCCTCCAGCAGCACTGAATGTGCGTTCCGAAAGAACGCTGGATGCAGGACAGGCCAGTAGCTCAATTGCATACTGTGCAAGCTCTGGCCAGTGATCCATCCTCAAGACCCAGTAAGCCAGAGGATTTTCGGTGGGGAAGGTGTCCAAGTCTGACCTTGCCCCTAGATATTCCTGCACCATGTTTATCAGACGCTGGCGATGGTTGCTGGAACCGATCATACTTTGGGGCTGCGGACTAAAGAATTGTCTGAACGCATCGGTCAGACGGCCACCTTCCCCACCGCTCCTTCTTTGACTGGCCGAAGCCTCAGCAACTCGTTGTCCAGGACCAGGAGTTTGTAACCTCCCAGTCTCTGGGAACGCGTTGCACAGACCTTTCTGCAAGGCCTCCCGGAGTTGTCTCATCCTCTGCTCCCTCTGCGAAGGTAACATAAGGTCCGCAACCTTACCCTTGTACCGTGGATCAAGGAGAGTGGCCAGCCAGTAATGGTCCCTCTCCTTGATCCGAAGAATACGAGGATCCTTCCGCAGACTTTGCAGGATCAGGGAGGCCATGCAGCGTAGGTTTGCTGAGGCATTCGCTCCGGAGTCCTTTGGGTCACTAAGGACGACATGATCCGCAGCCACCTCCTCCCAGCCACGTACAAGTCCACTGGTTTCTTGGGACTGTAAATCATCCCTAAAAGACTGCTGCTGATGATGCTGAGTGCCAGCCTCCACCTCCATGCTGACACAATCCTCCTCCTCCTCCTCCTCTTCCTCTTCCTGTGCGATGGGTGGGACAGAAGGAACACTGTCTGGGTAAAGGGGGCCTTGAGAGGCAAGGAAGTCCTCCTCTTCCTGCCTCTGTTCTGCCTCAAGTGCCCTGTCCATTATTCCACGCAGCGTGTGCTCCAACAGGTGGACAAGAGGTACAGTGTCACTGATGCATGCACTGTCACTGCTCACCATCCTCGTGGCCTCCTCAAATGGTGCCAGGACAGTGCATGCATCCCTGATCATGCCCCACTGGCGTGGAGAAAAAAAACCAAGCTCCCCTGACCCTGTCCTGGTGCCGTAGTCGCACAGGTACTCATTGATGGCCCTCTGCTGCGTGTGCAGCCGCTGCAGCATGGCCAACGTTGAGTTCCACCTGGTGGGCATGTCACATATAAGGCGGTTCTTGGGCAGGTTCAACTCCTTTTGCAGCTCAGCCAGGCGAGCACTGGCATTATAAGATCTGCGGAAATGCACACAGACTTTCCTGGCCTGCCTCAGGACATCCTGTAAGCCCGGGTACCTGCCCAAGAACCGCTGCACCACCAGGTTAAGGACGTGAGCCACACAGGGCACATGGGTCAGTTGTCCCTGTCGGAGGGCGGAGAGGAGGTTGGTGCCATTGTCGCAAACCACCATTCCTGGCTTAAGCTGGCGTGGCGTCAACCACCTCTCGGCCTGGCCCTGCAGAGCAGACAGGACCTCTGCCCCAGTGTGGCTTCTGTCCCCCAAACACACCAGCGCAAGCACGGCATGGCATCTTTTTGCCTGCGTACTTGCGTAGCCCCGTGAATGGCTACGGAGCACCGCTGGTTCATAGGACAAACCACAGGAAGAGGCCATGGAGGAAGAAGAAGAGGAGGGGGTGGAGGAGAGAGGTGTGTCACAACCAGTAGTAGCATTTTGGAGGCGTGGCGGTGGAACAACCTCCAACACTACTGCACCTTGTCCTGCATCCTTCCCAGCTGCCAAAAGAGTGACCCAATGGGCCGTGAAAGAAAGGTAACGTCCCTGTCCATGCCTGCTGGACCATGAGTCAGCGGTAATATGCACCTTACCGCTGACCGCCCTGTCCAGCGAGGCCAAGACATTGCCTTCCACATGCCGGTAGAGAGCCGGAATAGCCTTCCGTGAGAAAAAGTGGCGTTTGGGAACCTGCCACTGAGGAACCGCACATTGCACAAACTCACGGAAGGGGGCCGAGTCTACCAACTGAAAAGGCAGCAGTTGAAGCGCTAGCAATTTAGCCAAGCTAGCATTCAACCGCTGGGCATGTGGATGGCTGGGAGTGAACTTCTTTCGACGGTCCAGCAGCTGGGGCAGGGAAATTTGCCTGCTAGAATCGGACGTCGGTGTACTGCTAGCAGAGTGGCCGCAAGTACTTGGCTGTGACACACCTAATTCTACACCTTCATTCCTCTCAGTGCATGTTTCAGAGAGGACTGAAGTTATAGTGGGGTTGGAGATCCCAGCTGATGCGGTGCAAGGAGAGGTCCGCTTTGTTCTTTGGTGTGGGTCTTTGAGGTAGGCTTGCCAACGAGCTGCATGGCAGGTCAACATATGTCTGGTCAGGCATGTGGTACCCAAGCGGCTGATGTTTTGGCCACGCGATATACGCTTGAGACATATGTTGCAAACAGCAGCTGTGCGATCTGATGCACTAGCCTCAAAAAAGGCCCACACCAAGGAACTTTTTGAATGACGGGCAGAGGCTGCGCCCTGCACAGGCGGAGCTCTGCGGTGTGATTCCGTCGGTGTACTGCCCTTACGCTGGCCACCAAAGGGCATCCTGCCTCGTTGGAGATGTGCCTCCTCCTCATCCTCCTCCTCCTCCTCTCTCCTATTAGGCACCCACGTGGAGTCAGTGACCTCATCATCCCCTCCCTCCTCATCACTGGAGCCAATCTGGCAGTATGCTGCAGCTGCTGGAACATGACTGCCAGATTGGTGTCCTTCTTGAGCATCCCCTCTGTCTGCTCTCACGCTACTGCCTTCCTGTAGCTGGGTTTCATCATCAGACCCTTCGAAACGCTGGGCATCCTCCTGGAGCATGTACCCAACACTGTGCTCAAACAGTTCGGGGGACTCCTCAGGAGGAGGACATGGTGGGTCTAGGGAAGGAGTGACTGATGATGAGTCTGACATTGATACCAGGGAAGAGGACGCTTTGGCAGCTGCTTTGCCAGTACCCTGAGCCTGGGTGAGAGAGGATGAGGAGGAGGAGGAGGGCTTGGTCATCCACTCTACCAAGTCTTCGGCATGATGTGGCTCAACATGTCCAGCTGCCGAAAAGAAGGACAAGCGTGTCCCATGGCCATGTGCTGATGACAATGCACCGCGTCCACGACCAGCACTGTTGCCCCCAGACACAGAGCCTGCTTGCCCTCTTTTATTGCCTCCTGACTGTCTGCCTCTCCTTGTTTGCCTTCCAGACATTCTAATAGATGGCCTGCAGGGAGATGGGAAAAAAGCAATAAGGGCTACCTTCAGGTGTACTTCTCTGTCCCTTTACTTAAGGATTTCTAAATATGGTTGAGGATTATTGCTTTTGCACAGAATAGCACAACGACAATTTCCCTGACTGTCCAAAAAACAAGGATTTCAAAGATGGTTGATGAGGAATGCTTTAGCACACTATAGCACAAGGAGAATTCCCCTCACTTTCCTTCTTTGTCCCTAGAAACAAGGACTGGCACAGTGAAAGAAACTGACACTCTCCCTACCTAGAGTTTTCTGTCCCTAGAAAAAATGTTTTTTTAAAGCACACTATAGCACAAGGAGAATTCCCCTCACTTTCCTTCTTTGTCCCTAGAAACAAGGACTGGCACAGTGAAAGAAACTGACACTCTCCCTACCTAGAGTTTTCTGTCCCTAGAAAAAATGTTTTTTTAAAGCACACTATAGCACAAGGAGAATTCCCCTCACTTTCCTTCTTTGTCCCTAGAAACAAGGACTGGCACAGTGAAAGAAACTGACACTCTCCCTACCTAGAGTTTTCTGTCCCTAGAAAAAATGTTTTTTTAAAGCACACTATAGCACAAGGAGAATTCCCCTCACTTTCCTTCTTTGTCCCTAGAAACAAGGACTGGCACAGTGAAAGAAACTGACACTCTCCCTACCTAGAGTTTTCTGTCCCTAGAAAAAATGTTTTTTTAAAGCACACTATAGCACAAGGAGAATTCCCCTCACTTTCCTTCTTTGTCCCTAGAAACAAGGACTGGCACAGTGAAAGAAACTGACACTCTCCCTACCTAGAGTTTTGTGTCCCTAGAAAAAATGTTTTTTTAAAGCACACTATAGCACAAGGAGAATTCCCCTCACTTTCCTTCTTTGTCCCTAGAAACAAGGACTGGCACAGTGAAAGAAACTGACACTCTCCCTACCTAGAGTTTTCTGTCCCTAGAAAAAATGTTTTTTTAAAGCACACTATAGCACAAGGAGAATTCCCCTCACTTTCCTTCTTTGTCCCTAGAAACAAGGACTGGCACAGTGAAAGAAACTGACACTCTCCCTACCTAGAGTTTTCTGTCCCTAGAAAAATTTTTTTTTTAAAGCACACTATAGCACAAGGAGAATTCCCCTCACTTTCCTTCTTTGTCCCTAGAAACAAGGACTGGCACAGTGAAAGAAACTGACACTCTCCCTACCTAGAGTTTTCTGTCCCTAGAAAAAATGTTTTTTTAAAGCACACTATAGCACAAGGAGAATTCCCCTCACTTTCCTTCTTTGTCCCTAGAAACAAGGACTGGCACAGTGAAAGAAACTGACACTCTCCCTACCTAGAGTTTTCTGTCCCTAGAAAAAATGTTTTTTTAAAGCACACTATAGCACAAGGAGAATTCCCCTCACTTTCCTTCTTTGTCCCTAGAAACAAGGACTGGCACAGTGAAAGAAACTGACACTCTCCCTACCTAGAGTTTTCTGTCCCTAGAAAAAATGTTTTTTTAAAGCACACTATAGCACAAGGAGAATTCCCCTCACTTTCCTTCTTTGTCCCTAGAAACAAGGACTGGCACAGTGAAAGAAACTGACACTCTCCCTACCTAGAGTTTTCTGTCCCTAGAAAAAATGTTTTTTTAAAGCACACTATAGCACAAGGAGAATTCCCCTCACTTTCCTTCTTTGTCCCTAGAAACAAGGACTGGCACAGTGAAAGAAACTGACACTCTCCCTACCTAGAGTTTTCTGTCCCTAGAAAAAATGTTTTTTTAAAGCACACTATAGCACAAGGAGAATTCCCCTCACTTTCCTTCTTTGTCCCTAGAAACAAGGACTGGCACAGTGAAAGAAACTGACACTCTCCCTACCTAGAGTTTTCTGTCCCTAGAAAAAATGTTTTTTTAAAGCACACTATAGCACAAGGAGAATTCCCCTCACTTTCCTTCTTTGTCCCTAGAAACAAGGACTGGCACAGTGAAAGAAACTGACACTCTCCCTACCTAGAGTTTTCTGTCCCTAGAAAAAATGTTTTTTTAAAGCACACTATAGCACAAGGAGAATTCCCCTCACTTTCCTTCTTTGTCCCTAGAAACAAGGACTGGCACAGTGAAAGAAACTGACACTCTCCCTACCTAGAGTTTTCTGTCCCTAGAAAAAATGTTTTTTTAAAGCACACTATAGCACAAGGAGAATTCCCCTCACTTTCCTTCTTTGTCCCTAGAAACAAGGACTGGCACAGTGAAAGAAACTGACACTCTCCCTACCTAGAGTTTTCTGTCCCTAGAAAAAATGTTTTTTTAAAGCACACTATAGCACAAGGAGAATTCCCCTCACTTTCCTTCTTTGTCCCTAGAAACAAGGACTGGCACAGTGAAAGAAACTGACACTCTCCCTACCTAGAGTTTTCTGTCCCTAGAAAAAATGTTTTTTTAAAGCACACTATAGCACAAGGAGAATTCCCCTCACTTTCCTTCTTTGTCCCTAGAAACAAGGACTGGCACAGTGAAAGAAACTGACACTCTCCCTACCTAGAGTTTTCTGTCCCTAGAAAATTTTTTTTTTAAAGCACACTATAGCACAAGGAGAATTCCCCTCACTTTCCTTCTTTGTCCCTAGAAACAAGGACTGGCACAGTGAAAGAAACTGACACTCTCCCTACCTAGAGTTTTCTGTCCCTAGAAAAAATGTTTTTTTAAAGCACACTATAGCACAAGGAGAATTCCCCTCACTTTCCTTCTTTGTCCCTAGAAACAAGGACTGGCACAGTGAAAGAAACTGACACTCTCCCTACCTAGAGTTTTCTGTCCCTAGAAAAAATGTTTTTTTAAAGCACACTATAGCACAAGGAGAATTCCCCTCACTTTCCTTCTTTGTCCCTAGAAACAAGGACTGGCACAGTGAAAGAAACTGACACTCTCCCTACCTAGAGTTTTCTGTCCCTAGAAAAAATGTTTTTTTAAAGCACACTATAGCACAAGGAGAATTCCCCTCACTTTCCTTCTTTGTCCCTAGAAACAAGGACTGGCACAGTGAAAGAAACTGACACTCTCCCTACCTAGAGTTTTCTGTCCCTAGAAAAAATGTTTTTTTAAAGCACACTATAGCACAAGGAGAATTCCCCTCACTTTCCTTCTTTGTCCCTAGAAACAAGGACTGGCACAGTGAAAGAAACTGACACTCTCCCTACCTAGAGTTTTCTGTCCCTAGAAAAAATGTTTTTTTAAAGCACACTATAGCACAAGGAGAATTCCCCTCACTTTCCTTCTTTGTCCCTAGAAACAAGGACTGGCACAGTGAAAGAAACTGACACTTTCCCTACCTAGAGTTTTCTGTCCCTAGAAAAAATGTTTTTTTAAAGCACACTATAGCACAAGGAGAATTCCCCTCACTTTCCTTCTTTGTCCCTAGAAACAAGGACTGGCACAGTGAAAGAAACTGACACTCTCCCTACCTAGAGTTTTCTGTCCCTAGAAAAAATGTTTTTTTAAAGCACACTATAGCACAAGGAGAATTCCCCTCACTTTCCTTCTTTGTCCCTAGAAACAAGGACTGGCACAGTGAAAGAAACTGACACTCTCCCTACCTAGAGTTTTGTGTCCCTAGAAAAAATGTTTTTTTAAAGCACACTATAGCACAAGGAGAATTCCCCTCACTTTCCTTCTTTGTCCCTAGAAACAAGGACTGGCACAGTGAAAGAAACTGACACTCTCCCTACCTAGAGTTTTCTGTCCCTAGAAAAAATGTTTTTTTAAAGCACACTATAGCACAAGGAGAATTCCCCTCACTTTCCTTCTTTGTCCCTAGAAACAAGGACTGGCACAGTGAAAGAAACTGACACTCTCCCTACCTAGAGTTTTCTGTCCCTAGAAAAAATGTTTTTTTAAAGCACACTATAGCACAAGGAGAATTCCCCTCACTTTCCTTCTTTGTCCCTAGAAACAAGGACTCGCACAGTAAAACACACTGACACTCTCCCTACCTATCCTTCTCTTTCCCTAAACTAAAGGAATCCAGGTTAAGCAAGAAAGAAAGAAATGTCACTGTCCCTGCCTATGCTTGTCTTTCCCTGCTCCGGAACACACTACACTAGGCCGCCGTGCTGGCGGCCTTTTATAGTGTGGGGCGTGTACTAAACACCCTCAGCAATAATTGGCCACAGGCATCCTGCCTGTGGCCAATCATTGCTCTCCTCGCTGCCGGCGCTGTGATTGGCCAAGCATGCGGGGTCACAGTGCATGCTTGGCCAATCACAGCGCCTGGATGACACTGCGATGGCGTAGTGCATTGTGGGCCGTTTGCGTCACTCGAATTTGGCGCGAACGGCCCAAATCGTTCGATCTTCGTCGAACGATCGAACAGCCGATGTTCGAGTCGAGCGTATGTTTGACTCGAACACGAAGCTCATCCCTAGTCTACAATCAACACACTGGAGTCCCAGGGAACCCGTGTGAGGGTGGCCCGCTCTGAAGGAGAGGAAACCGGGGGAGGACCTGTCCGATGGATCAGTGAAGGAATTCATGGTGAAGGAGAGGCCTGGTTACCTATCAGAGGGAAGGATTCGTGAGCTGCAGTATAGCTCCTGTAGCGTGTCCCATTGACACCTATGGTTTTCATTAATCTATGGGAGTTTCAAAGCTCTAATTCAGTAACTAAAGGATTCTGTGGCAGAGAATTACTTGGACTTGTCCGTGAAGGGGACTAATTTAAAGGAACTGTTTGTGTTTCACTCCGGCTACTAGAACTGTGAGAGGGATCTATCCGGGTGAGCAATTCATACTCAGGCTTGAGTGAAGAATAGGGTAGTTGGGTGTCGCGTGCCTGAACCTGTCCCTCTACCTACTTTGTCTCTATCTTCAACCTATTCCCAAATCTGTTTCAAGCAAGATAAAATAAACTCGTCTGTTTGGAGTTTAAGCACTGTTTGGACATTGGCTTTCTTTGGGAGGAAGAGCACAGACTTTTCCCTACATTCTAGGGAAGAGAACCAATGGAGGGGAGGTAACTCGCTGCAGGACCCAAAATTGTAAGAACACCACACAACCTCCTAAACCAGGAGGATCCGGGCATGTGGTACGGTGTGCCTTTATCCCTGCAAAGTGAAGGTAGGCAGGAGAAAAGGGTCCGTGTGCTACACTTCAGTTTGTGAATGAACAGGAAGTAGCTCAGCACACTTCCCATAAATTCACTGTCCAGAAAGGCATGTGTGCTTAAGGTTTGGGGTGCACATCCTAATGCAATAGTCTGCGCACACCTATGGTCGCAGCTGGAATCGAGACTCATCAGACCAGGCAACATTTTTCCAATCTTCTATTGTCCCGTTTTGGTGAGGCTGTGCAAATTGTATCCTCAGTTTCCTGTTCTTAGTTGACAGTAGTGGCACCCGGTGTGGTTTTCTACTACTGTAGCCCATCTGCTCTGTTCAGAGATGGTATTCTGCATACCTTGGTTGCAACGAGTTGTTATTTGAGTTACTGTTGCCTTTCTATCAGCTCAAACCAGTCAGCCCATTCTCCTCTGACATCAACAAGGCAATTTTGTCCACATGACTGCCACTCACTGGATATTTTCTCCTTTTCGGACCATGCTCTGTAAACCCTAGAGATGGTTGTGTATGAAAATCCCAGTAGATCAGCAGTTTTTGAAATACTCAGACCAGCCCGTCTGGCACCAACAACCATGCCCCATTTAAAGTCACTTAAATCCCCTTTCTTCCCCATTCTGATGCTCTAGATGCCTAAATGCATTGGATTGTAAATTAATGGGGATGTTAGGGATAGTAGTTTACAGAAGAAAGACAATATGCTTCCAGTTCATCGCACAAGAAGGTACAAGGACACTGCATTTCTGGCAGGATCAACTAGTATTTTCTGTACTTGCTGATATATTTTTTTAGCCTGAAAAAAAAAATAGCTGCAACATCTAAGGACTGGAAGGTTGCCATATATTCCATTTTAGTTCTTGGGTCTGCTTTAAAAAAAAAAAAAAAACGCTACTAATTAAACCTTCTGTGAGTTTTATCCTTTGTTGTGTTGTCTCCATTGAGGTCTGCTTCTTTTTCTAAAGACACAACAGAAAGTGAGAGGAACTTTCCCCAAAAGTCCCCTGGCAGGTGTACAGCTATTACAGCAGCTCTTTCCTCCCCTGTGCAGGTCTACTGCAACTTTACTCTACACAGGACACTGCGCACAGCATAGAAGTACTGGTCTCCTGATCTTATCAGCCCAGGCTGTACAAAGTAATGATCAAGGTAGCAGCAGTAGCTCCCAGTTAAGCCCCATACACACGGTCTGACTTCCATCTGACTTTTCCCTGGATTTTTGTCCGAACGGAGTTGGCCGGGCACACCCATAGCATACACACCACAGGACTTTTCTGCAAACTTTCCCAAAACTTTTTGCAACATCACGTGTTTTTTCTGCTCTTTTCTGCTCTTTACCGCCACACTTTGGTCAACTTCTGCTATTGTTGGTTGATTTTAACATTAGTTGTTTTGTCCATCGGACAAAAGTCTGATGGTTTTCTGTACACACAGGACTTTGCTCCATCGGACTTTTGTTGGCCAAAAGTTTGTCCGTTTGCAGACCCAACTTTTGTCCGATGAAAACAAAAAAAAAAAGTTTGTCCGATGGAGCGTACACACGGTCGGATTGTTGGTCCAACTTGCTCAAAATGAAGTTTGTTGGCCAATAGTCCGACCGTGTGTATGGGGCTTAATGTGCCTCAGTCTCTACCTACACTACATTACCAAAAGTATTGGGACACCTGCCTTTACATGCACATGAACTTTAATGGTATCCCAGTCTTAGTCCGTAGGGTTCAATATTGAGTTGGCCCACCCTTTGCAGCTATAACAGCTTCAACTCTTCTGGGAAGGCTGTCCACAATGTTTAGGAGTGTGTCTATAGGAATGTTTGACCTTTCTTCCAGAAGCTCATTGGTGAGGTCAGGCACTAGGGTTGCCACCTCATCCCTTTAAACCCGAACACACATGAATTACACAGGTTCTGAGGCTGATTAAGGTAGTAATTAAACTCACTTGTTGCCCTATCTCCAATAAATTAGCCTCAGAACCTGTGTAATTCATATGTGTTCGGTTTTAAAGGGATGAGGTGGCAACCCTATCAGGCACTGATGTTGGATGAGAAGGCCTGGCTCACAGTCTCTGCTCTAATTCATTCCAAAGGTGTTCTATCAGGTTGAGGTCAGGACTCTGTGCAGGCCAGTCAAGTTCCTCCACCCCAAATTCGCTCATCCATGTCTTTATGGACCTTGCTTTGTGCACTGGTCCAAATCATTTGGTAGAGAGGGAATGATGGTGTGGGGTTGTTTTTCAGGGGTTCGTCTTGGGGATGGCCTCTTTCTGTTCCAACATGACTGCGCACCAGTGCACAAAGCAAGGTCCATAAAGACATGGATGAGCAAGTTTGGGGTGGAGGAACTTGGCTTGCCTGCACAGAGTTCTGACCTCAACCCGATAGAACACCTTTGGGATGAATTAAAGCGGAGACTGCGAGCCAGGCCTTCTTGTCCAACAACAGTGCCTGATTTTGCAAATGCGCTTCTGGAAGAATGGTCAAACATTCCCATAGACACACTCCTAAACAAAGAATTGAAGCTGTTATAGCTGCAAAGGGTGAGTCAACTCAATATTGAACCCTACGGACTAAGACTGTGAGGCCATTAAAGTTCATGTGCCTGTAAAGGCAGGTGTCCCAATACTTTTGGTAATATAGTGTAGCTGCCTCTGCAGCACAGAAGGTCACTTCTAGCCACTTCCCCAGACACCAGCTGTCCTGTTCCCTGGAGACTCTTCTGGAACTCCTTCACCCTGCAGTGGGTGGGGCTTAGCACAAACAGCAACCAATCAGAAACCAGCTTGGTTCAGGCAGCCAATCAAAGTTCCTCCTGCCCAATGGCTGCTAGGTACAGGTCCTTTTCAGCTGTAGCAACAGCCAATCAGGGCACAGTCTAGCCTCCTTTCTCCCTGCAGCTCTCCATCACAGGAGCGAAAAAAAACAACCTTGCCTGTATATTCTCAGAATTGCTTTGCAGGTGTAGCGGGGTGGCACTTTATGGTGTTCAAAGGAGACTATATTGCATTAAGTGAGTCCCGTTCTCCTCTGGTTCCTATTGGGTAATATGCTGGCTATTGATTGACAATGAGAAGGGAAGTGCATGGTGGGATTTGTGGTACCGGGAGAGTTGGACTCCAATAGCAAGGGTACTACACAAACCACCATACCCACAGTGCAACGGAACATCCATCGTGCATTGCCCGGCGCAAGGTCTGCTGGGGATGGACTATTTAAAGGAAGGAGGAGCAACACGCGGTCTCTTTGGACATCGCCCGCCCAGCAACTTGGATCCTGTTGGGGCCTATCCTGTTTATTTAGGCCGGAAGAGTCTGGGCCTACCAAGTGAGAGCAAGCCTGCTAATCGGAGAGGGAGAGAAGCCTCATCCAGAGAGCCTGCTGACATCTCGGGGTTCCTGAGGGTCGAGCCATCTTCACCTTTCCATTTGGTTGTCCGGAAGATCGGAGACTGTGAGTGACCGGGAGATTGCGTACTGAAGCCCAGCAGCGGGATCGGTTGACGGATTGGTCTGGTCGGGTGAGAGAGCACTGCTCAGGAATTCTTAACTGTTGTAGGCCTGTGATTCTTTACCTAGGCCCCACCACCATCACAGCAGTGTGCCGCGCACCCAGTATAGCGTGCTGTGCAGTTGAAGTTGGGCGTCTCATTGCCTGTGACTTTAGGCCCAAAACTACAGTAGGATCACAACTAACTGAGTTATTCCTTGGATTACAAATGTAAAAGTGCACCAACGTTGCTAGCGAAGATCCCTTCTATAGGAGTGACTATAACTCACGGGGACATTGTTCGGGTGCCATATTGCCCACAAGGGGGAAGCTAGCGAGCGCAGCTCTATTAGAGACAATTAGCGTGCATAAGATTGGTATATCAAAACAGTGGTGATATTGTGCATAACTTTGACTTTGCAGGGCTCTGCATGTTTAAATGCCTGTCTGTTAACCTAACCTTTTCATTACCTAGTAAATATATTTTATGGTTCAGCAATCACGGTGTGTGGACTGTTAACTGTTCCAGAGAGATGGCCAGCCAAGGTACTTTAGTCTTAAAGAGTGAAGGTATATATTGCATTGTGGTTTTTATTACTTGTGTGCTGCAGAATCTCACTTGTTTAACCGCTGTGCCAGCGGAGGGTCAGAGCAGTTTATCAGGGGTTGACGGCAGTAAGGTACAGGCCCAAATCAATACCAGCAGCTATCTTAATTGGGGGTAGTGCTACACAAGATTTTGAGAGTTATTTTGAAATTTGGTTTAAATAAAAATATATAGTTTTAGTTTTAATTGTAACATCATGAGCTTGACACTGAGTTCATTTTTTATGGAATAAGTGGAGAGTAGACAAAAACTAATGGATTTTTGCAGTACATTTTTTCAAGAAGAGGAACACAGGCTAAGTGCCGACTTTGCAAGGCGATTTGGAGGCGACTTCAGCGCGACCTTGAGCAACTTACAATGCGACTTAAAGTTGCCTCAAGGACAGGCGACTTTGGCTGTGGCCAATTACAGAATAATCAGCTCGGTGGGAGGGAGGGGTTTGCCTGGGTAAACTATTTTCTTTTTCCTGTAAAGTCGCTTCAATATAGATGGAGATCCGACTTGGAGGCGACTTCCATTGAAATCTATGGGTACAAGTTGCTTAGAAGTCACCTTGAAGTAGTACAGGAACCTTTTCTGAATTCGGAGCAACTTCAGTAGTGTACATTAAGACAGCTCTCATTCACTTCAATGGAATTTCTTATGCCCAGCGACTTGGGGCAACTTGAGGTCTGACAAGTCGGTTCCCAAGTCGCTGTAGTGTGAACTGGCACTTACTGTATAAGAGAGACAACAGAAAGCGATTGGAAGTGACGCTATGCTACCATAGGAGCCAAGTAATGTCACACATTGGAAACAAGCTGCTAGGCCACCAGCTACATCACTAACCTAGTCTCAAAATACTAACCTAATCGTTCCATTTGTTCCTCCCAAGACCTCCTGCTCTCTAGTTTTGTCTTTCGTTTTGAATACTATACTGGTTATCCACCGGACACCTGCCTCCGCATCCATGGAAAAGTATACACACTGATGTGTATGGATTGCCTCTCGGATGTCTTCTTGTGATCGCGGGTTCAACGCTTACAGCTGACCGCATGTGGAAGGAACATCCTATGATCTAGTGAGGACACCACTCTGCTAAGCCTTGTCTGACCCCCCTGAATAAGGGTGGCCGCAGGCTTTTTGGTAAGCCTTTATTTTTACCTGAGGTGGCGGGCTGCACAAGATTTAATCGATTTGACATATGTCTCTACAGTGTTGTTCTTCACTGGACACTCACGCTTGAGCTGTTCACATATGTATATTAAGAAAGTCATGTTATATGGACATTGCACAATTTCATAATTTTTGTATTTTTGTACACTTTATTACCCAGCGCTACACTTGTTTGTATATATGTATACAACAGGCCATGGAACCTATTCTCATCACACCCAATGACTAAAAATGCATGTATAGCCAATATTTTAAAATCAACAATAAAAACAAAATGGTAGGGGATTAAAAATTCTCTAAGTTTTGCTATCTGTACACGCTGGGGCTATTTTCCTAATTTTCTAGATGCATTATTGAAAAATAAAAATGCATTATTATTGTAGCGGGTATATGCTTTTCTATCGTGTTTGAATTTGGTGGGGGATCTGTGATGTGTGGTTCCCAGGGGCCCAGCAGGTGGCACTGTCACTTTGGGCCCGGGGTTGAGCCATCGTTGCAGTGGCATTACCCTTTTTGGCCTCTCGCAGCATGAGTACAGCGGGGCGGGGGCTCCGCTGGGCTTGCTGGGAGAGGGTATAAAGGGGTCGGCCATTTTGGAGAGGGGTTCGTCGAGTCCCAGGCACCTTCAGCCTGAGGGCTGTGGTTCGTGGTCGGTGTCCAGGCGGCCTAGGCCTGGACACCCGGAGCTCGTGTCCCACCCCAGGCACCTTCAGCCTGGGGTGAGGTACTCGGTTGGAGGCCTGCGGCCCAGTGTCCTCCGCTGGGCTCCGCGAGGGAAGGATTTCCTAGGGGACCCCGGGAGTGGGGTACCCGACTCCAGAGGCGTATGGGACCGGAGGAGCTACTCACCCGAAGACCTGGTGCAGCAGATTGCCGGTGCCAGGTGAGCCTCAGGAGACCGCCCGGAGGGGTATCTTCCCAAACAAGGGCCGAGTGCAGTCAGGAGGAAGGTTCACCATTCATCTGGTCGGTGGCAGCGACCATGATTCTCAACAGGTGGCATAGATCATGTGCCAAACCTATTCGCTGGTAGAGGAATAGGAGAGTTCATTGTGCCTGGGCCTACTCGTATCCACACCCCCTGTCTGTTCGTTGAGGGAGTCCAACTGATTGTGTTTCATCCTGACATTGAAGAATAAAGGAGTGTTGGACTTTTATTGGTGTGGGGCTCATTTACTGGCAGACACTGTTCCAGAGAAGAGGCAGAGGCTCCAAACTCAGAACACTGACCCGAAGGTAAAAGAACTTTGCTTACACCATACAAACATCTGCGGGGAAGGCTTGGCGTGGTGACCCCGCACTCTCTCCTCCAAGGTACCCCTAGACAAGCAGAAACCAGCCAACAGTGAAGTGAGAGACTGGAGGCCGCTACACGTGGGGGCTCGGGTTCGGGATGGTGTTCGTGCTACTATGGAGCTAGAATGGACGGAGTTTGAACATGTCTGCCCGAAGGAGTTCCGAGCAGGTCGGCCATATTACTGGCCAAAGTGCAACCCTGCTCGAAGTCGTGAGTGTGACCCTAAGAAGGGGAAGGACTACGCAGAAGAGCGAGAAGAGGGGGGAGTCCAGCCGTGTGAGGTACTACACGTGGGGGCTTCTATTGCACTGCGCCACGAGGCACACCCTCCCTGCTCAGTTCGTGGGCATTACCCAGGAAAGGAGAAAGCCCGCAAACTGGAGTGCAAGAGGGGAGGAGTCCAGACGTGTTAAGGACTACACGTGGGGGACTTTGGCGCCAAACTTGCAGTGCGCAATGGATCAGCAGCGAGTCACCATGTTTGGAAATACATTGTGGATTCCACTTCACCCTTCTACCACGACCTTGACTACTGCTGCTCCGGTGACCGATACGGGGATCCGGCTAAAGCCCCGGGGAAGATTCGCCCTGTACTCATGCATGGACGTTGAGGCCCTGGGTTTGATTTGTCCCGGCTGTTCGGGACTGGTGTGTCAGCTGAAGCTATTTGGGCGATGCGAGGCCTGCGGGGAGTTCTTATTTGAGGTGGACCCAGCTATCGAAAAGCCAAGAACCATCCACCTCAACCGCACAACAGGCAGCACCACTCAAGTAGGAGGAATCACCGCTTTGACAGCCATCCCTGTGCGCACTGCAACGACCGCGGGGGAAGTCGCGAACAACGAAGTACGGGAGAAATCCAAGGATGCTGACTCGGTCACCACTGTCTCACAGTGTCCACCGCCCAAGAGGAAGACCGGCATGGTAGCCTCGTCCAGCGGTTGCGGTGGATCATCCTGCCCGCCTACGCTCGGCCCAGATGGATCCGGTGAGAGGAGTTCCGGACATCCCGTTTCAAGTAAAGGCCGAGGTAAGCCAGGCGGAGGGACTTGGTGTGTGGGCGCAGGTGTTGGGGAGTCACGGCCCTGTGTCTCCGGGGGAGGTGGCAGTTCAGTCTCCACTACAGGCTACCTGCCCGCGGAGGAGTGTGACACCTCCGACCTGGAGTCGCTCTCCGATCTTGGAGATGATGTTGCCATAGATGAACTCTTTGCCAGCAAGGGTTGGGACAAGATGCCTCTCTCCTCATCCCGCAAAGCTAGGGATCCACCCATGTCTACAGGGGATAGTACACCCCGGGTGGAGGCACCAGCGCCTGGGGAGGGATCCCGTTCCCAGCCTACCCTCACATCCCCGGTGCCACTTGCACCTAACACCGGGGATAAGAGACTGTTGCTGCGGGCACCTATGCCCAGAACGGAGGTGATCAGAGCACCTCGTCACCCGGATGCTATAGTTTTGCCAGGTGAAGGGGACAAAGCCACAATGCCTCCGCTGGCAAGACTACAACGCCTATTTTGTCGGAAGGTTGCTGCTGAGTACGGGTGGGAGTACCCATACTTGTCTAAGGAGTTGTTGTATGAAGTGGAAGTTTGCTGAGAGCGCTGGTACAATGACTTTGTGTGGACCCACATTCAGGTCCCACATGCCCGTAGGTACCTCGCGTGTTCTCCCAAAGCATCTCAGCGCTTCAAAGACTGCAAGGCAGAATGGATGCTGGGGCGGCATATCCACGCGGACAAGGTGCTGATCCGACGCAAGGAAGGGGAAGATTTTGAGTACCATCTGGAAACCATGGACCAGCATTTGAAACCACTTGTCCTGCCGCACCCTCGCTTCTATCTGTAGGAGGTAAAAGACTCCGTTTGCCGCTTAATGTTGCTGAACCCTCCGGGTTTGTTGTTTGTTTCCCGGGAAAACTCAGTGACTGTACCCGACCTAATGGGTGTTTGTGCTCTTCGGAGGAATTGAAGGACTGTTCCTGTTGTTGTTCTTTATTCTCCAACAAGTGATCTTGGACTCTCGGTAGAGAGGGCCAAAGAAGAAGAGGTCTCTACAAGTGCAGTTACCGCGACGCTGTCACCAGGTGGCAGTGTCGTGCATTGGCATTCACTTTTCACACACACACTTTTAGAGAGAAAGGATTTCTCTACGGAGAGGTTTTTTCGTTCTCACACGAACATGTGTGTCAGGGTTGTGTGTGTTTAATATTTATTTTCCCCTCTGCAGGAGAGCATCCCATCAAGACCGCTGAGAGTGGGGCGGGTCTTAGTTATTGAGGTGGGTGGGGGGGGGGGAAATGTAATGATGTGACTTTTATATATGTTTCAAGTTATGTGTTATTTGTTCCCTTCCCCTCCCTTTTTGTTGAGGCTCAGGCACAACTGCTCTAAGTAGTTTCGTTTTTTTTTTAATTTTTGGGGATTTTTGAGATTTTCAGTTGGTTTCTGGACTGGACTATGTCAGCCCTTGAGGGCATGGTTTATTCCAGACACTGGGGACCAGTGTCAAACAACCAGGGGGAGAGTGTAGCGGGTATATGCTTTTCTATCGTGTTTGAATTTGGTGGGGGATCTGTGATGTGTGGTTCCCTGGGGCCCAGCAGGTGGCGCTGTCACTTTGGGCCCGGGGTTGAGCCATCGTTGCAGTGGCATTACCCTTTTTGGCCTCTCGCAGCATGAGTACAGCGGGGCGGGGGCTCCGCTGGGCTTGCTGGGAGAGGGTATAAAGGGGTCGGCCATTTTGGAGAGGGGGTCGTGGAGTCCCAGGCACCTTCAGCCTGAGGGCTGTGGTTCGTGGTCGGTGTCCAGGCGGCCTAGGCCTGGACACCCGGAGCTCGTGTTCCACTCCAGGCACCTTCAGTCTGGGGTGAGGTACTCGGTTGGAGGCCTGGGGCCCAGTGTCCTCCGCTGGGCTCCACGAGGGAAGGTTTTCTTAGGGGACCCCGGGAGTGGGGTACCCGAATCCAGAGGCGTAAGGGACCAGAGGAGCTACTCACCCGAAGACCTGGTGCAGCAGATTGCCGGTGCCGGATGAGCCTCAGGAGACCGCCCGGAGGGGTATCTTCCCAACAGGGGCGGAGTGCAGTCAGGAGGAAGGTTCACCGTTCATCCGGTCGGTGGCAGCGACCAAGATTCTCAACAGGTGGCATAGATCATGTGCCAAACCTATTCGCTGGCAGAGGAATAGGAGAGTTCATTGTGCCTGGGCCTACTCGTATCCACACCCCCTGTCTGTTCGTTGAGGGAGTCCAACTGATTGTGTTTCATCCTGACATTGAAGAATAAAGGAGTGTTGGACTTTTATTGGTGTGGGGCTCATTTACTGGCAGACACTGTTCCAGAGAAGAGGCGGAGGCTCCAAACTCAGAACACCGACCCGAAGGTAAAAGAACTTTGCTTACACCACACAAACATCTGCGGTGAAGGCTTGGCGTGGTGACCCCGCACTCTCTCCTCCAAGGTACCCCTAGACAAGCAGAAACCAGCCAACAGTGGAGTGAGAGAGTGGAGGTCGCTACATTATTATTATTATTATTATTATTATTATTATTATTATACAGGATTTATATGGCGCCAACAGTTTGTGCAGTGCTTTACAATGTGAAGACAGACAGTACAGTTACAATACAATTTAATACAGGAGGAATCGGAGGGCCCTGCTTGTTAGAGCTTACAATCTAAAAGGGAGGGTCAAGTGAAACAAAAGGTAATCACTGTGGGGGGTAAGCTGATGAAGAAAATTAAAGTACAGTTTTTAGGTGGAGGCAGGATAGGCTTCTCTGAACAGAAATGTTTTTAGGGATCGCCTAAAAGTGTATAAAGTAGTCAGACAGATTGGGGTAGGAAATTCCATAGGATGGGAAAGGCTCGGGAGAAGTCCTGAAGGCGAGTATGGGAGGAGATGACAAAGGAACTAGAGAGCAGGAGGTCTTGGGAGGAACAAATAGAACGATTAGGTTAGTATTTTGAGACTAGGTTAGTGATGTAGCTGGTGGCCAAGTTGTGGATGGCTTTGTAAGTTATTGTTAGTGTAGCGATACCCCCAGCTAAGAGAGCCGCTGGTATGATTTTTTTCTGGCCTGTAACACACCGCTGTCAACCACCAGTAATCGGCTCTACCCTCCCTTGGCACAGCTAGTAGGGGATGATAGGATTGTGAGACCTGTAACTTTAGGTCACACAATCCGGCAACAAAGGCACACAGTGATATTGTATAACTGACACTAACCATTTCCTCGGCACAGTAATCACACCAACAACTTGTCTGCTTAATCCTGGTACTTTTACTGAACGAAATGTTTAAGCAGATAAACTGTATACATTAGCATATGCAGAGCCCTGCAATAAAAGGTATTCAGCAAATAAACAGATATACAATTCTGTACACATACAACTAATGGACCCCGCTTGCAGCTCCCCTCCCTCGTGGGCAAGATGGCGCCCAGCAATGTCTAAACTTAGAAGTCAGGCCTGACTGTTCTATGTGTAAGTTCCGTGGAGATGGATCTTCGCTAGCAAATGGTGGTGCACTTTTGGAGACAAATTTTAAACCACAGGAATAGGTACTTGTAAACTTGATGAATAAAAGAAAGTCACTAATGCTACTCAATGCACTGTCCCTCTGGCGTGCAGATACAAACTCTAAATGGTGGGTCCCGAACAACAAACACTGGGCCTAGAGATCTTGTACTAATCCCTGAGCAGGTGCTCTCTCACCCAACCGGACCAGTCTGCGTCCGTATCTTCCATAGCTGTGTCTCGGCACACAGGTTTCACGACACCCGGGTCTTCGGTCCTCCTGGAAGTAGTAGATGGGTAGCAGGATGAGACGTCCCTCAGGCTCCTCAGTGGAAACGGAAGGCTCTTTGGAAACACAAGGCCTAAACTTCAGGCCCTGTCAGGAACAACAGACTCGGCACAGAGTTCCACTTGCTGGGCGGGCGATGTCCAAAGAGACCGATCTACGGACCCGCCCTTCAGTTAAATAGCCCACTCCAGCAGTCCTTGCGCAGGGCAATGCACCCTGGGTGTCCCGCTGCACCCTGGGTATGGTAGTCTCTGGGTTCTTAAAGCAACGACCCGCTACATTAGTATTTTGAATTTAATTTTTTGGGTGAGTGGCAGCCAATGGAGGGATTGACAGAGAGGGGTAGCAGATGCTAAGCGCTTTAATGGGCGTCCGCTCAATAGGGCAAGGGGGGGCGTTTGACCCCCCCTGGAATCGTAAAAGAGTGTTTACAATGACACGCCGCCTCCCGCACATCGGTGGGCCAGGGCTGCCTGCGCCGCCGATTGTCACTGCCATCATTCATGTCTGTCAGTGTGTTGCAATGCATACATTTACTCCGCTCCCACGGCCCGCCCCTGTTTGCCGGCGCCAGCCAATATCATTGCGCTGCCGCTGCTCCCCTTAGTTTACAGCCCCGCCCGGCGCCCGTCCTGGCGGCGTGACGTCACTCACGGCGGGAGGGGGACTAATGGGAGGAGAGTAGAGAGCTGCCTGCTAGAGGATCCAGCGCCGCCGAGGAGGAACCAACCAGGCCAGCAACAAGTTGAAGTTCATCTTCATTACAATTTCAATCAGACGACAGATGCTGTGCTACTGCAGTGTCACTGCAAGTAAGCACTAAACTAAAATTAAATGTGATTATGTGAATGTGATTTTTTTTAATATGCAGCATGGCGGCGGGGGGGAGGGGGGTAAATGTCCTGCACTGGTCATAGTAACTCATGTATTAATGTACTGCACAGTGCAGGGTGCTGTGTAATGTAAAGGGGTCCAGTGATGCAGGGTGCTGTGTAATGTAAAGGGGTCCAGTGATGCAGGGTGCTGTGTAATGTAAAGGGGTCCAGTGGTGCAGGGTGCTATGTAATGTAAAGGGGTCCAGTGATTTAGGGTGCTGTGTAATGTAAAGGGGTCCAGTGATTTGTGGTGCTGTGTAATGTAAAGGGGTCCAGTGATGCAGGGTGCTGTGTCATGTAAAGGGGTCCAGAGGTGCAGGGTGCAGGGTGCTGTGTAATGTAAAGGGATCCAGTGATGCAGGGTGCTGTGTAATGTAAAGGGGTCCAGAGCTGTGGGGTGCTGTGTAATGTAAAGGGGCCCAGAGCTGTGGGGTGCTGTGTAATGTAAAGGGGTCCAGAGGTGCAGTTGTGGAGAGGGGGTACACAGTAGTGACAAAGAGATATTGAAAGATGCAGGGGGCACAGTGGGATGTTTTTACATTTTAACGTGGGTGGGGGGGCTTTTAACCCCCACTAGCAGTCGAAGAAAGGGTTAAATGCAACTGTGTATTGCTGCTGCCGAAACGCCCCCCCCCCCCCTGAAAAAAATTCTGCGGACGCCCATGAGCGCTTTGTAAGGTGGATGAGCCTGGCAGCAGCATTCATGATGGACTGAATAGGGTATTGAGCCAATGAGGAGGGAGTTGCAGTAGTCGAGCAGAGAGATAACCAGGGAGTGGATCAGGAGCTTTGTGGTGTCATTGATGACGCCCTGGAGGAGGAGCAAAACGCGTTGACCTAACTTCCGGTTTGCGGCAAACCTGTAACGCAAGTTCCTGCTTCCGTGGAACGCACACCATCCGAGTGGTGTTCGCGGAAGTGTTTATTCTGATTGCCTGTTTCTGCCTCTATTTTGTAAGTAGCGCCTGACCAGCGCCTTTACTTATCACTTAGCAATACTTCACTATTGTGTCCCTTTGTTTTTATTATCGGTGGAAGCCAACATCCTCCTTCATAGAAAGCATCTATCAAGTAACCATAAGAGAGAAAACCTATACTTTTGTTTTATGCCTGAATGATCCCAGACTGAGAAGCTGCAGATCCTTTCCATTCGGTGTGTAGGGTCCCGGAGGGGGGATCACTGCACTCATTGAAGATTTTGCATATTCTTTGTTTGTTGCACCCAGCAATTTCAAGTTTATGAATTATTTGTGGCTTTGCTTTTGTTATCACATTTAGTTGTGGATTTTTACCACATTGAGTGGGGTCTCTGAAGGGGGATGATCCTGCTTAACACTTGCAATATTTCTCAAATTTGGTGAATTATTTCACACTTTTTTTGGGATCACATTGAGTTGTGGTCACCAACATACTTTCACTATAGTATTTGCTCATATTTTTTTATTTTTCTGTGAGCTGCTAGCACTGCATTATAATTTATATTTTTTTGTGGTGTCATTGGTTAGGAAATGGTGGATTTTGGAGATCAAAAGTGAAAGAAAATCTCTATAAAGTGAGGGAAATTCCCCTTTTTTGTCACCAATAGACGATTTCCTTTCACCTCCTGTTCTGGTGACAACTGTAAAAATATGCCCTTAGTTACTGTCTCAGTGACAATGGTATACAAGAAAAATAGAGCGTATAAACCTACCCAGCACACATTGAGATTGAGACTTTTTTTTTTGGGATAGAGTAATGGAGAGATATATAACTACAGTTGTTTTTTTTTTCTACAGTTTTTTTTTATACCTAAACATAGGTTTTAAAGTGATTGTAAATCTACAGTTTTTTTTCTTTAATTAAAATAACAAACATGGTATACTTACCTGCTCTGTGCAATGGTTTTGCACAGAATGGTCCAATACGTTCTCTTCTGGGGTGACTTTGGTATCTTCCTCCGTCCTCCCCTGCTCCAGGGTTAGTTGGTTCAGTTCTAGTTAGATCCTCCCCATTTCTTCCATGTTCCCTCAGTCAGTGTTAAGCCGGGTACACACTGGCCAAATGTTGAAAGACATCGGCCGGTTCAAAAAAAAGCAGCCGACATTTGGCCCGTGTGTATTGCAGTCTGTTCGGCCGGCTTCTGTCAGACGAGCATGCTGGAAAACCAGGAGCTGACCGACTGTCGATCAGCGCTCTCAGCTGTTCTGAGGGTGGGCCGTCCCCCTGTCAGAACACAACAGTTTAGGGGGGGAGATCGCTGCACTAACTTTGCATGGTTAGTACAGCGCCTCCGACCGGAGCTGACAGTTTTTTTTCGTTCAACCCGCCGGGTTGAACGAAAAAAAAAAGTCATAGCGTGTACCAAGCTTTAGGTTTTCTCCGAAAAGGGGTTTAGAAAAGTCATTGTCTTCTTACATATAAAAAAGACTAAAAAAAAAAACAGCCTTTACACTGCAATTAGCTGAAATAGAAATTGTGTTGGATTCAACATCTGTGCTTTATTGAAGAGTTAAGTTGCCTGTGGATGGTGCCAAGTCAGCAGGTGACCATACCGTCTGGACAGACAGGGTCTAAGGACATACTGTATGTCAATACATAAAGCCGCATTTGAACCAGAACAAGGAGGTTTCATGATTCTTGGTTTAAGGATTGCAGATCAAGAGTTAGGGGTGTCACCGCAGACATCACAATGTAGTGGTTGTCCCTGCACTTAAAGCGGGATTTCACCCGCGATTATTTTTATTTTTTTAAGTCAGCAGCTACAAACACTGTAGCTGCTGACTTTTAATAAGGACACTTACCTGTCCTAGGCACCCACGATGTTGGCCCCCTGAGGCCGACCCCTCGATCCTGGCAGGCCCCGGCGCCGCCATCCTCACTAAGGGAAACAGGCAGTGAAGCCTTGCGGCTTCACTGTCCGTTTCCTACTGCGCATGCGCGAGTCTCACGGCGCTGTATGAATGGGCGGCTGCTCTCTGGGATACACACAGTTCCCAGAAGGCAGCGTGCCCCATTCCCCAGAGGACACCGCAAGGAGAACGAGGAAGAAGACCTGCCAAGGACTAGGAAGAGGCAGATTAGGACCATCCGCATAGCAACCACCTTTTCTGGTGAGTAAAAAAATTGTTATGGAACTCCATTTTAACCTAAAAACACAAGTCACTAAACAGCAATGTAAAGGGTGTGACTGCACTGTCCACATTTGTAATAGGTGTTATTTTACTGAGCACACATTTAACCGGTGTCAGCGCACTTACCAGCAATATAATGGGTGTCACTGCACTGGCTACACATGTAACTGGAGTCACCACACTGGCCACAATGCAATAGGTGTGTCCATAATAACCACAGTGTAACAGGTGTGTCGTACTAAACACAATGTTAAAACTATAATCACACTGATAAAAATGTAATGGGTGTCACTACACTGAGCGCAATGCCTTGGTTGTCATTGCACTAAGCACAGTGTGATGGGTGTAAACGTGCACTGAGCATCCATGTAGCAGGTGTCAACACACGGACTGGCACTGCACTGATCATAGTGTAACACATATCACTGCACCTAAACAGGTGTCACCGCATTCCACAACATGGCTTGTGTCACTGCACTGACTACCGTACATGTAATTCATACCTCCCAACCGTCCCGGATTCCGCAGGATTTTCCCGCGATTTGAAGTAAGTCCCGCGGTCCCGCAGACTGGGCTGAAGTCCCGCGGAGCCCAGAGCTGGAACAAGTTCCAGCCCTGAGCTCCACTCAGTAGTTGTATCCTCAATGGGTGCAATGTGTGCTCACACACAGCACCAATTGAGGATTCCTGATAGAAAATCTGTCGTCAATCTCTGCTTCTCCCCCCCTCCTCAATGCCGTCACCGGTTGTTAGGACCGCCGGGGTCCTAGCAACTGATGACATCATTTGCAGGCTTCTCAGCTCTGCCCCATCTGCGGCTCCCGATCCTGCCTATTAGCGACGCCTATGCCGGCTCTCAGCGGCCCCGATCCAGTGTGCCAGCAGCCTCCATGCCAGCTCTCAGCGGCCCCGATCCAGTGTGCCAGCAGCCTCCATGCTGGCTCTCAACTGCCCTGATCCCGACTCTCAGCGGCTTGTGGAAGGTAAGCGGAACCAGTGGGGGAGGGGGGTGCGGGTCGCACCGGGTGACACTTTTTCAGCAGGTGCTAGCTCTTTGTCTTCCTCTCACTGCTGTCACTTCTAATACAGAAGCCCGGCTTTTGTATTTAGAAGTGACCGTGCAGTTCTCCGGGCAGTTCGGCTGCACTAAATTGTCCCCGCCTGGGTTTAGCAGAGCTCCTGTCATGTGAGGGGGGAGGGCCAATGACATTCCTGGTGCCAGGGCAGGCATCCATCCAGGCGAGCTGCCGCCGTTTTGACTCCACAGCATCTTCCCTGCAGCTATCCTATCCCCATCCCGATTCCAGCAACAAACAGGTCAGTCCTGAATTGATGCCATTGTCTGCAGGAACAGATCCCATCCTCCCCAGATCCTCCATACCATTGTCTGCTATCACCAGATAGCAGCTCCGACCAGTCTAGCTACCTATTCCCCCCTCGACCCCCCCATGGTGAGTCCTCCACATCCCGAACAGCAATATGAAAAATGTATGTTTTGGGTGAATCAAGTACATACTGTATATGAGTAAGAACTTGCATACAAGATTAACTACTTCAGACCCGCCGTACGACTATATACGGCCTCTTTTTGAACAGGGATATCTCGGTAACGGCAGCAGCTGCTGCCACCACCGAGATATCTATCTCTTCAGGCGGCGGTTCTGTAAACGATAATGGTGATCTCCACGGCGGATTCGGCGCGAGATCGCTGTTATCGGCGGCGGGAAAGGGTCACCCCCTCCCACTGCTCTCCCACGCCCTCCGCCGCAGCGGCGGAGGTGATCGGGTCCTGTCCGTGGCTTGTCATGGATACGAGTGAGGGCAAGATGGCCCCCACCCGTCTCCATAACATAGCAGGGCGGAAGCGGCGTCAAAACGTCACTTCCGCCCATACGTCTTAAAGAGACAATTTATTTTTGTTATTTTTTCAAATGACAATTTTTATTTGTTTATTGCATTTTAGCCTAAATATGAGATCTGAGGTCTTTTTGACCCCAGATCTCATATTTAAGAGGACCTGTCATGCTTTTTTCTATTATAAGGGATGTTTACATTCCTTGTAATAGGAATAAAAGTGATCCAAATTATTTTATTTTTTTTAAACTGTATAAAATAAATAAAATCAAGTAAAATAAATAAGAAAAATAAATACATTTTTAAAGCGACCCGGCCCGACGAGCTCGCACGCAGAAGAGAACGCATACATAAGTCCCGCCCACATATGAAAATGGTGTTAAAACCACACATGTGAAGTATCTTCGCGATCGCTAGAGCGAGAGCAATAATTCTAGCCCTAGACCTCCTTTGTAACTCAAAACATGCAACCTGTAGAATTTTTTAAATGTCGCCTATGCAGATTTTTAAGGGTAAAAGTTTGACGCCATTCCACGAGCGGGCGCAATTTTAAAGCGTGACATGTTGGGTATCAATTTACTCGGCGTAACATTATCTTTCACAATATAAAAAAAAATTGTGCTAACTTTACTGTTGTCTTATTTTTTTATTCAAAAACTTGATTTTTTTCCAAAAAAAGTGCGCTTGTAAGACCGCTGCGCAAATACGGTGTGACAAAAAGTATTGCAATGACCGCCATTTTATTCTCTAGGGTGTTAGGAAAAAAAATGTATAATGTTTGGGGGTTCTAAGTCATTTTCTAGCAAAAAAATGAGGATTTTTACATGTAGGAGCGAAGTGTCAGAATTGGCCCGGGCCTCAAGTGGTTAAGCTCAAATATTTGAATTTTTGTTAAACTTTTTGTGTTCTTGAACAGCCTGGTGTTTGCTTGGTGGGGTTTGAAATTTGTGTTACTCTACAAAAGCCCCCTGCTTTTCCTTTTTTTTTTTTTAACAATAGATCCCTGATTTTCCTTTTATGCATGCTGGTCGGTTTGGTCTAACCCTGGCATGTTATGGCTGTTTGGATACCTGCCTAGCTGTGTACTTGGACATCTGCTATATAGCAAGGATGGAAGTATTTTGTACTAGACGTCAGAAAGGATCTCTCGAATCTAAGTTGGCTCCAAGCTTCGCTCAACTTTTTAATTTCAAAGTGGCAAGCTTTACCTAGAAAAACTTGCTTACAGTAAACTACATAATCCTGTTGGAGTCCCTGTTTCCAGACTAATTTCCTATTTTCAGCTTCTCTCCCCCTGCTCCCCATCCCAGCAGTTCCTCAGTAGCTCAGCTCACCCTGCTCCCCATCCCAGCAGTGATTGGGCCTCTTAACTCAACCTGCTCCCCCTCCAAGCAGTGGCTCAGCTTGCCCTGACCCCCCCCCCCCCCCATGCACAGCAGTGACCTGGACCTCTTAGCTCAACCTGCTCCCCACCCCCCCTCCTAACAATGTCTCTGCAGCTCAGCTCACCCTGCTCTCCCTCCCAGCATTGACTTAGCCACCTAATGCAACCTCTCCCTCTCCCAGCAGTAACTCGGCTTCTTGGCTCAACCTTTTCCTCTTCCCAGCAGTCACTGGACTTCCTAGCTGAAACTGCTTCCTCTTTAAGCAGTGATCTGGCTTTCTGGCTTAACCTTCTTCGTGCGCCCCCCCCCCCCCCCAACTCAGCTGTCACTCCGCGGCTTTGCTCTCCCTCACATCATTGACTCAGCAGCTTGGCTCATCCTGCATAGCTCCCAATTGTCCCTGATTTTGAGGGACTGTCCCTGATTTGGAGAAATGTCCCTCTGTCCCTCATTCCTCCTCATTTGTCTCTCATTTTGGTCTTGTCTATATAGTTGTATATAAAATGCACTTTTTATCTATCTAAAAGTGTTTCCCAGTGCTAAACCTTTCATCTGATTTCTAAATTGCTGCATTTGTAAATGCCAAAAGCCAATTTAAAGGAATAGTGGTAAAAAAAAGCACTTGTGGGTTTAACCACTTGACCACTGGGCACTTAAACCCCCTTAATAACCAGACCAATTTTCAGCTTTCGGTGCTCTCACATTTTGAATGACAATTACTCAGTCATACAACACTGTACCCATATGAATTTTTTGTCCTTTTTTTCACACAAATAGAGCTTTCTTTTGGTGGTATTTAATCACTGTTGGGTTTTTTATTTTTTGCGCTATAAGAGAAAAAAGACTGAAAATTTTGTAAAAAAATTATTTTTTTTTCGTTTCTGTTATAAAATTTAGCAAATTACTATTTTTTCTTCATAAATTTTGGCCAAAATTTATACTGCTACATATCTTTGGTAAAAATAAGTACAAATTGGTGGATATTATTTGGTCTTTGTGAAAGTTATAGAGTCCACAAGCTATGGTGCCAATATCTGAAAATTGATCACACCTGAAGTACTGACGGCCGATCTCATTTCTTGAGACCCTAACAAGCCAGAAAAGTACAAATACCCCCCAAATGACCCCTTTTTGGAAAGAAGACATTCCAAGGTATTCAGAAAGAGGCATTGTGAGTTTTTTGAAGTTGTCATTTTTTCCCACAATTCTTTGCAAAATCAAGATTTTTTTTTCTCTTTTTTTTTTTTCACAAAATTGTCATATTAGCAGGTTATTTCTCACACACAGCATATGAATTCCACAAATTACACCCCAAAACACATTCTGCTATTCCTCCCGAGTATGGCGATACCACATGTGTGAGACTTTTACACAGCGTGGCCACATAGAGAGGCCCAACATGCAGGGAGCACCTTCAGGCGTTCTGGAGCACCCAGGCCAATTCTGACATTTCTCTCCTACATGTAAAAATCATCATTTATTTGCTAGAAAATTACATAGAACCCCAAAACATTATATATGTTTTTTTAGCAAAGACCTTAGAGAATATAATGGTGGTTGTTGCAACTTTTTATCTCGCACGATATTTGCGCAGCAATTTTTTTAACGCGTTTTTTACGGAAAAAAAATGTTTTGTGCCTTAAAAAAAAAAAAACAGTAAAGTTAGCCCAATGTTTTTGCATAATGTGAAAGATGAAGTTACGCCGAGTAAATAGATACCTAACATGTCACCCTTAAAAATTGCACACACTCGTGGAATGGCGCCAAACTTCGCTACTTAAAAAAATCCCCATAGGCGACGCTTTAAATATTTTTACTGGTTACATGATTTTAGTTACAGAGGAGGTCTAGGGCCAAAATGATTGCTCTCGCTCTAACGTTCGCAGAGATACCTCACATGTGTGGTTTGAAAACCGTTTTCATATGTGGGCGGGACTTACGTATGCGTTCGCTTCTGTATGCGAGCTCACGGGGACAGGGGCGCTTTAAAAAAAATATATATTTTTTTATTGTTCATTTTACTTTATTTATTTTAGTTTGACATGTTTTTCCGCCCCAAAAATTTTTTTGATCACTTTTATACCTATTACAAGGAACGTAAACATCCCTTGTAATAGGAATATGGCATGACAGGTCCTCTTTACAGTGAGATATGGGGTCAATAAGACCCCACATCTCACCTCTAGGCTGGGAAGCCTGAAAAAAAAAAACAAAAAAAAAACAATCCTGGCTTTGATCGTAGCGGTGAGTCGGTAGAAGCACCGGAGGGCAGCGGGAGGGGGGGGACATCCCCTTTCGCCCCCCGTAAGAATGATCAAGCAGCGGAACAGCCACTATGATTGTTCTTATGGTGTAGGGAATCGCCGGCTGAAAAAGCTGATATCTGAATGATGCCTGTAGCTGCACCCATCATTCAGATATCCCCGCACAAAGTCAAGGACGTCATATGACGGCCGGCGGGCGGGAAGTGGGCATTGCGGAGTATTGCCGGGCATTGCGGAGTATTGCGGAGTATTGCGGACTATGGCAGGGTATTGCGGAGTATGGCAGGGTATTGCACTGGGTATTGCACAGGGTATTGCAGGGTATTGCTGAGTATTGTGCAGGGTATTGCAGAGTATTGTGCAGGGTATTGCAGAGTATTGCGCAGGGTATTGCAGAGTATTGCACAGGGTATTGCAGATTATTGCGCAGGGTATTGCAGAGTATTGCGCAGGGTATTGCAGAGTATTGCGCAGGGTATTGCAGAGTATTGCGCAGGGTATTGCAGAGTATTTTGCAGAGTATTGCGCAGGGTATTGCAGAGTATTGCGCAGGGTATTGCAGAGTATTGCGCAGGGTATTGCAGAGTATTTTGCAGGGTATTGCAGAGTATTGCGCAGGGTATTGCAGAGTATTGCGCAGGGTATTGCAGAGTATTGCGCAGGGTATTGCAGAGTATTGCGCAGGGTATTGCAGAGTATTTTGCAGGGTATTGCAGAGTATTGCGCAGGGTATTGCAGAGTATTGCGCAGGGTATTGCAGAGTATTTTGCAGGGTATTGCAGAGTATTGCGCAGGGTATTGCAGAGTATTGCGCAGGGTATTGCAGAGTATTGCGCAGGGTATTGCAGAGTATTTTGCAGGGTATTGCGCAGGGTATTGCAGAGTATTTTGCAGGGTATTGCAGAGTATTACGCAGGGTATTGCAGAGTATTGCGCAGGGTATTGCAGAGTATTGCGCAGGGTATTGCAGAGTATTGCGCCAGGGTATTGCAGAGTATTGCACCAGGGTATTGCAGAGTATTGCACCAGGGTATTGCAGAGTATTTTGCAGAGTATTGGCAGGGTATTTTGCAGAGTATTGGCAGGGTGTATTGCACCAGGGATGGCTGAGCAGGGATGGATGGATGGCTGGATCTGTGACTGCAATTGTCACAGATCCAGCCCACAGAGCTGCTGCTGCCATCCGCTCCCTCCCCTCTCCTCTCACACTGTACCGATCGGTACAGAGAGGGGAGGGAGGAACCGGCGTCATCAAATGACGCCGGTCTGTTTACAAGTGATTGCTCCGTCATTTGACGGAGCGATCACGTGGTAAACGGCCGCTATCGGCGGCGATTTACCGCGATTCGTGATCCGCCGGGTCCTCTGGACCCGGCGGTCACGGAGTTTCCCGTGTGCGAACCCCAGGGAGCGCGCGGGAGCGCGATTCTGGGAGGACGTTATATAACGTCCTCCCAGAGTTAAGCAACCACCTTGTCGACGTTATTTGTCGGCAGGTGGTTGTTAAGTGGTTAACCAATATTGTTTTTTTGTACAATTCTCCTTTAAGGGGGCGTGGCAAGGGGGGGTGTCCTATGCCTGCATACTTTTGCTGATAGGTGTCCCTCATTCCCATCTCAAAAAGTTGGGAGGTATGTGTAATGTTCTCACCACTATGATCACAAACACACATCACCACACTGATTATATCATCGTTTGGACCAACACGTGTCACTGCACAATAATGGTTATCATCACAGTGACCACCATAAAAAGTAAAAAAATAAGCTTACACAAAAAAACAACACAATGTTCTCTTCAGATCAATTTCTGAGTTTTATCTGAAAGTATGTTGAGACTATACTGAGTCATTCTGTTCCTGATTTTCACCATGTGATGGTGCTCTTGTCTTGCTATTTGAATTTACTGCTTAGATTTTTTCTTTATGTAAACTTTTTATTGGAAAAATTCTATCTTACTTTTTCATTGCCAGACACATTTCTCTATTTTTGCACACAAATTTAAGGTGGTAATAACCCCCCCCCCCCCCCAAAAAAAAAAGGCGATGTGTTGCAGCTTAGTAATCCTTAGAGGTGGAGGCCACGTTTTAGTTTTCCTTTTTCAGGCTTTTTTTTTTTCAAATCAAATCAAGTGTAGATATCACATAAGTACAGCATGACAAAGGGTAAAATCATGTAAAACAGAAAAGAAAAATATTTTTTTTCAGCACAAATCAGAGACTCTGCAACAAATCCTCCAAAGGTGTTTCAAAGGACAACTATGGGTCAAGGAATTAACGTTATAAGATAACACCTGGTAAATGGAGCGAAGAACGGTATAAAATTGAACCAGAGAGTCAGACGGTCTGGGGAGTCCTACCCATCCTGGGCACCCCAAATGGGATCATCCTGTGCCCCCGCCAGGCCCCCTCCCCAGCCCTCCTCCCTCATAGAAACCTACCACCAGGTCATGAGAAATTCTAATGTAGATAACAAATAGACTCAAGCTCTGAAGCGCATAGTGAATTTGATCCAAAGAGTTGCCTAAACAACTTCATAATAATTAATTATGCCAAATCCTTAAGTCATATCTATCAACCGAAGGTAAAAAGGATAATAATAAATAATAAGACATAAAAATGAAAAGGAGAAAGAGAAAAAGGAAGAGAGAGAAGAGAAGAGGGAAGAAATCACGTGCCTAACGTGAGATTCAGGAAGTGGGGTGATCAGAGTTGATCCCGACCACCAGGGAAATACCACAGTGAACAGCCCAAGGTTCCCACACAGCTTCAAATTTAGGAATTGTATTTGATAAAATACAAGCCAACTTCTCTTGCGTCATAATCCAAGAGATCTTATTTTGTATTGCCAGCATGGAAACCCTGGGCTGTCTCCAAGCCCTAGCAATAGTAAGTTTTGCCCCAAGTAGCATAAAGCGTATCAGCTGCCGAGTGGGTTTGGAGATGCTAGGAATACGGGCATTGAGGAGAGCGATAGAAGCGGACCTGGGAATCAAACACTTAGTGACCTTGAATATGAGGTTAAATATCCTCTTCCAAACTGACCCGATCCTAGGACATTCCCACCAGACATGCACCATCGAACCCAAGAGTTGGCAGCCTCTAAAGCAATTGGGATCCAATGCAGGGTAGATGGTCGCAAGCCTGGCTGGAGTCATATACCACCTCATAAGAACTTTCAAGTTTGCTTCTATAAGAGAAGTGTTCAAAATACCCTGGAATGAATCAGAGCAAACCTTTTGCCAGGTGCCCAGATCCCAGAAAAGGTGGAGGTCTTCCTCCCATGCTGTCATGTATAAGGATTTCTCAGTTGGACTAATAAGCGACGAGTAGATGACAGAAATACCTCCCCTTTGTCCCATGGCTAATCCACACCAGAGCTCATAATCTGTAAATTTGGGAGGAAGAGGTTTCTCCCTCCAAATACCATCCCAAAAATGTGAAATCTGACTAAATCTAAATTTTTCAGAATTCGGGAGATCTAATTTACTTAGACAGTGGGCCATGGTAATAGGGCCTTGAGTTGTAAAGTAATGTCCTATCCGATATAGCCCTTTGTTTGTCCACCAACTGAAAGCTGTGTTATACATTCCAGGGGGAAAGTTTGGGTTAATAAATATGTGTGCCAGCGGTTGTACTTCAGAAACTAGTGCAGGAAGAGAACGGAGTCTGTCCCAAAGGGCAAAGGATTGATAGAGGGAAGGGGATAATATGGGTGGTCTCCGTTTTTGGGGGCACCAAAGCAGGTAGTCCAAGGATAATTGGGGTGCAGCCTGTCCCTCTAATAGGACCCAGTCTGGTTTTTCTTTATTTGAATAAACTACTGATAATTGTAGTCTGGCTGCTAAAAAGTAATTATATAGATGAGGCAATCCTATCCCCCCCCCCCCTTTTTCCTATGTAGATAAAGAGTGTTCTGGGGGATTCTGTAACCAGATTTTCCCCATACAAATTTGAGAATCTTACTTTGCAAAGATTGTATCTGGTCCTTTCTGATTGGTATGGTGAGGGAGCGAAATAGGTACAGAATTCTAGGAAGTAAGGTCATTTTTTGGAGTTAATCCTGCCCAACCAGGAGAGTTCATTTTTGGCCCAATTATTCAGATCTAATGTAAGTTTATGGAATATGGATGGATAATTGCTTGCGTAGAGGGATTCCGTTCGTGCAGTTAGGGAAATTCCTAGGTATTTGATAGAGGAAGGGTTCCATTCAAACTTAAAAGACTGTTGGAGGAGGGAAACTGTGGAGGATGTAAGGGATATATTTAATGCCTGTGATTTGGTGAAATTAACCTGAAGCCCAGAAAATTTTGAGAATTCTGAGATAACTTTGTACAGGTTCGGGAGGGATGTAATGGGAGAAGTAAGGAAAATAAGTAAATTAAATAAAAGGCTTGTTTCTTTTATTTCAACTGAAGCTGCATGTTGGCTAACATTATATAAGCAGTTGCAGCACACAGTTTTTTTATTTATTTTTTAAGATAAAGGTTTTACAAAAGTGAATAAAAGCTGACCATTGTAATCACCTCTGTCAGTGGTAAATTGTTTATCTCAACCCTATAACTGCTGTTTTGTCTGGACAGCTTGGTCTGGTAAAGGAAGTTGAAAAATAACAGACTTACTGGCTGGATCACCAGAGGAAAATGAAGGATAAAAATCCTAAAAAACAAAGTGAATGCAACAACCATATCTAAGAATCGATCAGCTTTATTTTAATAAATGTTGATTTTGGGTTTAATACTGCTTTAAAGTGGCATTAAACTCAAAACAAAAAAAATTAGATATATTACAACTTACTAGATATTAGATGTGGTGGCTGCATTCGTTTTTAGTTTTTTTATTAGGCATTTCCACTCCGTTTTCACCTGGTAATCTAGCCAGTAACACACCACCTGTATTAGAGTGCCTCCACTCTGGATGAAGGAGCAATAGACAAACTTTTGGACAGAAGCATTGTCAGTCTGGGGGAGGGGGAGTGTAACGCTCGGTTGACACTGCCGCGACTTGGGTTCTGACCTTTCGTGACCCCAAGTCGCATTACATGTGAAATACCCCACCATATAAAATTCAATATACTAACCACAACATACAAGTCCATCCACAATATCGCCACCCCTACATCACCAACCTCATCTGCAGATATTGCCCTAATCGTTCCTTCCATTCCTCTCAAGACCTCCTTCTTACTAGCTCCCTTGTCACCTCCTCCCATGCTCGCCTCCAGGACTTCTCCAGAGCCTTTCCCACTCTCTGGAACTCCCTGCCCCAGTATGTCCGGTCAGTCTCTACCCAGCCTGTTCTTTAGGCGATCCCTAAAAACTCAGTTATTCAGGGAAGCCTCCATCTAAGAACTATACAGAAGTCACCTCCATCAGTTTACCTGCAGCTATTACCTTTTGTACCACCTCCCCCTCCCTTTAGATTGTAAGCTAAGAGAGCAGGGCCCTCCCATCCCCTCTGTATTGAACCTTATTGTAATTGTACTGTCCCCCCTCTCCATTGTAAAGCGCTGCGTAAACTGTTGGCGCTATATAAATCTTGTATAATGGTAATCTAAATGTTTGCTTTTAGATTTAATACTGCTTTAAGTGACCTCACAGTAGATTTGAAAGTAGAGGCATATCTTGCCATTAATTCCCTGCCTCTGCAATCCCCACTTACTCGTTCGGGAAGCACAGGAAATCCAGATGCAGCAGGTCTCACAGAATTTGTCTTTAGTTCAGTCCAAATTAAAGGGTTAGTTCACCTTTAAAAAAAACTTCCTATGTTTCAGACAAGGGGGCCCCAATTAACAATAAACACTGTGCAGATTACAAAAAAGGAGCTCCTTGCATTATCTTTAGTCCCTGCAAAGCTGCTACTTCCGGTTGTAGGTGTAGTGGGTATTTGAATTTAGGGGAAGCATCTGGGTGGTAGTGTAACCCAGATGCACTGATTGCTAGGGGATCTGAGGCCCTTTTATGGTTCTTGGAGGACTCTGGTGGTGTGAGGTTCCCTGGGCCTATAGGTGGCGTTGTTGCCGGGGGCCAGAGGTGAACTCACACCGCAGGACTGTGCCCTTTTGTCCTCTCCTGAAACTGGTACAGCGGGGCGGGGAACCCGCTGTGACGCAAAGGGAGAGGAGATAAAAGGGGCGGACGCCCTTACCATGGGGACAGAGTGCAGAGTCGGAGGACGTGGCCGCACCCAGGCACCTTCAGCTTGGGTGCTGGCGTCCCGGTGTTCCAGGCCCAGGTGCCTTTGACCTGGCCGGAGCGGAGATGGCGTCCATCTCAGGCACCTTTAGCCTCGGGTGAGGTACTATGACGGATGCCTGGGGCTCAGTACCTTCGACTGAGTTCCGCGAAGGTGGAGGAATCCGAGGGGGCCCTAACTCCTTGGGTGCCCATGTCTGAGTTTGTGAGGTCTGGTGTGCAGAACTTCTCTGGAGAGTCCGGCGCAGCATCGCTGGTGACAGAGAGGCCTCCGGTATCTCCCTTGGACGGATATCCTCCCCTGACAGGGGCCGTGCTAGCAAAGGTAATTCACGTTCTACTTCACATAGTCAGTGGCAGTGACTATTCGCCACTGGTGATACCACAGTGGCTGGCAAGAGAAGGGAAAGGATTGTGCCTCGACCTATTCCCATTCAGACTAAGTTGTTGCAAAAGAATCCAACTTAACTGTGCTGTGTGTTTATTCGCTGAGAAGAATAAAACTGTGTTGAACCTATTCACTTTGTGGAACTCTGGTTACTAGGAGCAAAGGAGTCAGGGACGAAGTACAGGACTTGACTCTAGGACACCTACACAAAGCCCGATCTTTCTGGCCTTCACCTCTTCACTATGGAGGACATGGGCCGTGGTGTATCTCATCCCTCCCCCCAGCACTAACACCCCTAGACAAAGAAAGACAAGCCGAGAATGAAAAGGGGTGAGAGGGGTGAGGTCGCTACATAGGTATTTCAAAAGATGCATTTAGATTACCTGCCTTCAGGAAACAAAATCTCTTCCGTATAGAAACAGAACTTAACTTTTGATTTACTACTAAGCAGAACACCAACTCCAATGGGCACAACATAGATTTTACATAAAAAAAAGTAACAAGCCAGACACTGTTGGCCACTAGGCTACTAGAGACCCTATAAATGTAAAACAAAGGGGGTTATTTACATAGTACCCCTACTCATTCACCATAAAAAATGGGCAAAGTAAAAAAAATCAAAACAGTTTTTGACAAGTCCTTTATTAAAAAATGTCTCCAATTAAAACCAGCGTCAATCACGATAAACACCGGCCGCCGACCCGCAAGAAAAAAATAGCCTGGTCCACACCCGACAATTTGCTTCCACCGACTGACAGCTCCACTGCTCATCTGCTTCTAAATAAACTAAGGGAAAGGGTCACCCAGTGACCCCTTTCCTTGTGACATATTTGACCCAGCATGCCCTGGTTGATGATGTGACAAGGGGTGGGGTCACCCGGTGAGATCTCCATAAGTCTGTGGAGCCAAACGTTTGGTGCGAACCAAGTTTTTTTTTTTAACTTGTGGGTCTTCTGTTCATTGTGATTGATGCTGGATTTACATCAAGAGACTTTTTTGGGGGGCGGCTTTTTTTAATAAAGTATTGTCAAAAACTTTTTTTTTTTACTTCACCCATTTTTTGGGTGAATGAGTATGGAGTACTATGTTCCCCATACTCATTCATATAGGATGGGGCAGGGATCTGGGGGCCACTTTGTTAAAGGGGGCTTCCCGATTCTGATAAGTCACCCCCTGCACGTCCACAACCCCAGGGCCAGGGTTGTGGGGAAGAGACCTTTGTCCTCATCAACATGGGGGCTCCCTTCCTCCAAAGAACCCCCTCCATGTGGCACATGGCCTGGTATATTTCACTCACTCACTTGTCCCCCTCTTTCCTGGCCAGCCAGGCTGTGTGCTCGGAAAGGTACCCAAAAGGCCTGGTATGGATTGGGGGGGACCAATTTTTTTTTAAATGTTATGCTTTACATTCTGTTGTCAGCAGATGAGTCATAGCTGTGGACGCTAACGGCTGCTGACTCCTTGACGACCAGCTGAAATTAACTACATTCTTTATTTATTGCATGCCTGGATTACTACTATTACTCCTTTAGTAAATTAACTTTAATAAATACTGCATAAAGGGATAGTCAATTGAAATTTTCGGTATAACATCTGATATTTGGGGGAAATGTGTCACGTGACCCAAATACTGCGTGTGATATCATGAAATGAGCCCACTATTCCTTAAAGGGGTTGTAAAGGTTTGTTTTTTATTTTCTAAATAGGTTCCTTTAAGCTAGTGCATTGTTGGTTCACTTACCTTTCCCTTTGATTTACCTTCTAAATGTTTTTTTTCTTTGTCTGAATTTCTCACTTCCTGTTTCTCCTCACTAAACTTCACACCATCATCCGAGTGGTGTGGAGTCAGCCAGAACAGCTTACTGAACAGCTTACTGAGGAGAAACAGGAAGTGAGAAATTCAGACAAAGAAAACAAAGAAAACAAATATTTAGAAGGTAAATCAAAGGAAAAGGTAAGTGAACCAACAATGCACTAGCTTAAAGGAACCTATTTAGAAAATAAAAAACAAACCTTTACAACCCCTTTAAAGGAAGTACTACGTTTTTAGAGAATATGAATGAGAACACAAAAACGTTTCTTCCACTCATGGTTAGTGTTTGGCTGAAGCTATTTATTATCAATCAACTGTGTTTGCTCTTTTTAAATCATAATGACAACAGAAACTACCCAAATGACCCTGATCAAAAGTTTACATACCCCAGTTCTTAACCACTTCAATACTGGGCACTTTCACCCCTTTCCTTCCCAGGCAAATTTTCAGCTTTCAGCGCTCTCGCATTGTAAATGAGAATTGCGCGGTCATGCAACACTGTACCCAAATGAGATTTTTATCATTTTGTTCACACAAATAGACCTCTATTTTGGTGGTATTTATTCACTTTCTATTTTAAAAGAAATCCAATAAAATCTAATTTTGGCATAAATTTAAGCAAAAATGTATTCTGCTACATGTCTTTGGTAAAAAAAATCTGTTAAGTGTATAATAATTGTTTTGTGTGATCACGGACATATGTACGCAGATGATCATGTACAGATGTGTGCAGATGATCACAGACATATGTGTGCAGATGATCATTGGGACATATGATTTTACTGGGACATATGTGGTGGACAGGTGTTTTTACTGTGTGGGGACATTTGTGTGGTGACACTGTTGTGGGGACACTATTTTAGGGACATTGTGTGGGGAAACTGGGCCGGTGATCAGTCTGTAAAAAGCTGTGTAAACAAGCTCATACTCACTGATCACCGGCCGGCTGCAGCGATCCACTCTCTCTCTACTCACTGACAACTTCCGTGTGAGGAGAAAAGAGCTGATCGCCTAGCAAACGGCTCTATAATTTCCTCACATGATGGGTATGATTGGACACAGCCATCATGTGATCAGGAGGGCTAATCACAGAGCCCTCCTGCCGATCTGAGATGCACCGTGTCGGGGGACACGAGCGGATAGGGATCGCGCTGCTCCGCAGGCACATGTGCGCGTAATCCCTCTCCTTCTGAAGGACTTTCCTGAATGTCCACTCAGAAGGAGGAAGCGCCCACCTGGCCATATATGTGCAGTGGCCGGGTGGGAGGTGGTTAATACCATGTATTGCCCCCTTTAACATCAATGACAGCTTAAAGTATTTTGTGGTATTTGTGGATGAGGCTCTTTATCTTCTCAGATGGTAAAGCTGCCCATTCCTCTTGGCAAAAAGCCTCCAGTTCCTGTAAATTCTTGTGGTGTCTTCCATGAACTGCACATTTGAGATCTCCCCAGAGTGGCTCAATGATATTGAGGTCAGGAGACTGAGATGGCCACTCCAAAACCTTCACTTTATTCTACTGTAGCCAATGACAGGTCGACTTGGCCTTGTGTTTTGAATCATTGTCATGTTGGAATGTCCAAGTACGTCCCATGCGCAGCTTCCTGGCTGATGAATGCAAATGTTCCTCCAGTATTTTTTAATAACATACTGCATTCATCTTGCCATCATCAATTTTGACCAAATTTCCTGTGCCTTTGTAGCTCACACGTCCCCAAAACATCAGTGATCCACCTCCATGCTTCACAGTAGGAATGGTGTACCTTTCATCATAGGCCTTGTTGACTCCTCTCCAAATGAAGCGTTTATGGTTGTGGCCAAAAAGCCCAATTTTGGTATCATCACACCAAATTACTTTATCTTGAAGGTTTGAGTCTTGTCTCTGTGCTGTTTGGCATATTGTAAGCGTGATACTTTGTGGCATTTGTGTAGTAATGGCTTTCTTCTGGCGACTTGACCATGCAGCCCATCTTTCTTCAAGTGCCTCTTTATTGTGCATATTGAAACAGCCACACCACATGTTTCAGAGAGTCCTGTATTTCACCTGCAGTTATTTGTGGGTTTTTTCTTTGCATCCCAAACAATTTTCCTGGCAGTTGTGGATGAAATTTTTGTTGGTCTACCTGACCGTGGTTTGGTTTCAACCGAAACCCTAATTTTCCACTTCTTGATTAGAGTTTGAACACTGCTGATTGGCATTCTAAATTGCTTGGATATCTGTTTATATCCCTTTCCTGTTTGTTACAGTTCAACTACCTTTTACCATAGATCCTTTGACAATTCTTTTGCTTTCCCTACGAATCAGAATCCAGAAACGTCTGTGCAGCACTGGATGAAAGATGCAAGGGTCTGTCAGGAGTCCAGAAACTCATTGACCTTTTATACACGCACACTAATTACAAGAAAACAGATCACATGTGAGGATGGTTACCTTTGATAGCTTTTTAAACCCCTTTGTGTCAACTTGTGTGCATGTTATAAGGCCAAAACCACCAGGGTATGTAAACTTTTGATCAGGGTTATTTGGGTAGTTTCTGTTGTAATTATGATTTAAACAGAGTAAACACAGTTGATTGATAATAAATGGCTTCAGCCAAACACTAACCATGAGTGAAAGAACAGTTTTTGTGTTATCATTAGGGATGAGCTTCGTGTTCGAGTCGAACATACGTTCGACTCGAACATCGGCTGTTCGATCGTTCGACGAAGATCGAACGATTTGGGCCGTTCGCGCCAAATTCGAGTGACGCGAACGGCCCACAATGCACTACGCCATCGCAGTGTCATCCAGGCGCTGTGATTGGCCAAGCATGCACTGTGACCCCGCATGCTTGGCCAATCACAGCGCCGGCAGCGAGGAGAGCAATGATTGGCCACAGGCAGGATGCCTGTGGCCAATTATTCTTGAGGGGGTTTAGTACACGCCCCACACTATAAAAGGCCGCCAGCGCGGCGGCCTTGTGTAGTGTGTTCCGGAGCAGGGAAAGAGAAGCATAGGCAGGGACAGTGTCATTTTTTTTCCTTTACTAATCCTGGATTCCTTGTGTTTAGGGACAAATAAGGATAGGTAGGGAGAGTGTCAGTGTGTTATTCTGTGCTAAACCTTGTTTGTAGGGACAGAGAGGTACAGTGAGGGAAAGTGTCAGTGTGCTATTCTGTTCTAAACCAATCTTGCTGAACCATATTTGAAATCCTTGAGTTTAGGGACAGAGAGGTACAGTGAGGGAAAGTGTCAGTGTGCTATTCTGTGCTAAATCTTGTTTGTAGGGACAGAGTAGGACAGTGAGTGAAACTGACAGTGTGCTATTCTGTTCTAAACCAATCTTGCTGAACCATATTTGAAATCCTTGAGTTTAGGGACTGAGAGGTACAGTGAGGGAAAGTGTCAGTGTGCTATTCTGTGCTAAATCTTGTTTGTAGGGACAGAGTAGGACAGTGAGTGAAACTGACAGTGTGCTATTCTGTTCTAAACCAATCTTGCTGAACCATATTTGAAATCCTTGAGTTTAGGGACTGAGAGGTACAGTGAGGGAAAGTGTCAGTGTGCTATTCTGTGCTAAATCTTGTTTGTAGGGACAGAGTAGGACAGTGAGTGAAACTGACAGTGTGCTATTCTGTTCTAAACCAATCTTGCTGAACCATATTTGAAATCCTTGAGTTTAGGGACAGAGAGGTACAGTGAGGGAAAGTGTCAGTGTGCTATTCTGTGCTAAATCTTGTTTGTAGGGACAGAGTAGGACAGTGAGTGAAACTGACAGTGTGCTATTCTGTTCTAAACCAATCTTGCTGAACCATATTTGAAATCCTTGAGTTTAGGGACAGAGAGGTACAGTGAGGGAAAGTGTCAGTGTGCTATTCTGTGCTAAATCTTGTTTGTAGGGACAGAGTAGGACAGTGAGTGAAACTGACAGTGTGCTATTCTGTTCTAAACCAATCTTGCTGAACCATATTTGAAATCCTTGAGTTTAGGGACAGAGAAGGACACTCGTGGAAACTATCAGTGTGCTATTCTGTGCTAAATCTTGTTTGTAGGGACAGAGTAGGACAGTGAGTGAAACTGACAGTGTGCTATTCTGTTCTAAACCAATCTTGCTGAACCATATTTGAAATCCTTGAGTTTCGGGACAGAGAGGTACAGTGAGGGAAAGTGTCAGTGTGCTATTCTGTGCTAAATCTTGTTTGTAGGGACAGAGTAGGACAGTGAGTGAAACTGACAGTGTGCTATTCTGTTCTAAACCAATCTTGCTGAACCATATTTGAAATCCTTGAGTTTAGGGACAGAGAAGGACACTCGTGGAAACTATCAGTGTGCTATTCTGTGCTAAATCTTGTTTGTAGGGACAGAGTAGGACAGTGAGTGAAACTGACAGTGTGCTATTCTGTTCTAAACCAATCTTGCTGAACCATATTTGAAATCCTTGAGTTTAGGGACAGAGAAGGACACTCGTGGAAACTATCAGTGTGCTATTCTGTGCTAAATCTTGTTTGTAGGGACAGAGTAGGACAGTGAGTGAAACTGACAGTGTGCTATTCTGTTCTAAACCAATCTTGCTGAACCATATTTGAAATCCTTGAGTTTAGGGACAGAGAAGGACACTCGTGGAAACTATCAGTGTGCTATTCTGTGCTAAGTCTTGTTTGTAGGGACAGAGTAGGACAGTGAGTGAAACTGACAGTGTGCTATTCTGTTCTAAACCAATCTTGCTGAACCATATTTGAAATCCTTGAGTTTAGGGACAGAGAGGTACAGTGAGGGAAAGTGTCAGTGTGCTATTCTGTTCTAAACCAATCTTGCTGAACCATATTTGAAATCCTTGAGTTTAGGGACAGAGAAGGACACTCGTGGAAACTCTCAGTGTGCTATTCTGTGCTAAATCTAGTTTGTAGGGACAGAGTAGGACAGTGAGTGAAACTGACAGTGTGCTATTCTGTTCTAAACCAATCTTGCTGAACCATATTTGAAATCCTTGAGTTTAGGGACAGAGAGGTACAGTGAGGGAAAGTGTCAGTGTGCTATTCTGTGCTAAATCTTGTTTGTAGGGACAGAGTAGGACAGTGAGTGAAACTGACAGTGTGCTATTCTGTTCTAAACCAATCTTGCTGAACCATATTTGAAATCCTTGAGTTTAGGGACAGAGAAGGACACTCGTGGAAACTATCAGTGTGCTATTCTGTGCTAAATCTTGTTTGTAGGGACAGAGTAGGACAGTGAGTGAAACTGACAGTGTGCTATTCTGTTCTAAACCAATCTTGCTGAACCATATTTGAAATCCTTGAGTTTAGGGACAGAGATGGACACTCGTGGAAACTATCAGTGTGCTATTCTGTGCTAAATCTTGTTTGTAGGGACAGAGTAGGACAGTGAGTGAAACTGACAGTGTGCTATTCTGTTCTAAACCAATCTTGCTGAACCATATTTGAAATCCTTGAGTTTAGGGACAGAGAAGGACACTCGTGGAAACTATCAGTGTGCTATTCTGTGCTAAATCTTGTTTGTAGGGACAGAGTAGGACAGTGAGTGAAACTGACAGTGTGCTATTCTGTTCTAAACCAATCTTGCTGAACCATATTTGAAATCCTTGAGTTTAGGGACAGAGAGGTACAGTGAGGGAAAGTGTCAGTGTGCTATTCTGTTCTAAACCAATCTTGCTGAACCATATTTGAAATCCTTGAGTTTAGGGACAGAGAAGGACACTCGTGGAAACTCTCAGTGTGCTATTCTGTGCTAAATCTAGTTTGTAGGGACAGAGTAGGACAGTGAGTGAAACTGACAGTGTGCTATTCTGTTCTAAACCAATCTTGCTGAACCATATTTGAAATCCTTGAGTTTAGGGACAGAGAAGGACACTCGTGGAAACTATCAGTGTGCTATTCTGTGCTAAATCTTGTTTGTAGGGACAGAGTAGGACAGTGAGTGAAACTGACAGTGTGCTATTCTGTGCTAAACCAATCTTGCTGAAGCATATTGCAAATCCTTGTGTTTAGGGACAGAGAAGGATAGGCAGGGGACAGTGTCAGTGTCATTGTTGCTAAGCCTCCTGCACAGTATACACCTGAAGGTAGCCCTTATTGCTGTTTTTCCCATCTCCCTGCAGGCCATCCATTAAAATGTCTGGAAGGCAAACAAGGAGAGGCAGACAGTCAGGAGGCAAAAAAAGAGGGCAAGCAGGCTCTGTGTCTGGGGGCAACAGTGCTGGTCGTGGACACGGTGCATTGTCATCAGCACATGGCCATGGGACACGCTTGTCCTTCTTTTCGGCAGCTGGACATGTTGAGCCACATCATGCCGAAGACTTGGTAGAGTGGATGACCAAGCCCACCTCATCCTCCTCATCCTCTCTCACCCAGGCTCAGGGTACTGGCAAAGCAGCTGCCAAAGCGTCCTCTTCTCTGGTATCATTATCTTCATTAGTCAATTCTTCCCTAGACCCACCATGTCCTCCTCCTGAGGAGTCCCCCGAACTGTTTGAGCACAGTGTTGGGTACATGCTCCAGGAGGATGCCCAGCGTTTCGAAGGATCTGATGATGATACCCAGATAGAGGAAGGCAGTAGCGTGAGAGCAGAGAGAGGGGATGCTCAAGAAGGACACCAATCTGGCAGTCATGCTCCAGCAGCTGCAGCATACTGCCAGATTGGCTCCAGTGATGAGGAGGGAGGGGATGATGAGGTCACTGACTCCACGTGGGTGCCTAATAGGAGAGAGGAGGAGGAGGAGGATGAGGAGGAGGCACATCTCCAACGAGGCAGGATGCCCTTGGGTGGCCAGCGTATGGGCAGCACACCGACGGAATCACACCGCAGAGCTCCGCCTGTGCAGGGCGCTGCCTCTGCCCGTCATTCAAAAAGTTCTTTGGTGTGGGCCTTTTTTGAGGCGAGTGCATCAGATCGCACAGCTGCTGTTTGCAACATATGTCTCAAGCGTATATCGCGTGGCCAAAACATCAGCCGCTTGGGCACCACATGCTTGATCAGACATATGTTGACCTGCCATGCAGCTCGTTGGCAAGCCTACCTTAAAGACCCACACCAAAGAACAAAGCTGACCTCTTCTTGCACCGCATCAGCTGGGATCTCCAACCCCACTATACCTTCAGTCCTCTCTGAAACCTGCTCTGAGAGGAATGAAGGTGTAGAATTAGGTGTGTCACAGCCAAGTACTTGCGGGCACTCTGCTAGCAGTACACCGACGTCCGATTCTAGCAGGCAAATTTCCCTGCCCCAGCTGCTGGACCGTCGAAAGAAGTTCACTCCCAGCCATCCACATGCCCAGCGGTTGAATGCTAGCTTGGCTAAATTGCTAGCGCTTCAACTGCTGCCTTTTCAGTTGGTAGACTCGGCCCCCTTCCGTGAGTTTGTGCAATGTGCGGTTCCTCAGTGGCAGGTTCCCAAACGCCACTTTTTCTCACGGAAGGCGATTCCGGCTCTCTACAGGCATGTGGAAGGCAATGTCTTGGCCTCTCTGGACAGGGCGGTCAGCGGTAAGGTGCATATTACCGCTGACTCATGGTCCAGCAGGCATGGACAGGGACGTTACCTTTCTTTCACGGCCCATTGGGTCACTCTTTTGGCAGCTGGGAAGGATGCAGGACAAGGTGCAGTAGTGTTGGAGGTTGTTCCACCGCCACGCCTCCAAAATGCTACTACTGGTTGTGACACACCTCTCTCCTCCACCCCCTCCTCTTCTTCTTCCTCCATGGCCTCTTCCTGTGGTTTGTCCTCGGAACCAGCGGTGCTCCGTAGGCGTTCAAGGGGCTACACAAGTACGCAGTCAAAAAGATGCCATGCCGTGCTTGCGCTGGTGTGTTTGGGGGACAGGAGCCACACTGGGACAGAGGTCCTGTCTGCTCTGCAGGGGCAGGCCGAGAGGTGGTTGACGCCACGCCAGCTTAAGCCAGGAATGGTGGTTTGCGACAATGGCACCAACCTCCTCTCCGCCCTCCGACAGGGACAACTGACCCATGTGCCCTGTATGGCTCACGTCCTTAACCTGGTGGTGCAGCGGTTCTTGGGCAGGTACCCGGGCTTACAGGATGTCCTGAGGCAGGCCAGGAAAGTCTGTGTTCATTTCCGCAGATCTTATAATGCCAGTGCTCGCCTGGCTGAGCTGCAAAAGGAGTTGAACCTGCCCAAGAACCGCCTTATATGTGACATGCCCACCAGGTGGAACTCAACGTTGGCCATGCTGCAGCGGCTGCACACGCAGCAGAGGGCCATCAATGAGTACCTGTGCGACTACGGCACCAGGACAGGGTCAGGGGAGCTCGGGTTTTTTTCACCACGCCAGTGGGGCATGATCAGGGATGCATGCACTGTCCTGGCACCATTTGAGGAGGCCACGAGGATGGTGAGCAGTGACAGTGCATGCATCAGTGACACTGTACCTCTTGTCCACCTGTTGGAGCACACGCTGCGTGGAATAATGGACAGGGCACTTGAGGCAGAACAGAGGCAGGAAGAGGAGGACTTCCTTGCCTCTCAAGGCCCCCTTTACCCTGACAGTGTTCCTTCTGTCCCACCCATCGCACAGGAAGAGGAGGAGGAGGAGGAGGATTGTGTCAGCATGGAGGTGGAGGCTGGTACTCAGCATCATCAGCAGCAGTCTTTTAGGGATGATTTACAGTCCCAAGAAACCAGTGGACTTGTACGTGGCTGGGAGGAGGTGGCTGCGGATCATGTCGTCCTTAGTGACCCAGAGGACTCCGGACTGAATGCCTCAGCTAACCTACGCTGCATGGCCTCCCTGATCCTGCAAAGTCTGCGGAAGGATCCTCGTATTCTTTGGATCAAGGAGAGGGACCATTACTGGCTGGCCACTCTCCTTGATCCACGGTACAAGGGTAAGGTTGCGGACCTTATGTTACCGTCGCAGAGGGAGCAGAGGATGAGACAACTCCGGGAGGCCTTGCAGAAAGGTCTGTGAAACGCGTTCCCAGAGACTGGGAGGTTACAAACTCCTGGTCCTGGACAACGAGTTGCTGAGGCTTCGGGCAGTCAAAGAAGGAGCGGTGGGGAAGGTGGCCGTCTGACCGATGCGTTCAGACAATTCTTTAGTCCGCAGCCCCAAAGTATGATCGTTTCCAGCAACCATCGCCAGCGTCTGATATACATGGTGCAGGAATACCTAGGGGCAAGGTCAGACTTGGACACCTTCCCCACCGAAAATCCTCTGGCTTACTGGGTCTTGAGGATGGATCACTGGCCAGAGCTTGCACAGTATGCAATTGAGCTACTGGCCTGTCCTGCATCCAGCGTTCTTTCAGAACGCACATTCAGTGCTGCTGGAGGATTTGTCACGGATCACAGGGTGCGCCTGTCCACCGACTCGGTTGATCGACTGACTTTCATCAAGATGAACCAGTCTTGGATCACCACCAGCTACCACACACCTGATGCTGATATAACAGACTAATTGATTTTAAAATGTCACATCCCTTCAAGACTGATGCTGAGTTCCTGTGCTGTTATGTTGACTAGCTATCCTCCTCCTCCTCCTCAATGATCCGATTAATGATGATAGCTTGGAAGATCATTTTGGTTTATGGGTGCCGCCACCAGTGGCTAAGGCCCAATTTTTCAGCCCCTGTTTAACAGGGGCGTGTAATTACAATTTTTGATGCAATACTTTGCAACCGGCCTCATTGCTGTGCTCCAAGTACAGTATCTGTGAGGGGTTGCAGTGTTGTGCCACCAGTGCCTAAGGCCCAATTTTTCAGCCCCTGTTCAACAGGGGCATGCAATTATAATTATTGATCTAATAATTCACAGCAGGGCCCATTGCTGTGCCCACCAAGAGTAACTGTCAGGCCTTACAGTGTTGTGTCAACACCACCACCACCACCACCACCACCAAAGGCCCAATTTTTCAGCCCCTGTTCAACAGGGGCATGCAATTATAATTATTGATCTAATAATTCACAGCAGGGCCCATTGCTGCGCCCACCAAGAGTAACTGTCAGGCCTTACAGTGTTGTGTCAACACCACCACCACCACCACCACCACCACCACCAAAGGCCCAATTTTTCAGCCCCTGTTCAACAGGGGCATGCAATTATAATTATTGATCTAATAATTCACAGCAGGGCCCATTGCTGCGCCCACCAAGAGTAACTGTCAGGCCTTACAGTGTTGTGTCAACACCACCACCACCACCACCACCACCACCACCAAAGGCCCAATTTTTCAGCCCCTGTTCAACAGGGGCATGCAATTATAATTATTGATCTAATAATTCACAGCAGGGCCCATTGCTGCGCCCACCAAGAGTAACTGTCAGGCCTTACAGTGTTGTGGCACCAGCACCACCATCAAAGGCCCAATTTTTACTACCACTGTTCAACAATTATATGTTATTACAATTCCTGATATAATAGTTGACAGCAGGGCGTTCCAGCACCAACCAAGAGTAACTGTGAGTGCTTACAGTGTTGTGCCAACACCAACAACTAAGGGGCCTATTTCTGCAGAGTATATACGGCAGGTCCCTACTTTCAAACATCCAACTTACAAACGACTACTACTTGCAAACGGAAGAAGACAACAGGAAGTGAGAGGAAATCTACCCCTTGGAAGGAAAATTCTCTCCTGTAAGAATTAATATGGGAGAAAGGTGTCTCCTCTCTACTGATGCTTTATCACCAATCCTTGTTTCAATAAAAACACCACATTTCAAAATCAGTTGTCATTGGGACGCAAAGTGAGGTGAAATGTTCTGAACAGGGGCACAGACAGCAAAACAAATGTTACAGGGGTGATAACCCTTCCCTATGTTTTCCAAAGAGCTTAAAAATAGGTATTTGGGCTGGAGCTACACTTAAACAATGTAGCTGTTCAAAATTACAAACAGATTTGTATGCACCGCCTGTATACGGCTGTTCAGAGTATATAGGGCCTTTTTTATTTTGTGTGCGGGGTTCCCCTTAATATCCATACAAGATCCAAAGGGGCTGGTAATGGGCTGGGGTAGGGGGGGGGGGGTGATGGGGTAGCTATGCCATTTTTCTTAAAGATTTTCATCCATATTACCGGGACCAGACATTACATTAAAGCCGCAAGCAGTTTTAAATGGCTTTTTTTCCCTTTAGAAATGTAATTTTGTGCAGGGACAGTTCTAAACACGGGAAACACGTGGCACTTCACAGGCATACTTTAGACACCCCCCAGGTACAATATTTAAAGGAATATTTGACTTTTTTTTTTCACTTTATGCATCATTAAAATGACTGCTCCCGGAAAACGTCCGTTTTTAAAACTTCTTTTTGCATTGATACATGTCCCCTGGTGCAGAACCCGGGTTCCCAAACTCTGTTTAGGACAATAACATGGATAATAGTCGTTATAATTAGCACTTTAGAATCCGAACGTTCGCATCCATTGTATTTAATAGGGTTCTAATGTTCGTGCGAACTTTCGGTCCGTTCGCGGGTTCTGGTGCGAACCGAACCCGGGGGTGTTCGGCTCATCACTAGTTATCATTCATATTCTCTGAAAAATGGCCAAGAATTCATAAATTCTGTCAGGGTATATAAACTTATGAGCACAACTATATATATATATATATATATATATATATATATATATATATATATGTAGCACTACCCCCAATTAAGAGAGCCGCTGGTATTGTTTGGGCCTGTACCGTACTGCTGTCGAACCCCCAGAAACTGGCTCTAACCCTCCACTGACACAGCTGTCAACAAATGAGATTGTGAAACCCACTGGCTATAGGAACCACAATACCGCAATAGAGCATACAGTACAGTTCAAAATTGGTTTACCTGTGTTGGCCGTCTTCCTGTAACAGTTAACACAACGTGTTTGCTTAACCACAAAAGTATTTTTACTGAATAAGAAATTACAGGTTAAACAAATATGCGTTTACTTATGCAGAGCCCTGCAAAAACCAAAGTTGTAAACATATAAAGGTATCAGAATATAATTAAATCTTATACACATTAAACGTCTTTAAATGAACTATGCTCGCGAGCTCCCCCCCTCATGGGCAATATGGCGCACGAATAATGTCACAGTGAGTTCCAGTCAGGCCTTTCAGGGGGGGCACCTTTGGGGGGAACACGCAAGGTACCTGTGGGCATGTGGGACCTGAATGTGCGTCCACACAAAATCGTTGTACCAGCGTTTCCGACTGACGTCCACTTCATACAAAAGTTCCTTGGGTAAGTACGGGTACTCCCACCCGTACTCGTTGGCAACCTTTTGTCAGAAGAGGCGCTGTAGTCTCGCCAGCGGAGGCATAGTGGCCCAGTCTCCCTCACCCGGTAGGACAATGGCGTCCGGGTGACGAGGTGCCTTGATCACCTCCATTCTGGGCATAGGCGCCCGCAGCAACAGTCTCTTTTCCCCGGTGCTAGATGCAGGTGGCACCGGAGATAGAAGGGCAGACTGGGGACGGGATCCCTCCTCAGGCACTATTCTGACATCTGACAGTGGAGCACCATTTCTCCCACTGACACCACTAATGGGGCACTCTTCCTCCCTATGATACTATATGTTTAGTCCCACTGATGCTAGGAAAATTTCCACCCCCCCCCCCGCTGGCCAAAGTCCGGCCCTCCAAGAGTCTGAAGGACAATAAACCAACCCTTTGTTTAGAATGTTTGGAGACCCCTGCTTTAGAGCATGAAATCACGGGTAATAGAATGCCCAACATTAAATACGGAGTTACTGTGCAACACAGTGTCCCCTGGTGCGCAGCGCACTACTCTGAGGGCGGTGGGCCCTAAACAAAGAATCACGGGCCTATCAAACAGTTAAGAGCCCTGGGCAAGTGCCCTCTCACCAGACCAGGCCAATACGTTTAACTGGTCTCCGATCCTTCAGATAACCGTATGGAAATTGGTAGATGGGTTGACTCTTGGATGCTCCGAGATGCTCCGAGATGTCAGCAGGCTCTCCGGATGAGGTCCCTCTCCTTCCTACAAGCAGACTTTCTCCATTCTGTAGGCCCAGGCTCTCCGGCCTAGACAAGCAAAACAGGCCCCAAACCAGGCTCCGACTTGCTGGGCGGGCGATGTCCAAAGAGACCACGTGTTGCTCCTCCTCCTCTTAAATAACCCTTCCCCAGCAGACCTTGCGCCGGGCAATGCACTGTGGGTGTACAGCTGCACTGTGGGTACAGTAGTCTATATAGTATCCACGGCATTGGAGTCCATCTCTCCCTGTACTACAAGTCCCACCATGCACCTTTCCTTCCAAGTCAAACAGTAGTCAATAAAGTTCCGGAGGGATCTGGGTGCATTGGCGTATAAAGTAGTCCTTATAGCATACCAATAGGTGACACCCCGCTACACACTCCCCCCACTTAAAATCTTTGGTCCCCAAAGATATCAACAATGTCTGAGAAGGAGGAAAAACGTAGTCAGCATATATGGAAGTGATACAATTCACAGTCACAAAGGAACCCGGCAGGGGAATCTCCCACCAAGCTGTAGAAGGGAGATTGTCCCGCCTACAGGTCACATTAATGGAAGTGGCCGGTTCAGCTGTGCCAGGGAGTGAGCTAGGGTTGCCCTCTACTAAATTTACAGTGGAAGGACAAGACACGTCAACTGTCCTTCTTGCAGTGAAAACAGATTCTTCAGAGCATTCACCCATTTGTGTATAAGTCAGTCTTTTTGGAGGGTGAATAACTCTCCTCTCCCTTTGTTCCATTGGGGTCTTTATATCAAGAGCAGCAGATCCTGCTATTTCCGTATCCTGTTCAATGATTCCCTCCTCTGGGCCAGGCGTGCTTGATTCTGCCACTTCAAGAGCATCCAGATCAGTTTCAGGAGGAGATGATAGCTCTCTGGGGTCTTCTGTTTGAAAGGAATCCAAAGCATCCTCCCATTCCTCAGTGAGAGTATTGTGTGACATGAACTCAGGAGCCTCTGGGTTTAAAGTGTCATTAGCAGCAGCTTCAGATGGTGATGGGGTAGCGGTCAGGGATTCCGGTACTTGAGATGACCATAACCAATCAAGTTCCATTTCCTCACCATCACTGATCTCCTCTTTAGTTCTATCATCCCCAGTTTCTGACAGGGCTGTCTGAGACCTGGTAACTGGTCTAGGGGTAAGGGAAGCTGAAGGGGATTCAAGGGAACCCGATGCAGGAGGTAGGCGGACCGCTTCAGAAAGAGGTAATAAATCATTTCTATGCCAAGTCTTCAATGGGCCTACACTTCCCTCTGGCTTGATCTGATACACCGGCAGGCCTGGCAGCTGCTTACAGATAACATATGGCTGTGATCTCCAATGGTCATCCAACTTATGTTTCCCCAGGACACCTAAGTTCCGCAGTATCACGCTGTCTCCTGGCTGTAGATCATGTATCCAGACCTTGAGGACCTTCTCCAATCGCTCCTCATGTTCCTCCAGGGTCTTCCCGAACACAATAATGTCATCCAGATTACACCAACACTTCAATTAGATTCATGTCCCCTACTGTCTTCTCCATGAGTCGTTGAAAGGTGGCTGGGGCTCCGGACAAACCCAGAGGCATGCGATTAAATTCAAAGAAACCCACAGGGGAGATGAAGGCTGTTTTCTCCCAATCTTCAGGGTGCATTGGAATTTGGTAGTACCCACTTTTCAAGTCCATCACACTGAACCACTTGGCTCCAGACAAACTCTGCAATGCATCTTCTAGTGTGTGATGGGGGGTACCTGGGCAGTGTGATAGGAGGGGGGGTACCTGGGCAGTGTGACAGGGGTGGGGGGGTACCTGGGCAGTGTGATAGGAGGGGTACCTGGGCAGTGTGATAGGAGGGGGGGTACCTGGACAGTGTGATGGGGGGTACCTGGGCAGTGTGACAGGGGTGGGGGGTACCTGGGCAGTGTGATAGGAGGGGGGGTACCTGGGCAGTGTGATAGAAGGGGGGGTACCTGGGCAGTGTGGTAGGATGGGGGTGCCTGGGCAGTGTGATAGGAGGGGGGTACCTGGGCAGTGTAATAGGGGGGTACCTGGGCAGTGTGATGGGGGGATACCTAGACAGTGTGATAGGGGGGTACCTGGGCAGTGTGACAGGGGTGGGGGGTACCTGGACAGTGTGATAGATGGGGGGGTACCTGGGCAGTGTGACAGGGGTTTGGGGGGGTACCTGGGCAGTGTGATAGAAGGGGTGGTACCTGGTCAGTGTGACAGGGGTTTGGGGGGTACCTGGGCAGTGTGATAGAAGGGGGGTACCTGGGCAGTGTGACAGGGGTGTGGGGGGTACCTGGGCAGTGTGATAGGAGGGGGGGGTACCTGGGCAGTGTGATAGGAGGGGGGTACCTAGGCAGTGAGACAGGGGTGGGGGGGTACCTGGACAGTGAGACAGGGAGGGCAGAGTAACATAAGAAGGACAGACATTATGACAGGAGGACACACTATTCACTCTCATGTGCAGGGCACTGTGTCTTATGCTGACGCCACACACAACACACAGTAATCACAAAGAATGCTCAGAAATCCCCCTCACCCACCCCCCCTCCTCCTCCTGCTCGTCAGGTTGTTGTTTCTCTTACTGTGGCTGACTTTGGTCTCTTGGAAGATCTGTTTCTGGTCAGCTGTCTGTACATAAACAGCATGTTCATCGGCCGATCATAGAGCTTTCATCTCTGATCCAGCGCCGATATCCCATAATTCTTAACTGACACCTCATGACCTCAACAATGTGCAGAGTGATCTGGCCAGGCTCTGAAGAGGGAGGGGGCTGGACCGAGTTCACTGACAGAATCCCTCCCCTTCAGCGGCTTCTTCCTCAGCATAAGCTGAGTTCTCAGTAAAGTCCTCCAGGGTTGGGGTGCTCTCAGTGTCCGCCAGGCACTTCTTCTCCCCCCTGCAGGATCCTGGCGGCTCCTGTCCGGTGTCTGAGTTTGCATTGATTGACGGAGAAGCTGGAATAGATTTTCGGCAGCTCCTCAAGAAAAAAAGCCATGGCTCACGAGCGCCCCCTTCATATGGTGCCCATGGCACCTGCTATGTCTGCCATACCCTGGATACGCCACTGCTATAGAGTATGTACAGTACATACTTTATTTGTTCTTGTTTATTGCCTTGACTGCCATACAATGGTACATCTTAAAGAAAAAAACTTCTCCAAGTCTTTAACCTCCCTGGCGGTATTCCCAAGTCTGGCTTGGGGTAAGATTTCAGTACCATTAGCGGTAACCCTGAGCCAGACTCGGGCTGCATCGCAGGATACAGGGAGAGTTACTTACCTTGTTCCCTGGATCCTGCAATGTCTCCCCGCTGTGTGTGCGAGCTGTCTCCTCGCTCGATTCACACAGTGCCCGAGTGCCGCCGAGCTCCGTTCCCCGCGACGTTGCGGCGCACAGGGGCGGAGATCGGTGCCAAATTCAAAAAAGTCAAAACACAATACACATACAGTATACTGTAATCTTACAGTACTGTATAAAAAAATTACACATCCCCTTTGTCCCTAGTGGTCTGTCCAGTGCCCTGCATGCACTTTTATATTATAAATACTGTACTTTCCGCCTGGAATTTGGAGATTGTCCATAGCAACCAAAAAGTGTCAGTTTATGTCAAAAGTGGTTTTAGACCAGCTAGAAAATAGCGATAATAAATTAGAATCACTTGCAGAATTGAGCGATAGCGATTTGTGGGGAAATTCGTCATCAAACACTAAATCTAATGACAGCGACAATTCTGCAACTGAGCAAATTCCAGTGTTTTTGATTCGATTACATTATTGAATAATTTTTATTATTATTATAATTATTTATAGTTATTTATTATATTATAATTTATGATATTGTGTTTCAACTTTATCTACTAGACTCTTGTTTGGACAGATTTAAGTGAGTTATTCCTAAGAATTGCAGGCCTACAATTTAAAACGCCAAATTTCCATGCAAAATAATTGTACCGCTTTCAGCACCTAAAATCTGACAGAATCATACCGCCAGGGAGGTTAAAACACCCAACACCACTCACAAAAGATACCTTCTAAAGAAAACTGATACAGTGGAACCTTGGATTACGAACATAATCCGTTCCAGGAGAATGCTTGTAATTCAAAGCACTCGCATATCAAAGCAAGTTTCCCCATAGAAGTAAATGGAAACTAAGATAATTTGTTCAACATTGACTTGTATGGCATGCAATACTGCATGTGGCCAGAGGTGGGGGGGCGCCGGAGAGACTCAGAAATACTAGGAGACCGTTCAGCTGCACTCTGAAACCCTCGGAAAGGCTCGGAAACACTCGGGAATGGAGTATTTCCAAGTATTTCCGAGTATTTCTGAACAGCTCCGAACGGCTCCGAGTGTCACTGGCGCACCCGCACATCTGGCCAAATGCGGTACTGCACACCGCTGAAGCTTGACTCGAAAATCCAGTCAGGATTTTTTTTTAAATTGCTCGTATTGCGAAACGCTCGTTAACCACGTTACTTGCAATCCGAGGTTTTACTTTAATAAGATAATGAACTGTAATAAAAAAAATTTATTACAACTACTAATAGTTGCAATTAAGAGCACATTGGAATGACTAAACAATCACCAAATGTAGTTTTGTTTTGTTTCATTGCTTTTTCTGAGTTTGTTGAGCACATCATTCAAAACATTATTCGACGACATCTTACAACCTAAAGCCATCTTCCTAATGCAATTGATCATTAATCCTGATAGAACTTGAAATGCCAAACTCTCTAATTAGTTACTGACCTAAAGAGGCTGCCAAATGGTAAACTGTTTCAGCTGACTTGGCTTTTTTTCCCCTTTAGAAAATGTTCCATTGCCCTTGCCAAAAGAGAAGCAGAAGTGCATATGTTATATGGTGCTCCATGCACAAACCTCAGAAATAAGTCGTTTTGGATATGTCTTCTCTATTGTAAAACTGCCTAACCTTTAATGTGGCTTTTATTATAGTCTTAGGTGCCTCCAAGGCACAAAACTAAATAAAAATGAAAAAATTACTGCGTTTTTTTTTTTCTGTTAAACCGTAATGTAAACCCGTAGTTCCACTAGATGGTGGTATTTAGGTTACAAGGTAGATGTACTACAGAGTATTCATAGTTGCTGTCCAGGTCATATTTACAAAGCATTTGGTCAGTGACCTAACATTAGTTACCATTATGTGTATGACAATGTTAGCTTGTATAATATATCTGAGATAAACACAAGTTTATACCAACACAAGGAAATATTATCTAAGATTCATGTTGATGGCAATGAAAAATAGGATTTTTATAACAGCTTACCTGTAAAATCCTTTTCTTGGAGTACATCACGGGACACAGAGCGACATAGTCATTACTAATGGGTTATATAGATACCGTCAGGTGCTGGCACTGGCAACTTCCAAAACCGGAAGTACCCTCCCCTATATAAGCCCCTCCCATCCGGGAGCACCTCAGTTTTGTAGCAAAGCAATAAGTGTCCCCAAAGAGGGGCGGGAGCTCTGTGTCCCGTGATGTACTCCAAGAAAAGGATTTTACAGGTAAGCTGTTATAAAAATCCTATTTTCTTTCTCGTACATCACGGGACACAGAGCGACATAGTCATTACTAATGGGATGTCCTAAAGCAATGCCCAATGAGGGGGGGGGATACACCATATATAAGCTGAGCGCTATCAGACATGAGGATCTTTTGCGGCCTGCAACACACTGCGCCCAAAGGCGACATCCTCCTGACTTCTAACGTCCACCTGGTAGAACCTAGTAAACGTGTGTACTGAAGACCATGTTGCGGCCTTACAGATTTGAGCCAGGGAGGCCTGGTGATGCACTGCCCATGAAGTTCCAACTGCTCTCGTGGAGTGCGCTCTAACTTTGAACGGAGGCGGTCTCCTTCTCAAGCCATAGGCTTGTATTATGACCTGTCGAATCCACTTGGCTAAAGTAGATTTTGACGCTGCCTGACCCTTTCTGGGGCCTTCCGGCAGAATAACCAAAGTATCCGTTCTGCGAATCTGAGCAGTGGCCTTTAGATAAGCTTTAACTGCTCTTACTACATCCAAAGAATGCAATAACTTTTCCTCTACCGAAGTAGGTTTGGGGAAAAAAGAAGGAAGAACCACATCTTGGTTCAAATGAAACCTCGATACCACCCTAGGAAGAAAGGCTGGATGAGGACGTAACACTACTCTATCCTTATGGATAACCAGATATGGCTCCTTACAGGACATAGCTGCTAATTCCGACACTCTTTTAGCCGAACAAATGGCTACTAGAAAAATCAATTTCCTGGTGAGAAGCACCAAAGAAATATGCTGTAATGGTTCAAATGGTTGTTTCTGTAGAACCGACAGAACCAAGTTTAGATCCCATGGACATATGGGAATATTAACCGGAGGACTAATACGCATCACTCCTTGTATAAAGGCTTTGACTAGTGAATGCGAAGCCAAGGGCCTTTGAAAAAATATTGACAAGGCCGAAATCTGACCCTTGATAGTACTCAAGGCAAGCTTCCTATCTACAGCCCATTGTAGGAAGTCCAGAATCCTACCTATTACGTACTTATGTGGATGCCATTTCTTGGCCTCACACCACGCGATGTACGCCTTCCAGATTCTATATTAGATCTGCCTGGATACCGGCTTCCTGGCATTGATCATGGTAGATACCACAGGATTAGAGAGCCCTCTCTTTTTTAGAATGTGGGCTTCCATAGCCAGGCCGTCAAACCTAGGGCTGGTAAAGAAGGGTGGTATATCGGTCCTTGCGAAAGCAGGTCCGGACGACGTGGGAGAGTCCAAGGACTCCCCACTGAAATTTTACAATCTCCGCGTACCACGCTCTTCGGGGCCACGCTGGAGCCACCGGAATCACTGGTTTCTTTTCTACCCTGATTCTGCGGAGTAATCGAGGTAACCATTGTGGCGGTGTGAATGCATATATCAGCTTGAACTGATCCCAAGGGAACACTAGGGCATCCGAGCCGCAAGCTAGGGGATCCCTTGTCCGAGAGACAAACCTGTCCCCCTTTGCGTTGAATCTGGATGCTAGAAGATCTACATCCGATGTTCCCCACCGCTGACATATTGTCCAGAAAACCTCGGGGTGAAGGGACCCTTCCTCTGGGCCTAATTGCTGGCGACTTAGAAAGTCCGCCTTCCAATTCTCCGCTCCTGGAATGAATACCGCAGATATGGCTGGGACATATTTTTCTGCCCATTTCAGGATGTAATTTACTTCCCTCTGGGCTGCACGACTCCTGGTGCCCCCCTGATGATTGATATATGCCACTGCTGTGGCATTGTCTGATTGAATTCTGACAGGGGACCCTTGGAGTTTGGATGTCCATGCTACTAGGGCATACCGGGCTGCTCGTATCTCTAAGAGATTGATGGGCAGGGCCTTTTCTGCATCCGACCATCTGCCCTGGAGAGACTATTGCTCCAGTACTGCTCCCCAGCCTATAAGGCTGGCATCTGTAGTGACCACCTTCCAAGAAATCAGACTGAAGGATTTCCCTTTTTCCAGATTCTGGGGAACCAACCACTAACGGAGGCTCTTGCGAACGGAAGGGGACAAGGACATTGTAAGTCTAGGGCCTGAACTTTTTTGTTCCAGGATGACAGTATGGCCCCCTGCAAATTCCTTGAATGGAATTGACCGTAGGGTACTGCTTCGAATGATGCCACCATTTTTCCCAGCAGCCTCATGCACAGGCGTATGGACGGCTGTCTTTTTTGTACCCACTAAGTGGATCAAATCTTTCAAAGACAACACCTTTCCTCGAGGCAAGAATATTTTTCTCTGGCCTGAATCCAACCTTAGCCCCAAGTATTCCAGAATTTTGACTGGTTTTTAGGGCTGACTTTTCTCGGTTGATAATCCAACCGTGAGATTCCAGATACTTGATTGTCTTGTGAACGACCACGTCTAGTTTTTTCACTGAGTGGTCTATCAGCAACAAGTCATCTAGATATGCCATTATCATTACACCTTGTGTTCTCAGATTGGCCAATAAAGGGCCAGAATTTTTGTAAACACTCGTGGTGCTGTGGCCAAACCGAAGGGTAAGGCTCTGAACTGAAAATGGCGCCCTTCTACTGCAAAGCGTAGAAACTTTTGGTAGACTGGAAAGATGGGAATGTGCAGATAAGCATCTTTGATGTCGATCGCGGCTAACCAATCCTCCCCTTGTAGGGCAGTGGCCACCGATCGGATCGACTTCATCGGAAAGTCCTGATATACAGGAATTTGTATAGCCCTTTTAGAATTAATATGGGCCTCCCGTCCGCGTTTGCTTCGGGACTGTAGAGAGGTTTGAGTAAAACCCGAACCCTCATTCTTCCAGGGGAACCTCCATAATTACTCCTTGGAGCAATAGTTGTTCTAGTGCCAACAGGAGGGACTCTCTCTCTTCCGGGGATCCCTTGGCACGTTTGACCTCAAAAATGGGAAGGAGGAGAGTCTCTTAACTCCAATCTGTATCCTCAACATACTGCGGAGAGCACCTATCTGTCTTGATCGCGTCCCGCCAGGTCTCTTGTGAACAACTGGAGTCCTCCCCCCACCCGACTGAGTGGGGGCAACCCTTCAATGAATTTAACTTTGGGGGAGGTTTTGTACCTCCCCTGACCCAGGGTTTCTCATTACCCTGCTATTGTCCCTGTTTTTTACCCCCGGGAATTGACCGAGGAGGCCGTCGGAACTGTTACACAGCCGATGCCCCAGGGACTGGAGAAGCAGGCCTCTTAAAGAGGGACCTCTAACTCTGTTTTTAACCGGCAAGAGCGTATTTTTACCGCTGGAAATTTTCTGGATATATTTGTCCAGGTTTTCCCTGAATAAGCGTTCACCATGAAATGGGACGCTAACCAGCCATTCCTTACAGGGAGCTTCAGCAGACCAGTTTTTGAGCCATAGAAGCCTACGCATATGTACTCTAGACAGCGTAAGGCGGGAGGCCTGATGGACTGAATCCTTTATGGCGTCAACCGCAAAGCCTAAGGCTCTAGGTAGATCAGCTAGGGCAAGGCCTGCTGATCTGTCAAGTCCCTCAAGACCTGTTTCAACTGATCCTTCACTGCTTAGCAGACCCCAATAGCTGCTACTGCTAGTTGTGTCACCAAGCTTGCTGTAGAAAGAAGCAGACTTTCATAAGGACTCCAATCTTTTATCTATTGGGTTCTTGAACATTTGGACATTATCCACTGGACATGTCAGTGATTTATACATACAAGAGATGGCTGAGTCCACTGTAGGGACCTTCCATTTTTTTTTTTTGATGAACTTATCCTCCATGGGATAGACCACCGGAAATCTCTTGGGGGAATAATATTTTCTCAGGACGTTCCCAATCCTGGTAAATAAGCCCTTTCAGTAAAGGGTGAAGTGGAAAAGAACAGACAGTCTGGGGGCTTCTAGCGACCCCAACGAGGATACAGTAGTGGTTGATGGTTCCGCAAGGTGCATTTTTAAATGCCGATCGGACCATGTTAGTCAGAGACTGAACCCATAATCTTTCAGCTTGAGCTGCTGAGAAAGGTTCCTCCACTGTTGATTCCTCTATAACAGAATCAACCTCATCCTGATCCCCTTCAGGCAGGTCGATCCCTGTATGGGACTGTTGCTCTGCTAACAGGCACTCTGAAGGAGGAGACGGAGATCGGCGTGCTTTCCCTGACAGGGAGGCAGCGATAAATGTTGACAATCTCTCTCTAATCCTCCCAGAGCTGAGGAAAAAACCTCCTCTGTTACATACACAGGAGCAGGTGACTGAGGACAGCCACAGTACCAAGTACCCCTGCGGGGTCTCTATGGTCACTTACCTCTGAACTTCAGGGGAGACTGGTGCAGCAGAAGCATGCCCACCTCAGAGCCCGATGAGACCCCCTTCGCTTCCTGGAAGATTCAGTTCCGGAGCTTCTGGACGGCATATTCCTAAGCCTAAAGCTGAGGTATTCCAGCCGTAATACACCACTTTTACTGAGAATAGTCTAGCACAATTGCTGCTATATCACAGTTGGTGTCTACTAAAGTGCCTTTCTAGGGGATGCCTGCATCAACCGCCTCTGTGTGCCTTTATCTGTTGCTAGCTCTGTCTGTGCATTCAATAGCCAGCTATAATGTGCTTTAAAACACGCTGGACGCCCGCACATGCGCAGTAGCGCCGCGGCGCACACCTGAGCGTCATCCACCCGCTCCGCCCCTTTTTTCAGATCGCCTCTATGAATAGAGGCGCGTGCACGCGCACGCGCGCGGGCACGTGCGCCTTCGGCGCCCTTTTTTAAAAACAATAAGGAGCTAGATGGGAGCCAGGGCCCCCTTTGCCGCAGGGCCCGGGGATGGATGAGCGCAGCAACAGGGCAGAGGAGACAGCTTCCCAGCAGAGAACATACCAACTGCCTGGATTTGATTCTGGAAGAAAAAAATCCACATTACAAGAAAAAGAACCATAGCGGCCTCTAGTGTCTAACACAGGTACCGCGGTCTTACATCTTTTTTTTTTTTTTTTTCTTGCCTACTATTAAAATTTTTACATGTTCTCAGTAGTAACAGGCATACACAGAATATTAGCGGGAATACCTTAGGTAACAGGCAGAAAGACAAAATAGGCTTGGGGGTCCCTCAATAGAACCAAGTTCCTGAGGGCCCCCACTTACCTTTTCCTCGCCGCAGGACTTTGTTTGGTCCACAGAAGCCCAAACTTCACCTATCACGGCAGGCATTGTAATCAAACCTTCAGGGACCGGGTTCCCAAGGATTCCACTCCCCTGGACCTGTATAGCACCCTGCACAGAAAACATCTTGGTCGTGGGTATGACCAGAGCTCTGGATCCCAGGGTCCAGCTCTCCTAAGAGAAGCATTACAGGCAAAACCTTGCTCTTCTCTGCAAGGCCCGGGTACCGACCGTTTAGCTATGAAGCTTTTTTGGTCGGATCCGGAATAGCTTACTGAGGCCCAAAAGAACCTGTACGCAAGCTCAGTGAAAAACACATGTTTCTTCTTGGCCAACACCTTAGACACTGGCAAAAAAACTGAGGTGCTCCCGGATGGGAGGGGCTTATATAGGGGAGGGTACTTCCGGTTTTGGAAGTTGCCAGTGCCAGCACCTGACGGTATCTATATAACCCATTAGTAATGACTATGTCGCTCTGTGTCCCGTGATGTACGAGAAAGAAAAGGTAACTAAACAGGTTTTCGTGGGAACTAAGATATAGGCTCCATGGCTCTGATGACATTGACCACTAAACAATCTCATGGCTTTAGGTAACTTTTCCCTTTCAGCTTTTGTTTTAATGAATAAAACTTTCAAAGTAATTATTAATATAAAGTAAATTCACTATATTACCAGATTAGTTTGTGCCCAAATGAGAAAAATGTTTTAGTAAGCAGCAAAGGTGTTCCTTATTTTGTTTTAACTATATAGAAGAAGCCCTAAGTTTAACATAAAAAAAGGATTTGTAAAAAGCTACCATCACATCCAGCAATAGCCCCTGGCTGAAAAGGAAATGGTGGACTTATTCAGGAAATCATGAAATGACTTGGACTCAAAGGTGAATAGAAGCAAAGAAAAGATTGTTTGTCCCTCTTAACTTGGCACATGTGGACCATTAGGCAAATCTCTAGAGCTTTGCAGTAAATGGTTAAAAAAAAAGTCATTTATGGTCTTTTGCCACAGGTCATAACAGCTCTTTTCCTAAATCTCTAAAAGCAACAACTGAAATGAGCTTTAGTATTTATCTTCTCTGGTTGTGACTGGCAAAGTATCATTCTTCAAATCACTTTATGAGCATAAGCAGAAATGTGCTACCAAGCCAGCGTAATCAATAAATAATATTACTATAACACTGAGTAAAATAATTCAATTATATAAGTTCACCTATAACGCAAACTTACAACACTGTTGTAACACTGTTACAAGTAAAAATAATGTTATCTGTGCTAGGATTCAATTAACATCTGCTCCAGTTTTTTTTATTTATTTAATATTTAATTTAGACAAAAGTTCTAAAAACAGAAGCCAAGACTACAATACCAATGAAAATGCTCTAAAGTCACAGCGTAAATCAAATGATTAAAATGCAACAATCCTGCGAGCCACCACTCCTATCAGCTAAGGTATAGAAATAAAGCTGCTAGCGTGAAAGTCGTATCTTCTTCAGGGGGAAATTTTGAAGATACGACGCCCCCTGTATCGTCACGCGTAGGGGAGGGGACAGGACGGCAGGAGAGTCTGTGTGAGGCTGTGAGGATTGTTTATCATATCCCGATCTGTACATCTCGCTACGTGCCTGTTATAGAGTGGTGCATTGTCGCACCTGCAGTATGTGAGTACCCCGACAAGGGATCTCTCTTTTTATTTAAATAAATATTGTTAAAACGTTACTTGCACCATCCGGGTTTTTTTCTTATATATTCTATGATCTGGAGCTGCCTGCCAAGGAACCAGGAACCCAGGATTATCCATTAGAACCCAGGTGTGGTTCATAAGCGTGAACAGACCAAGCTTAGTTGCAAGGTCGCACGCTCTAAGGTGAGCGTCCATTACCATAGGGTAGCACCTGTGTGACTACACCTTGGCATGACTTTTAGATCACTCACTGGGCCGTGTGTTGCTGTATGAACTGTATTATACATCACCCTTGAATTGCTGCTACTGATTACATGCACTAAAGCACTGTAGAATTTTTCATTAATTTTTTATCTGTACTGAAGCACCTTAGAATACTTTTATATGGACTTCTGTCTCATTTTTAAGGATTGGACTGTTTACCACTATTATTTACTATGCATGTCTATGCACTTATGCACCTTAGTGTGATGCGATTTTTTTGAATCATACGATTTTTTAAAATCATTATTTATATATATTTTTACTTGTACTAATTGTTTGCACATATCTACATCACTTACCGGACACATATCCCCCTTAGGCCCCTTTCACACTGGGGCGGGCAGGAGCGGTGGCGGTATAGCAGCACGATTTGCAGCGCTGCTATACCGTTGTTCTTACCGCGGTATGCGGTCGCTAGGGGGGTGAATTTAACCCCCGCTAGCGGCCGAAAAAGGGTTACTACCGCCCGCAAACCGCGGCTATTGCCGCGGTGTGCGTGCGGTATTACCGCGCTGTCCCATTGATTTCAATGGGCACCCGCGGTAAAGGAGCGGTGAACACACCGCTCCTTTACCGCTGTAAAGAAGCGGCTAGCAGGACTTTTGGAGCGGTCCTGCTAGCGCACCGCTTCAGTGTGAAAGCCTTCGGGCTTTCACATTGAAGGCTACAGGGCAGGATTTTTTCATGCGGTATAATAGCGCTATTATTAGCGCTAAACCGCATGAAAAACGCCCCAGTGTGAAAGGGGCCTTACTTTGTATAGTGGTGTGTGCATTATCATTTTATTAGCGCTGCGTTTTGTCATTTTATTAAATCAAATAATTGTAAGAAGATCGACTGATCACCACATTACACCCACATCTACGTGTGGACACCGCATTTGGTTCTTATGCTGAGCTTAGAGAAGACAAGAACCATGGTTTGAGCGATAATTGTTGCAGAAAGCTCTACATTTATGACTTGTTATACTTATACTTAAATTTACTATGCTCCAGTACATGTACAAATGTTAATATGATTGTACAAATGCTTTATTTTTTGAACTTACAATAAAAACTTTATTGATAAAAAAATAAATAATAATAATAATTGTAAGAAAAACAAAACAACCTCCTTAAGTACATAAAAAATAAAAAAACTTACGCGCCAAAAAACTAATCAATGCTACCCTATATATGATATGTGATGAAAATAAGCAGCTCCCCTAAAAGCAATGAAGTATAAACTCCTATTGAATGATAGTATAAGAATGAAAGGTAGGGGGCGCTAGTTAATAGAAATAAAGTGAAATATCTGTGATCAAACAGTAATTATACCAATCTTATAAACACTAGTGACAGTGCAACATAATGAACGAATTAAAATCTAAAAAGTCCCAATAGTGGAAAAAAAAAATTTGAATGGATATCTCAGTCCAATCCAGAAAAATAAATCACCAAACAAAAACAAACGAATCTTGCTGTGATGATAAATGTAGATCTTCAAATAAAGTGCATTCCAAATCCTCCACCACACAGAAATAAGGAAAATTGTTCAACACCCAATTGTTCAACACCCAAGTGCTCAGGTTAAGTAGTAGGCTTACCAGAATGTGTAGACTTCTTTATTTAAAAAGAAAGTCACACTCGCTTTGACAGGTTGGTGCCTGTACACATACAATTGGCTGGATGAAAATGTATTCCCTCTCTCCTCCGACAATTAAGGACATGACATGGAATATAAGCAGAAACTTCTCATAGTGCAACCCATTTAGTGCAACCCATTTATTAAAAATTGAAAATTAAAACAACACAGCCAAATGGCTTCTTACATTATCCTGTGCCTCTCCCGGCACTGGGGCTGCATGCATGTAATGGATACTCCAGGCTCGAGCCACCTCTGCAGCGGCGTGCGTTCCGATGCAGCGTGCAGACAACCAGGATATCCGGGTAGGGCGTGGATACAGAGATCACGTGACTAGGCTCGCCGCCGACGTACGTTTCGTTTGGATTAACGTCTTCAGGGGGCCCCCTGAAGACGTTAATCCAAACGAAACGTACATTTTGCAGTTTGACATTTTTTTTGGAAGGTCGGAATCAGCTGTCGAAAGTTGTGTACATACTTTCAGAAAATTGTATGATCGTTCCTCGGATGAAAATGTTCGATTGATTTTCTTATAGTGTGTACGAGCCTTAAGTGTCTACAACAGTATCAAAACAATCAAACAAATCATACACAGAGGGATGATATACAGTAACAGCTTTAGCAATATAATCTTTATTTAGTTTGGACGAAGCCGCTCTCAGCTCTGTAAGAACTATATGGAGCCTTAGCTAGATACAGTACATGTGCATCTGTGTTATGGCTGTGGGATATGTACTTCTCTTCCCACACTTGGATTCAAATCGAGTCCGGCTGAGCGATGCTCCATATTTTCACATTTTTACTGAATGAATACATAACGTCCGCTGACTGGCTTGTAGGCAGGTAGCCTACCGTGTTTATAGTTAGCACCCAGCTTCCCAGGTTGGTAGGTAAGGGGTTAATGCTTGGGCCACCTTCCTTTGGTGTTCGTGGGTTCCTCCTGTGTGATATAAAGGGAAGAGGCCTGGATCCTAAGGGAGGCCAAGAATGATGGGTATCTAGATTAAGTGGGGAAACCTAGGACAGGCTCAGGATGCACGCACAGAGAGTCAGAATTATGTCCTAAGAAGCTTGTTGGCACGCCAACACATCAAAATACTCCCAAGGACATGAACTATTTTGTTTGAGCTGTCTCCAGTTTGGAATCTACCCAATGATGCTACACCCATACATTTAACCTGGGGCAGCCACAGTTAAGTTTAGTTGGGGAAAGGACATTGCCGTATGTTGTACATGTTCTGCCAACAGTTTAGTAAAGTCCTTTGCTCAAAGCCTGGACTGAATTTACACAAGGGGTGCATGTGGGGTCCTGGCGTCTCTCTCAGGAACCTGGGTCTGAAATAGCACATTAGGGTCTGTGAAACAACACAAGGTTAACTTGCAAGGAAGTTGCTATGAGTAACCAGAAAGGAGAACAGCAACCAATCATTGGTGTGGTACCTGAATAGGTGACAGGTTCTCTGGTAGTGAGGGGCGGGGGGTCAGTGTTCAGCACCCTCCCTAGCTGTCTGTTTCCGTCGGTCACCAGTAGTGGATTAGCATTACAGAGATCTAATAGCTCTGCATGTCCCTTCTAATGCAACACATACACCTGTTCAAGTGTGTAGGACAAGGGACAACATTTTCTGGAGGAACTCAGCAGATTACACTACACACAAGCGGCTCACCTCTGAGTTGGGGGGACTGCCTCAATGTTTGACTTTCACATTACCAGGACCCCCTCCTGGTCCTGGGCATTGGTGAGCACATCTTCAGACAAGGTGTTACCCCGTGCTAGGACGAGTGACCCTGTTCATTGCCTGGCATAGCCCAAAGAATGCACTCCGGGGTAGGCCTCCTATGTGACCCACACTTGGCGCCCCAACGAGTTAATGGGGAACATGGAGGGAGTGTCACCCTCCTGCCCTAACAGGTTGGGTAGAGAGGCAGGCTGACGATATCACAAACTCTGCCTCAAACAAAGAAAGCTTTGTATTCATTCACAGAATTCAAATCTCCCCGTGAAAGTTGGAGAGCTGCTCAGGCCAACTCGATTTTGTTCTGGGAGGGGGAAGGGAAGTTTGCCTCCCAAAGCCAGAATGCAGCGCTGTGTAGTGTATGTAGCTGATACTACCTATAGTTTATAGAGTGCTGAAAGCCATTGCAACAGTTAATTTGGTTCAAGCAAACGATCTAAAATTTCCAGTAAACATAGAGATCTGCTTTAAGGAACAAATCCTCAGCTATCATCACCATAGGTAACCACATAAATGGATTTAAAATATCCAGAATCTTTTCTTAAAGCTGTTCTAAATCCTTAATGCATGCACAATCCTTTAAGGCAAAACACTTTCTGTTGCAGAGGGCCAAGGGACAAGGAATTCCTTCGCCAACAGTAGTCCTCCGCCAAACATCCTCTCATTGGATTTTATATAGGGATATAGAAACAAAATGCTCCAATAGCGTAAAAACCCTTTCATATTGTTTATTAAAATGTTAAAATCGCACTTATATCATGATGAAAACAATAGCGCCAAACAATGAAAATCCTGGCCGGCAGTAAACAAACACCCGCACTTCTGGGATTACGAGAACGCAATGATGTCAGCAGGCAGCTCTGCCCAATAATATCTCAATGTACTCTGAAAATAAAGCAAAGACCAAATAAACAATTGGACACAAAAAGAAATCATGGAATTGTTTTCTTTAACAAAATGTAATATACATTTTTAACTCATCAAAGTAACCACTTTTTGCAGATATAACAGCCGAACACACTTGTGGCATTCTTTCTACAATGGAAATCAAATATTGTTTGGAAAGTTCTTCCCAACGCTGTTGCAGAATTTCTCACAAATGTGTATTGCACTTGCAGGTTGCTTTGCTTTAACCCTTCTGTCCAGTTCATCCCAAACCAGCTCAATGGGGTTTAAGTCTGGAGACTGTGCTGGACATTTTATTATCTGAAGCCTACCATCTTGTTCTTTTCTTCTAAGGTAGTTCTGACAGCCAGGAGGTATGTTTTGGTTCATTATCTTGCTGTAGGATGAACGCTGACCAACTAGGTGTATTGCAGAGGGTATTGCTTGGTGCTGAAAACTGGTAGTAGTTTTGGTTCAGGGTGCCAATCATTGCCAATCATTGCCAATGCAAGTCACCAACTCTAGATCCAGCTAAAGAGCCCCAGACCATAACGCTTCCTCCTCCATGTTTGACAGTTGGTGTCACCCACCAAGGAACCATCATTTTTATGTACTCAACAGCAAACAAAATCCTTGCTGTGATGAACCGGATCTCAAATTTTGATTCATAGGTCCATAAAACCATGTTCAGTAGCCCAGACTAGCCTCTTTTAGGCCCCTTTCACACAGACGGACTGTTCAGGTCCGCCTGTCAGTTTTTTAGGCGGACCTGAACGGAACCACGGATGTCATGTGACATGCCCGCTAACATCTGACCTGCTCCGACTCTACGGTCCGTCGTCATCCGATCCCCCATAGGGGAGAGCGGCGCTCTGACAGGTCGGTCCCTGCACAGTGTGCGGAGACAGACCTGTCATCTGCCTGCTCAGCGGGGATCGACGGAGCGATCCCCGCTGAGCAAAGCGGAGCCCGCACACGTCCGTGTCCGTGTGAAAGAGCCCTTACTTATTTTGCCATCTTAGGCACTGCTTTCTTACAGCCACTCAACCTGTCAAACCTGCAGCTGGAAATCTAATCTTCATAGCTCAAACTAAGTTTTGCTTACTTCGATCAGTGTTAAGCTGTGCTTGAAGCTGTTGTTCTGTGAGCTGCCTGTCACGCAAGCTGTTGAATCTCAGAAACTTCTCTTCTAATTCTGTTTTGGCTTTGGATCTGCCAGACCTCTAGTTTCCAAGTGCCTTTTGATGGTGTAGAAAACCCACTGACACCTTGGCTTTCTGTGCAATTTCTCTAAAGAAAAGACCTACATTGTAAGGGTTATAAAGTTCTGTCTGTCTTGCCTTTTTATCTTCATTTTGAGAGCAATTCACTACTTCCTGCAGTACAATACTGTTAAATTATTGATTAAGAGGGTTTAGTAACACAGTCTGTTTCAACACTGATTTTATACAAACAAAGAGCTTTTAAGTAAATCAACAAAAGCTGGGACATCTGTAGGAATTGTTAACATAAACGTTTAAGGCTTAATCTACTTACATTGTTGCAGAACAACTGTGAGTTGTTCACCCGTTACTTCTTCCCAGGAAAAGGCCTTTTCGTATAACTGTACATTATTGTTCAGTATTTGTTCAGTTCATGGGCGTCCGCTCCATAGGGCAAGGAGGGTCAATTGCCCCCCCTGGAAGTCAGAGTGAAGATACACTTGCCTCCTGTGTTGCAATGGCTGCCGCGGCCACCTCCACGGCAGCCGTGGACTTTTTTTCTAAGTCTGCAGACTGCTGCTGGCCTGGGGGCTGGGGCTGCTCTCAGTCATTTTCCGACTATCTGTCCCTCCCTCCTCACCCCCGACCCGAGCATCGGATTGGCTCTGCCGCTCGGGCCTCTGCTTAACACCACCGTGACCCTGACCCGGCTGTTTCGTGATTGGCTGCTGCCTCAGCCTGCCTCTGCCTGTGTAAATGTGCCTATGCCGATCCGGCCTGCGCGGCGCCGGCTCCTCCCACAGGTGCGTGGCGTGCAGTGGCCGAGACGAGAGACTGAATACGCTGCCAGTGCCTGCCCTATCGCTGAAGAACTACAGGTAACAGCAGTGCCTGTGCCATGACACCACTGTGTACATCTTTTTGTATTGTAATGTATTGCAATACATCTGTGTTGTGGCTACAGTATACAGTATTGGCCAATGATGGCGAACCTTGGCACTCCAGATGTTTTGGAACTACATTTCCCATGATCCTCAAATACACTGCAGAGTGTATGAGCATCATGGGAAATGTAGTTCCAAAACATCTGGGGTGCCAAGGTTCGCCATCACTTGTATAGGCTGTTTTCATCATCAAAATATGGCCACAACAGATGTATTGCAATACATTGCAATATAGAAAGATGTACATTCTCTAGGCTATATTTATATGGGCATGGAGTGAAGCAAAATTATCCTCAAGAATGATGCCCCCCCCTGAAAAAAGTTCAGCGGACGCCCATATTTCAGTTTTTTTTTACCTAAACATTTTCACTTGCTGTGTGGCACTGAGAGTACGGGTGCAGCGGCTCCAGATGACATCTTGATAACAAAACATGTAGGATGGAGCTTCTATCGTCTTTGTTTCACTTCTGGTCTGAAGCCGTGGATCATGGATTGTCCCAGCTTTCTGTGTTTCTTATATAAGCTTTAACATACAGAGCAAATGTGAGATGTTTTTATTGTTTGGAGCAACTAAACTCTTTTAAAACGGTATCACGCTATGGCAGAATCTTTCTTCTACATGTGGGAGGCACAGATGAATAGACAGTAAGAGCAAACTAAGCCGTGGATCTGGATACTGCTGCAGAGTGGCAAATATTGTGAATGCACAATACCACCTTGAGGGGTAAGTATTTCTGATGAGAGTGTAGCGGGTATGTACTTTCCCGGGTGTAATTTGAACCTGGCAGAGACATCAGTGATGTGTAATTCCCTGCAGCCCAGCAGGTGGCGCTGTCGCCCTGGGCTGGGGTTGAATCATTGCAGTGTGCCGTGCCTCCTTTTTGTCCTCCCTCGAGAGCGGTATGGTGGGGCGGGGAACCCGCCGTGCTTGCCGGGAGAGGGTATAAAAGGGGCCGGCCATCTTTGTCACGGGGTCGAGTCCCAGGCACCTTCAGCCTGTGGGCGGTGGTTCGTGTCGGTCCTCTAGGCGGCCTTGGCCTAGAGGACAGCCGGAAGTCGTGTTCCATCCCAGGCACCTTTAGCCTGGGGTGAGGTACTCGGATGGAGGTCTGGAGCTCAGTGCCCAACACTGAGTTCCGCGAGGGAAGGAGATCCTAGGGAACCCAGGGGTTGGGAACCCGAATCCGGAAGGCGTAATGGACCAGGGGGAGCTCCTCACTTGAAGACCTGGTGCAGCATATTGCCAGTGACGGGTGAGCCTCTCATCGGAGACCGCCTGGAAGGAAATTCCCCCTCGTGCGGAGACCACAACCCACTTTCAGGGAGGAAAGTGGAGAACTACATTGTGTCTGGGCCTATTCACATCCACACCTCCTTTTCTGTTCTGTTTCTACAAGGGAGTTCAACTGATTGTGTTCATTCGAGAAGAATAAAGGAGTGTTGGACTTTAATGGTGTAGGGCTCATTTCCTGACAGACATTGTTCAAGGTAACTCTCGGTGGAGGCTCCAGGTGCACAGCACTGACCTGAAGGTAAAAGAACTTTGCTTATACCACACTGACATCTGTGGTGAAGGCCAGTCGTGGTGTCCCCCCTCCCTTCCCCTCTAAGGTACCCCTAGACAAGAGAAAAGACGAGCTGAAGACGAAGAGGGGAGTGAGGAGGGCGCTACAAGTGCATTACCTATAGGGGCACTGTAAGGAGCACCAACACTAAGGACACACGATTGAAGAGCACCTGTCACTTTGGAAATATATTTTCACTTTGGAACATTTATATATATTTTCAAGGACTGCAAATTTTTAAGGATTGCATATATCTATTATTGAAGAGCACTTGTCACTTTGGATTTTTCTTATAACGATTGTGTATATTAATTGATTCTTAGCACAAGTCACTTTTATGCTAGCACTATGTGCACATCAAGTATATGAGTTATGTTTGGCACTAGTCACTTAAATATATATTTTTTTGCACTTAAGTTTGTTTAAATATATAGTGCTGGTTACAGAGTGCGTTGGGAGTACCCACACCCCAGATTTAAGATCAGCGCCACACCTATTTATTTGTAACCTTCAAAATCACACCTGAGCAATGTATGTGGCTAGTTTCTCCATACAGGATGCATCTTGAAGCTGTCATTACCAACAAAGGATTTTGTACCAAGTATTAAATACATTTCAGTTGGCGTGTTCAATACTTTTATTAAACATAACTTTATGAATTTATTTGTTCTGGTTTCTTTGTATGACATGTGTTGAAAATTTCATGTCAATAGCACCTTTATGCCGTGTACACACGATTGGTTTTACCGATAAAAACAGTCCGATGGACTTTTCTCATCGGACAAACCGATCGTGTATGGGCCCCATCTGTCTTTTTTCCATCGTTGAGAAAAAATAGAATATGTTTTAAATTTATCCGATGGGAAAAAAAACGATAGCAAATTTCCGATCGTCTGTGTGGAACTCCATCGGACAAAAAACCCACGCCTGATCTGAATCAAGTCGACGCATGCTCAGGAGCATTGAACTTCATTTTTCTCGGCTTGTCGGAGTGTTTTACGTCACGGCGTTTGGGACGGTCGGATTTTTGACTGATGGTGTGTAGGCAAGACTGATGGAAGTCAGCTTCATCGGATTTCCGATGGAAAAATCCATCGGATTAGAATCCATAGGAAATCCGATCGTGTGTACAGGGCTTTAGAAATAAATTTATCTAGAAAAATGGTGATGTGCTCAATACTTATTTTACCCACTGTATACAGCAAATTCAGTGGAATGTTGATTGCTTTAAAGAGTAAGCTCTCGTGAACCGCCTACCTCTTGTCTTCAACTGTATTGTAATTGTACTGTCTCCCTTTAGACCCATTTCACACTGAGGCGGTTTTCAGGTGTTTTAGCTCTATAAACAGCGCCTGTAAAGCGCCTGAAAACCGCCCCACATTCATTTCAGTGTTACTTTCCACACTATGGTGGTGCGCTTGCGGGACGTTAGGAAAAGTCCTGCAAGCAGTATCTTTGGAGCATTTTGGGAGCGCGAAATACAGCACTTCCAAAGTGCTTGAAAAGCTATTCGGAAACACCACAACACGGGCGCTTTTAATCCCTTCTTTGGGGTTAAAAGTGCCCCGCTAGCAGCCGAAAAATGACGCAAAAGAGCCCCTTAAACAGCAGTAAAACGCAGCTAAAACGAGCAGCGCTTTACCGCTAACGGCCCACGCTGCCAGTGTGAAAGCAGCCATACTATCTAGAACTCTGCACAATCTGTTGCCACTTTATAAATCATGAATAATAATAATAATTGCACTTTAAAATATTACAGATTTCGTAGTAACCATGCCAGTGGGGCACAACAACCTAATGCATTATCATAAGATCCTTTATTGTAAAAGAAATAAAATCCAATGTAATCACAAAGGTATACAGTTGTATGCATATAATCAGTCCAGTCTCAAATGCTTGAAATGGTGCCCAATGGCAGGGGCGTAGCATACGTGTTTTAAGGGCAATGCCTCCTTCATCATAGCTACACTCAAAGAGCATTACCCTTGCAGAACAGCAATCCAATCCAACTGGCCAAAAAAAAACGAATTAAACTATACATGTGTAGCGGGGTATTCCCCTATATTGGGAAGAAACTACATCACCCATAACCCCATTCTTCACATGTTCCACCGCAGAGACTCATGGGAGGGGTTATAAAAGGAGGAGGCGAGGCCGGGCGAGGCCTCTTTGGGGACACGAGACTTCATAGACGGATCCTCCTGTGCGGATGTGTCGGAGTGCAAGGCCTGAAGCCTGAGGCCTTGCTCTGCACCAAAGAGCTTTCCACCCCCCTCTGCGAGCGTGGGTGGCATCTGACTTGATGCGCTACAACCTTGTTGGATCGGGGACCTGATCGTTGGAGAGATCGAGTGTGTGTGACACGGCCGGTGGAGGTTTCCCGGACTGGATCCGTGGTCCGGCGGGTGAGAGGGCATAAGCCCAGCTAAGATACTGTTACTGTATATAGGCCTATAGAATGCCGTGGCCTACAAGTTATTTGATACCCCTATTGAAGAGCCTTGTCAGAACTGAGCCTGCGGCTTTATTTAACCAAGTTCTAAACCCCTTGGATTACAAAGTTATACTCTGTTTAAAGTGCACCACCATTACAGACCTGCCGGTGAAGAAAGAAGGACTAAGTTAAATATTAGAACCAGGCCTGGTGGGGATTCTAGCGTGTTTGATTACTGCGTCATAGGGCACTTAGTTAATGGTCGCCCGTATGGCGCATCTGTAGCGCGTGTTACTACATAGTGTGTTAGAGTGGCAGGACGCTGCCCTTAGGAGTGATTATTTTGAACTGTGATTACTGTTACCCCTTTATCCATATTGAGAAACTAAGTAAAACACTTTACCTATTACAATTCATTACTGTGTCCTTGCTTAGTTATTATATTGCATAGGATATTAGGCTTGTGCACAACGGAAAAATTCGTTCCGTTTCGGTTCGTTTCTTTCCGGTCCTGTTGATTCGTAATCATTCGTAATTTTGCTAGACGGGATTTTTCGTGTTCGGACTCATTCGTATTTTTGCAAGCGACATTTTTCGTTGAATTTTTTGTTGCTTTATAATTCGTACTTTCGGTAGAGTACGTTGTTTTTCGTTGATTCTGGACACAACTCCTACTTTCGTAACTTTTTTTGGGTTTGTTGATTCGTAATTTTCCGTGTCTCTCTCACAATGACGCTGCCTATTATGCCTAATGTGCTTCGAATGGATTTGTACTTTTCTAAATACATAGCGGTTATTTGTAACGATTCGAAATCTCGTATTTTACTTTCGTTTTTTACATGCGGCTATAGGCTCCGCCCCTGTACACCATTTTGAGAGGGTTCAGCACGGTGAGGGAGAAGCAGAGAGCAGAGTGAGTGTTATTGTGCTTCGAATGGATTTGAAATCTCGTATTTTACTTTTGTTTTTTCATGCGGCTATAACCTCCGCCCCCTGTACACCATTTTGAGAGGGAGTTCAGCATGGTGAGGGAGAAGCAGAGAGCAGAGTGAGTGTTATTGTGCTTCGAATGGATTCGTACATTCGTAACTTTTTTCATAACAAATTATGCCGAAGACCTTCGGGCATTCGCTATTTTGCGGTATAATTTATTTCGGATTCGGTCTTATTCGTAATTGCTCTGTTCGGAAATTCGAATGCTTCCGAATGTCCGAAAGTTGCTAAATTCGGACGAATTTCGATTCGTTACGAAACGAATTGCACAAGCCTATAGGATATATCATTGATTGTTAGTACTAGCTGTGCCAGAAGGGGGTAGAGCCTATTGCCGGGGGTTGGCGGAGCTGCACTCAGGGCCCAAATCTATTCTGCGGCCTCCTTAGTTGGAGGTATCGCTACACGTGGGGGTTCTCGTCCGGGATCCTGATGCAGCAAGCGAACGCCAGAAGTGCCGGCATGGACCCCATGGATCCAAGAGCGGTAGAAGAGTGGTGCAAAGCCGCTAATACAGAGCCAAAACAGTCGATAGCCATTAGCCTCCCTGGGGAGAAATGGTCAAGTGAGACGGTAGAGGAACTAATGAGTTCAGTGTCCCCAGATCACACACCGTGGGTGATAGACATGAAGACAGACCCAGACATCTCATATCAATACGCATTAGTGGAATATTGGGACGGGATGCCAGAGGCCTGTAAGCACAAGTGTCTGCGGACGCCAGACAACAGAACATTTAGGCTGGCGCACGCAATAACTGTAGAAAGGGAACCATCCCCTACGGGATCGCCACAGGCTGCGGCCCGAACTCCACCTGAAAGAGAAGACAGGGCGACACCCCCGGTGGCACCTGCACCGGCCACTGCTATATCACCAGAACTGATAAATGCAATAGGGGATTTGCTAGCCAAATGTCAGAAGACAAGTACGGTGCATGTGGAAACTAGCTACCGGAGACTAAAAATATTCTCAGGGAAGCTCCCTGTCCCGGCAGGGGAAGAAGATTTTGATACCTGGGTGGAGCAGGCATTACAGGTGGTGGAGGCATGGGAGGTGCCTGAAGCACAGAAGAGGCAGCGAGTGTTAGAAAGCCTTAAAGGTGCAGCAGCAGAAGCAGTGAAAAGTTTCCGGTTTGGGAATGCAGGGTGCACGGCGCAGGACTGTCTAGCTATGCTGCAGGAAGAGTTTGGTCAATTAGACAAGGTGACAGAGATGGTCTACCAGTTTGAACACACTTTCCAAAAACCGGAGGAGAAACTTTCCGAGTATGTCAGAAGGCTAAACAGGCTGCTGTGCAAGATTGTGTTAAAGAAAGGGATGAAGCCCCAAGATGCCGATGGGGCAAGAATGAAGCAAGTCTTAAAGGGAGCGCTACGCTCCGATCCAGTCTGGCTGCACCTGAAAACCTTGGGAGGAGGAATGTTGCTGACTTATGCTGATTTAATAAAAATCATCAGAGATGAGGAGGCGCTGCAACAGGACCAGCAGAAGGATAAGACAAGTGTTGTACCCGCACAGGTGCTGGTCAATCCAGTAATGACCCCTGAAAGAGAGGCGGAGATAGACACCCTAAAAACTCAGATGTCCAAGGTGTTAGAGATATTGACCTCTCTGATAGCAAAAGACACAGAGTGTCCCAAGAAGAAGGAAAGTCCAAGGAAGGAATTGTTCCCGATTGCCTCAGCACCCGAACCTTTACAAGAATGGGGAGATATAGTCTGCTTCAACTGTGGGGGAGTTGGCCACATTGCAGCCACATGTTCTAGTCCGAAGAAGAAGAGACCAGACAACCGCAAGCCGGCGGGAAACTCCAGAGGGCCCCGGTGAAGGAGTCAACCGGGTGCCTATCATCTTCAGTAAACTCCAAGCTGAATGCGAAGAAAAACAAAAAGAGAGATAGAACACCAAAGGGGAAACGCAATACCCCTCAACAAAGCTATACTCCAGGAGGAAGGGGGGAGACCCCTCAGGAGAGGCACAGCACTCCCCAAAGGGGGTGCCCACCCAAGAAAAATAATAGTACCCCTCAGCGGGTTCCTACACCCATTAAAAGGAGGGAAGTCAGTGCATACCAGGCTCAAGAAAGGTTCAAGTCCAAAGGGAATAGGACAAGAGAGAGTCCAAAGGGAAAAGGTCTGAAGAAGGCGGCTCCTGCCGGACCATATCCAGATAAGCTGGTAGGCCCATCCCCTATAGTGCCCATTCAAGTGGAGGGAGTCTACACCAGGGGCCTCCTGGATACCGGGGCACAAGTGACCCTACTATACCGGGACTTCTACGACAGGCACCTGAGTCATCTGCCTATCCAGAAGAAAGAAGAGCTGGAAATATGGGGAATTGGAACCCAGAGTTTCCCTTACGACGGCTACCTTCCCATCAAAATGACCTTTGACCCATCCGTGGCTGGGAAGGCCGAAGTGTTTGACACCCTGGCAGTTGTGTGCCCTAGGCCGCCTGGAGCCAACAAGAATTCCCTTATAATAGAGACGAACACGGACCTGGTCCGAAGACTCCTGACCCCTCTCGTGACAGAAGAAAGACAAGCAGCTACCAAGATCCATCCCATGCTGAAGACAGCCTACCAACGGCTGGTCCAAGAGCGGGAGACCCCTGGAGAGGAGATAGGGAAGGTGTGGAGACTTGGAAGAGAAGGGGTAGTGTTGCAGCCCGGCGAAGTAACCTGTCTCAGGGCCACTGTGAAGCTTACTTGGGAGCAGCCTGGTCCCTTTGTCATGTTGGAGTCAGACCCAAGGGGTGAGTCCTCAGGCCTGGAGGTGATACCGGAAGTGATTCCGCTGAAGGTCCTGAAGAAGGCCCATTATAGAGTTCCAGTGAGTGTTAGGAATACTACCAAAGACCCCATGGAAATCCCAGCCAGAATGTTGCTAGGCCAGGTGAGCCCGGCGGCCCCTGTTACCCTGTCAGAAGTGAAGAGGACAGGTGGAGGAGGGGATGTTTGGGAGAAGCTGTCCATGGAAAACCCGAATCTGTCCAGGGCTTGGAAAGAGAGAGCCAAGGCCCAGTTGAATAGATGGGAGAACATCTTCTCTAAGGATGAGTTTGATGTGGGGTGTGCAAGGAGTGCCACCCATCGGATCCGCCTCCAGGAAGATAAGCCCTTCCGAGAGAGGGTCAGGCGGGTCCCGCTAGCAGATCTGGAGGATCTGAGGGAACAACTTGCAGAACTCAAGAGGACTGGTGTGATACGGGAGTCCAGAAGCCCCTATGCCTCTCCCATAGTGGTGGTCCGAAAGAAGAATGGATCATTGAGGCTCTGTATCGACTACAGGACTCTCAACAGGAGAACCATACCTGACCAATACACCACTCCGAGGATAGAGGATGCCCTACAGAGCTTGTCAGGAGCCAAATGGTTCAGCGTTATGGATCTCAAGAGTGGGTACTATCAGATTCCGATGCACCCAGCAGACAAGGAGAAGACAGCTTTCATAACCCCAGTGGGGTTCTTTGAATTCGACCGGATGCCCCAAGGTCTGTCTGGAGCCCCAGCTACTTTCCAACGCCTCATGGAGAAGACAGTAGGGGACATGAACTTGATCGAAGTCCTTGTATACCTGGACGATGTCATTGTCTTTGGGAGAACCTTGGAGGAACATGAAGAGAGGCTGGAAAAAGTGTTGAGAAGACTCAGTGAGGAAGGACTTAAGCTTTCGCCTGAGAAGTGTCGGTTCTACCAGTCTTCTGTGAACTATCTGGGGCACATAGTGTCTGAAGAAGGGGTGGCCACAGACCCTGAGAAATTGGAGGCAGTTACCTCCTGGCCACGGCCCACCACAGTAACAGAACTCAGATCCTTCTTGGGCTTCTGCTCCTACTACAGGAGGTTTGTGGAGGGATTTGCCCGAATTGCTAGACCATTGAATGAGTTGCTCAAGACTGAAGGAGAAGAGGATGGCTCGGGGCCCAGGAGGCCAGGAGAGTCCATCAGAGATCAGTGGAATCAGAAGTGTGAAGAGGCTTTCCAGGAATTGAAGAGGAGCCTGACCACTGCACCGGTCTTGGCCTACGCAGACCCAACCAAACCCTATGAACTGCACGTGGATGCTAGTCATGACGGTCTGGGAGGAGTACTTTACCAAGAACATGAGGGGCAATTGCGGCCTGTTGCCTATGTGAGTAGGAGCCTGACCCCCTCTGAGAGTTCCTGGCCCTCAAGTGGGCGGTAGTAGACAAGCTCAAAGACTACCTGTATGGAGCGGAGTTCACTGTGAAGACCGACAACAACCCCCTTACCTACCTGTTCACCACGGCCAAGCTGGACGCCACTGGACACAGGTGGCTGGCCGCACTGTCTGGATTCAACTTCAGCCTTAAGTATAGACCAGGAGTGGGGAATCGAGACGCAGACGCTCTGTCCAGGAGATCTCATTCCCCCACCATTGAAATAGAAGATTGGACCCAAGTGGCACCGGACGGGGTGCGGGCCCTTTGTCAAGGAGCTGAATTCCAAGCCCGAGGAGGCTCCAAAACAGAGGAAATAGGAGTTACCACGGTGGGAGTCCCCAAACACTACTGTGGAGTAGCTCAATTGGAAGAGGACAACCTACCAAGACTGTCCAAGAAGGAATTGAGGTGTGACCAATTGGAAGACCCCATGGGGAGATTGGTCCTGGAGGCCTTGAAAAATCAGGATCCAAACAGACTCATGCGTCAACCTTCAAAAGAAGCTCGCCTGCTGAGGAAGGAGTGGGATAGGTTGCAGTTACATCAGGGAGTGGTCTACTGAAGGGGCCCCTCTGATGACTCAGAAGATAAGTGGCAGCTGTTCCTCCCAGAGAAACATCGGGAGACTGTTCTGATTGCCCTGCATGACAATCATGGCCACCTAGGGGCTGAAAGGACCTTTCAACTTGTCAGAAGTCGGTTCTATTGGCCCTGCATGAGGGCAGAGGTAGAGGAGTACTGCCACTCATGTGCGCGATGCATCCAGAGGAAGACTTTGCCCCATCAAGCTGCCCCAATGGGCCATCTACAGAGCCAAGGGCCCATGGACCTGGTGTGCATTGACTTTCTCTGCCTCGAACCCAACCTGAGTGGACTAGGAAATGTTCTGGTGATAACCGACCATTTCACCCGGTATGCCCAGGCTTTCCCCACCAAAGACCAGAAGGCCTCCACCGTGGCCAAGGTACTTATGGAGAAGTACTTTGTCCATTATGGGCTGCCACAGAGACTCCATTCAGACCAAGGGAGGGACTTCGAGAGTAAGCTGATCCGGAAGCTCTTGGATTCTTTGGGAATTAAGAAGACTCGAACTACACCTTACCATCCTCAGGGAGATGCTCAGCCGGAAAGGTTCAACCGAACCTTGCTCAACATGTTGGGGACTCTGGAAAGCGAGAAAAAGCAACATTGGAGCAAACACATAGCAGCCATAGTACATGCTTACAACTGCACCATCAGTGATGCTACAGGCTACTCCCCATATCGACTCATGTTTGGGAGAGAAGCGAGACTACCGGTGGACCTGGCTTTTGGCACCTCACTGGACCATTCCTCAGCCACATCCCACAAAGGATATGTGGACAGGCTCAGACACAGCCTGAAAGTAGCCTATGAACAAGCTCAAGCGGCCTCAGATCAAAGGGGAGCTCGGAATAAAAGAAATTTCGACTTGAAGGTCCGGGTACAAGACCTACAGCCCGGGGATCGAGTACTGTTGCGCAATCTGGGAGTCCCCGGAAAGCACAAACTTGCAGACAGATGGAGATCTGAACCCTATGTCATCTGCAGGAAGTTGCCGGGCCTACCTGTCTACAAGGTGAAGCCAGAGGGAAAGGTAGGCCCACTGAAGACATGGCATCGAAACCACCTGCTCCCACTTGCGGAGGCAGTTAGAATACCTCCCGTGGGAGACTCCCCTGAACCGGCCTCTATCTTGGATACTCCTAGGCCGAACACTCGGTCACAGACCTCCCGAGCTGAAAATGGAGAAGCCTCCCAACTTAGTGGAGATGAAGAGGGAGAACTTGATTGGCTGTGGTCTTCCCCAACTCCAGGAACTTCTATCATAGATCTTCCAGTCACCCAAGATACCACAGATGAAACACTGAACCCAGAGGCTACAGAGTTCATCCCCTTTAGTCCTTCAGCAGATTACTGGGAAGATGCCCATGATAGTTGCTCCGAGGAAGAGGAGCCTGTGGCGCCAGAGCCGGAGATTCCAGGAGAGCAAAGGGCTCAAAGAGTCATTCGACCTCCTAAGAAGCTGACCTACCCTCAGATGGGGAACAGTTCGGAAGACTCTGTAGTCACTGCTAGGAGAAATGCTGAGATTCCGGATCCCTCCACTGTCCATTTGGTGGAGGGCAACCCCAGCTCACTCTCTGGCACAGTTAGGCAGGCCACTTATGATAATGTGACCTGTGGGCAAGGGAATTCTACCCCTCAGTTATGGTGGGAATCCCCTATCCCAACATCGTTTTCAGAATTGTCCAGTGTTATATATAGTTGTTGTTAAAATTTATCTTTGGGGACCAAAGAGTTTAAGTGGGGGGAGTGTGTAGCGGGGTATTCCCCTATATTGGGAAGAAACTACATCACCCATAACCCCATTCTTCACATGTTCCACCGCAGAGACTCATGGGAGGGGTTATAAAAGGAGGAGGCGAGGCCGGGCTCGGCCTCTTTGGGGACACGAGACTTCACAGACGGATCCTCCTGTGCGGATGTGTCGGAGTGCAAGGCCTGAAGCCTGAGGCCTTGCTCTGCACCAAAGAGCTTTCCACCCCCCTCTGCGAGCGTGGGTGGCATCTGACTTGATGCGCTACAACCTTGTTGGATCGGGGACCTGATCGTTGGAGAGATCGAGTGTGTGTGACACGGCCGGTGGAGGTTTCCCGGACTGGATCCGTCGTCCGGCGGGTGAGAGGGCATAAGCCCAGCTAAGATACTGTTACTGTATATAGGCCTATAGACTGCCGTGGCCTACAAGTTATTTGATACCCCTATTGAAGAGCCTTGTCAGAACTGAGCCTGCGGCTTTATTTAACCAAGTTCTAAACCCCTTGGATTACAAAGTTATACTCTGTTTAAAGTGCACCACCATTACAGACCTGCCGGTGAAGAAAGAAGGACTAAGTTAAATATTAGAACCAGGCCTGGTGGGGATTCTAGCGTGTTTGATTACTGCGTCATAGGGCACTTAGTTAATGGTCGCCCGTATGGCGCATCTGTAGCGCGTGTTACTACATAGTGTGTTAGAGTGGCAGGACGCTGCCCTTAGGAGTGATTATTTTGAACTGTGATTACTGTTACCCCTTTATCCATATTGAGAAACTAAGTAAAACACTTTACCTATTACAATTCATTACTGTGTCCTTGCTTAGTTATTATATTGCATAGGATATATCATTGATTGTTAGTACTAGCTGTGCCAGAAGGGGATAGAGCCTATTGCCGGGGGTTGGCGGAGCTGCACTCAGGGCCCAAATCTATTCTGCGGCCTCCTTAGTTGGAGGTATCGCTACACATGGAAATATGACAATGTGAAAAAACAACCATACAGATAAATACAAAAAATAATAATAATAATGATTAGAGGCTACGGAGATGATACAGGAAGTGGACAGAGGCTGCAGACATGATACAGGAAGTGGACAGAGGCTGCGGACATAATACAGGAGATGGACAGAGGCTGTGGACATAATATAGGAGGTGGACAGAGGCTGCAGACATAATACAGGAGGTGATTAGAGGCTGCAGACATAATACAGGAGGTGGACAGAGGCTGCGAACATAATACAGGAGGTGAACAGAGACTGCGGACATAATACAGGAGGTGGACAGAGGCTGCGGACATAATACAGAAGGTGGACAAAGGCTGTGGACCTAATACAGGAGGTAGACAGAAGCTGCGGACATAACACAGGAGGTGGTTAGAAGCTGCGCAGACATGGTTAGAAGCTGCGCAGACATGGTAGTGTCCTCCTCACCCCCTCACACTAGTTTTCTCCTCTGTCCCCATTCATAATACTTCTTCACATCAGTTTCCTCATCTTGTGCCCCTTTCACCTCTCCACAGGGCAGCACATCAGTATCCTCCTCTGTCCCCTTCACGGGTTCAAGCCCCCCCCCCCAACCCACTGCCAGTAATGTCCTCCTCTGCCTTTTTATTATCCCCTTACAATCACACACAATGTCATTGTTCTCACCCCTCCTCGGCTCCTCTTCTGATCTGGGGAGTGGGCGAGGCCGCACCGCCGCTGGCACCGCCAACGCCAAGAACAAGTGTCTTGTCTTCTATTCAAAAATAGCGCCATTGCGTTACTGCGCATGCACCGCCCGGCCGAGCGTGTACGAGCTTTCCCGAACTTTCCCGAGCCCGGCAGGCTTCGGAGCGGCGCATGCCCAATTGCATGGTCGGCCCGCAGCCATATTTTTTATGGGCATTTACAGGCAGCCCGAAAATGGGGTTAAAATTACGGGCTGCCCGTAAATCTACAGTCGGTTGGTAACACTGGTTAGATACTGTAGCTGTGTACATAAATAAATGTGTTTGTGTTACATAACTATTAGCCTGAGAACCCTATCCTTCCTCAGCATAAAATATTTACCCCTAGCAATAAAACATGCAAAAAATAAAATTTTCATAAACTCAATAGTAGGTGCAGCAAAATATATCCTACGCAATGCTAATTAACTTGTCTTCATGCTTTTGAAGTTGTTTACCTTTTTAACAGCCGTCATTGATTGCTTCTGCTTTGCAGCCAAACTATAAATTTCCTTGTTCTAATATTGACTTTATTTTGTAAGTATGGTGTGTTGATGTCAGCGGATGTTCATTTCATTAACACCTTCTTAGCCTCAGGCATACTTCTTTATGGCATTATACAGTAAATAAAGGCTTCATTTTACATGTGAGCTGTAATATTGTATGTCTAAACTTTATGCAGACTTTTTTTTAAATGTCTGAATATATAAAATGTCCCAGAATAATGTGTGGTGTTCCCTATTAAATATTTTTAATAGCAACAAGTGAATTCTTTTAATAATAAAAAAGATATTCATATACAGTACTGTATTTAAAAACTATTAACTCAGCAATAGGGAAAAAATCATTTAATGCAATCAGGTATGGTACAATGTACACTGGTAACTTAAAGTGTTAATAAACCCTTGTTTATTTTTACATTCAAATAACAAACATGTTATACTAAGAGCCCATTCACACAGGGGCATCTTTGGATCCGTCTTCAAGTCGCTCCAGGTCGCCCCTAGTCGCCTCAAGTCACGCTGCATGAGAAAATCAATGTAAGTGAATAGAGCCCTCTTAATGCACACTACTGCAGTCGCTCCGACTTCAGAAAAGGTTCCTGTACTACTTCAATCCGACTTGTAGGCGACTGCTAGGCGACCTGTACCCATTGATTTCAATGGAAGTCGCTCAGAAGTCGGATCCCCTGTCTTAACAGGAGCAACTTTCCAGGAAGAAAACATACATTTCTCAGGCAAACCTCTACCTCCCCCCTCCCTCCAACAGAGCTGATTCTTGTTTGATTGGCCACTGGAATGTCTCCTGTCCTGGAGGCAACTTAAAGTTGCCTTGTAAGTAGCTCCAGGTCGCGCTGTGATTCATTCTCAAGTCGTGTCCAAGTTGCCTGCCAAAGTCGCACTGAAAGTCGTGTTGCCCCTGTGTGAATGGAGTCTTACCTGTTCTGTGTAATGGTTTTGCACAGAGCAGGCCAGATCCTCTTCTTGGGTCCCAGGCCAGTGCTCCTGGCTCCTTCTGTCCAGCCGGGTGACCCCACAGCAAGCAGGTTGCTGTGGGGGCACCCAAGCAGGCACATTCCCGAGCTGTGGTTCACTAAAGCCCTGTACACACGATCGGATTTCCGATGGATTTTAGTCCGATGGATTTGTCCATCAGAAATCCGATGAAACTGTTTTTCATCAGTCTTGGCCACACACCATCAGTCCAAAAACCGACCGTCCCAAACGCGGTGACGTAAAACACTCCGATGAGCCGAGAAAAATGAAGTTCAATGCTTCCGAGCATGCGTCGACTTGATTCTGAGCATGCGTGGGTTTTTTATCCGATGGAGTTCCCCACAGACGATCGGTATTTTCTATCAGTTTTTGATCCATCGGAAAAATTTAAAACATGTTCTATTTTTTAAAACCGATGGAAAAAAGACCGATGGGTCCCATACACGATCGGTTTGTCTGATGAAAACAATCCATCGGACGGTTTTCATCGGTTAAACCGATCGTGTGTACGGGGCTTAACTGTGATTGACAGCTGTGGGAAGTCAGAAGTGTGAGTCCTCGGAAAACCAAGGTTCTCGTGGACATTGCTGGAAGGTAAGTATTAGGGGGGCGGAGGGGGTTGCTGCATACAGAAGATTGTTTACCTTCATGCATAGAATGCATGAAGGTAAAAAAACAACTTGTGCCTTTACAACCACTTTAATTTCTTTCTCTTATCTGATGTCTTTCCAGACTATCCATACACATATAGATTTTCCTTTCCACACTAAACAGCATGGATGAAATAATCTTCCTACCAGCTATCATATTCTAATATCTGACACCCAGGACCTGCAGCTGTCAGAATACCCAAACGGTGACTGCATCTGACAGGCTGCAATCTATGTTTGGGTGACAATTTTCCGCCCAACGCCTTTGACAAATGTCAGCTGAAAATTGTCTTGTTGAGCCATGTGGTAACAACAGGGCCACCAATGGCAGCCTTTGGTCTCATGAGCAATCTAAAGATTAAAAAGTATCTTTGTTCAAAATGTAAAATCATATATTAATTTCCACATTGTATTTCATTTATTTCTAGCCTACTCCTATTATTCTTAACAATCTTCAAGTTTGTAAACTTACTTTATGAAGATCCCTTTACATTTAATTCTTTAAAATTCTATGACACGTATTCACTATGCCCAATGGGTAGGGACTTCTGTCTCACAGAACTACCAGAGCCGGCCTTCTAATCTACAGAGGTGCTGAGAGGAGGAGTTTCAGGAGGCGGAGTCAGTACAGGAATCACTGCTTGCAGGCAGCCTTGTACCATGTGTACGCATCTTTACTGTAAGTGGCTGCTTGATGTTCACTTCATACAGTTGTTTATGTACATCACTTCCTGTCTCTTTGGGTCTAGGTTGAAAACTCCAGAGGGAGGAAGTAAATAGGGAGAGTCTAATACTACATGGCCTGCTATGGAGGAGTTGGGGAGAAATTGAAAGTAAACAGCAGATGGAAGGCTGCAAAGCATGCAAGGAATCCAGGAAAGTTGTGGAAAGAGATGACAGGCAGAACTCACAACATGAAAGGAACTTTTTCAAGTAAGCTTTTATTGAAACGTCAATAATAACTTTTATTTTGTATTGCTGTTTCAATGCTGATGTTAAAAAAACGAATGTGTATGCTGAGACCATAGAATTCCTAATATAAAATGAAGACAAAGATATACAGTGGAACCTCGGATTACGAGCATAATCCGTTCCAGGAGAATGCTTGTAATCCAAAGTACTCGCATATCAAAGCGAGTTTCCCCATTGAAGTCAATGGAAACTAAAATAATTTGTTCCGAAATACCGCATGCGGCCAGAGGCGGGGGGCGCCGGAGAGCCTCGGAAACGGCCGGAAAGGCCCGAGGACACCTCGGCTGACCTCGGCAAACCTCGGAAAGGCTCGGGAACGTAGTATTTACGAGCATCTCCGAACGGCGCCGATCCCCCACCTCAGGCCAAACGCGGTACCGCACACAGCTTTGTCCTGAATCCTGCTCGTTTTGCGAGACAACACTCACAAACCAAGTTAGGATTTTTTTAAATACAGTGCTCGTATTGCGAAATGCTCGTTAACCACGTTACTCGCAATTCGAGGTTCCACTGTACTACATTCAGAAAATACACTTACCGTATATACTCGAGTATAAGCCGAGATTTTAAGCACAATTTTTTGTGCTGAAAATGCCCCCCTCGGCTTATACTCGAGTCACCTTTTTGCGTTTGATCTCCCGGAATTTGGGGAGCCGGTACCGGCCGGCCGTAAGTCCTCTGGATCCCAAACTTGGCACACATATAGCCCCACTCTTCCTCTACAAGTTTGCAAAGTTTCTTGTCCGGGGGACCTACGGCCGGGGAGCACCGATTTTTCAAAACCGGGCACCCCTTCTATAGACTCCCATGTTAAACGGTAATTTCTCTGGTGACTTTGGGGACCCGGTACCGGCCGGTCGTAGGTCCTCTGGACCCCAAACTGGGCACACATGTAGCCCCACTTTTCCTCTACAAGTTTGCAAAGTTTCTTGTTCGGGGGACCTACAGCCCGGTAGCACCGATTTTTCAAAGCCGGGCACCCCTTCCATAGACTCCCATGTTAAATGTCAGTCTAGTCATGGACACAGTGAGGCATGGACACAGTGAGGCAAAGTGAGGCACACCCTAGGCTTATACTCGAGTCAATACGTTTTCCCAGTTTTTGTGGTAAAATTAGGTGCCTCGGCTTATATTCGGGTCGGCTTATACTCGAGTATATACGGTAGTTTAAACTAAAGTAGAACTATGGGCAAATCTTTTTCCTGGTGCCTCCATGGCAGCATACATGTGATATTAGCCCCACCTAAAAAGTTAACACCCACACAACAGCCCATTCCCTTTTTTGTCCTCACGGAACTCACAGCCAGTGTGAAGAGAATAAACCCTTAACTGGTACATTTGGTGGTTTTCCGCACTGGTTCAGCCTCTCCTGTAGCACAGTCCCAGACCTTGGGATGCTAATTGCTAAGGCAGGGAGCCCCTTCTGTGGATCTTTTGGGGTAAAAAATTGGGTGCTAACTAGCCCCACATACAGCAGTGCAGCCAGGGATATGTTCCTCAGAAGAGCTGTCCGTGTCTGGAGCCTGCCTCCCAGAAGTAAATGGATCCATTGAACTGTGAAACCGCATCTCCAAGATAAGTAGGTTTTCTAATTTTTTTTAGGGCTGTTACTGATTAAAATTTTCTTGTTCGATTAATCGATTTTTTTTTAAATCGATTAATCGACTAATTTCGATTAATTATAACGCACATACAGATTCAACTACATTTAGCTGATCTCCTTGCAGGCTGATTCCCAGTGCAGCTACCAACCACTGGAAAAACGGATAGCAGGATACATAAAACACATAAAGGCAGCGCTCGATGGGAATAGCATTACAACTTTTATAGTCTTCAAGTAGCTAACAAAATAAATATTGCACTGGAGATAAAATCGATGTAGCTACATAAACTGTAAAAATGGTGCGAGTAATACCAAACGGCAGCAAAAGCAGTCATAAAAACTAGTAGCTAAGTATGATACTGGTATAAAAATGTGTACAACGATACCACTGCTGAATCCAGATGAAGAGGGGTTAACATCAGTCCGTCGTCATGTAGATGTCCCATGAAGGGAACTATCACAACTCCCAGTGGATGGCTGTAGAATCCCAGGTTGATAGAGGGAAGTGATAGAGGGAAGTGTAACAGCTCTTGCGTGTGGCAGATAGTTAGGTCCCGCTGGCATGCAGATATGAAGGCACAGCAAAGGAGCCCTTCAGATGGACACAGCAAGCCCCGCCGGTGTCCGTGATGTCACCAGATCTCCGACGGAACTCCCTGAAGACCAGGAAGCCGGCGGAGAGGTGACTACCAATCAAAAGAATTTTGATAGATTAAAAGAATTTTGATTGATCAAAAAAATTAATCGATTAATCGAGGAATTAATAGTTAATTTTCACAGCCCTAAATTTTTTGGAATTTATTTGTGAATGACCTCATAAGTTGTGTGTTACATCTCCTCTCAGATGAGCTGCAGCTGCACAGTGTTTCGGTATGCATTCTAGTGGCAATTGTGGAAGAGAAAGTTAAATGTCTACATTCAAGGGAATTATTCATTATGCTGAACAGGTGAAGTGAATAGAGCTCACATGGGGGCTATCTTTAGTTTGGGCACTTACTGCCCCAGTGGCCATCTTTGAGTTGGGCAAAACTACCTGGAAGCCATCTTGGAAGTGGGCAAGGTGAGAAGGTTGCCAGGAGTGGGAGGCAGGCAGAAGAGTTGAGGAACATGAGTTTAAAGACCCAGCGGCTTACAGATAGGGCGTTTACAGGATAGGACTGCATGCCCATATGCCCATAGCCGCAAACCCTGTGTCAAGGGTCATTTCCTACTACTTAGCAAATAGATATGTCCTTACTCAAATGTTTTAGTGTGGCATTATTATTATACCTGACTAAATATTAGTGTTCCAGCTGACCTGCACTATGACCTCACTGCATAACAAAGATCCACACGGTTCCTAGAGGTAAGAATCATAAGACCAGGTAGGTATTTTGCTGCTAAAAGAGTGCATTCAGGTGCTAACTGGCCTCTCCCTCGGCTAAGAAGCCCAGCCTGTCCCACTGACAGGAATATGCGGGAGAGGAGCATCAGAAATCCAGTCCGAGGCAGAGAAAATCCTCTTCTATAATGAAAACGCCAACACTATGGCCTGAAGAGTGTCAGGGGGCAGACAGAAGCTCTCATTATGCTTAACCGGAAGGAATTGCTGTGAATTCTGGGTGAAGCTGCATTTACAAAGTAAATAATGTGTCAAGATTGCATTTAAGAGGGTGACAGGAGCGTTACTCCAAGACCTGGTCGCTCTGGAATGTTTTCCTGGTGTCAGATGAGGGAAGAACCCTCCTTGACAGTGATATACAATCCAGCGCTCAAATGGTGGCAAAAATGATGAAATGTAACTTGGTGATCAAATAAAAATGATAATTTATTGATTAAAATGCATGCTGAAAATTGATTAATGTATTTGATCGGATGGAATCAAAAATACATATTGATTCCATCCGATCAAATACATTAATCAATTTTCAGCATGCATTTTATTCAATAAATTATCATTTTTATTTGATCACCAAGTTACATTTCATCATTTTTGCCACCATTTGAGCGCTGGATTGTATATACAGTGGGGCAAAAAAGTATTTAGTCAGCCACCAATTGTGCAAGTTCTCACACTTAAAAATATGAGAGAGGCCTATAATTGTCATCATAGGTATACCTCAACTATGAGAGACAAAATGTGGAAACAAATCCAGACAATCACATTGTCTGATTTGGAAAGATTTTTTTTTGCAAATTATGGTGGAAAATAAGTATTTGGTCAATATCAAAAGTTCATCTCAATACTTTGTTATATATCCTTTGTTGGCAATGACAAAGGCAAAACATTTTCTGTAAGTCTTCACAAGGTTGTCACACACTGTTGCTGGTATGTTGGCCCATTCCTCCATGCAGATCTCCTCTAGAGCAGTGAGTTTTTGGGGCTGTCGCTGGGCAACACGGACTTTCAACTCCCTCCAAAGGTTTTCTATGGGGTTGAGATCTGGAGACTGGCTAGGCCACGGCAGGACCTTGAAATGCTTCTTACGAAGCCACTCCTTTGTTGCCCGGGCGGTGTGTTTGGGATCATTGTCATGCTGAAAGACCCAGCCACGTTTCATATTCAATGCCCTTGCTGATGGGAGGAGGTTTGCACTCAAAATCTCACAATACATGGCCCCATTCATTCTTTCATGTACACGGATCAGTCGTCCTGTTCCCTTTGCAAAGAAACAGCCCCAAAGCATGATGTTGCCACCCCTATGCTTAGCAGTAGGTATGGTGTTCTTTGGTTGCAACTCAGCATTCTCTCTCCTCCAAACACGACGAGTTGTGTTTCTACCAAACAGTTCTACTTTGGTTTCATCTGACCATATGACATTCTCCCAATCCTCTTCTGGATCATCCAAATGCTCTCTAGCAAACCTCAGATGGGCCCGGAAATGTACTGGCTTAAGTAAAGGGGGACACGTCTGGCACTGCAGGATCTGAGTCCCTGGCGGCGTAGTGTGTTACTGATGGTAGCCTTTGTTACGTTGGTCCCAGCTCTCTGCAGGTCATTCACTAGGTCCCCCGTGTGGTTCTGGGATTTTTGTTCACCGTTCTTGTGATCATTTTGACCCCACGGGGTGAGCTCTTGCGTGGAGTCCCAGATCAAGGGAGATTATCAGTGGCCTTATATGTCTTCCATTTTCTAATTATTGCTCCCACAGTTGATTTCTTCACACCGAGCTGCTTGCCTATTGCAGATTCAGTCTTCCCAGCCTGGTGCAAGTCTACAATTTTGTTTCTGGTGTCCTTCGACAGCTCTTTGGTCTTCACCACAGTGGAGTTTGGAGTGTGGCTGTTTGAGGTTGTGGACAGGTGTCTTTTATACTGATAACAAGTTCAAACAGGTGCCATTAATACAGGTAATGAGTGGAGGACAGAGGAGCCTCTTAAAGAAGAAGATACAGGTCTGTGAGAGCCAGAAATCTTGCTTGTTTGTAGGTGACCAAATACTTATTTTCCACCATAATTTGCAAAAAAAATTCTTTCCAAATCAGACAATGTGATTGTCTGGATTTGTTTCCACATTTTGTCTCTCATAGTTGAGGTTTACCTATGATGACAATTACAGGCCTCTCTCATCTTTTTAAGTGGGAGAACTTGCACAATTGGTGGCTGACTAAATACTTTTTTGCCCCACTGTAATTGTTTCGAGATTGCCTTGTTCCGGAGGTTGCCAGCTGCACTGGGGGCAAGTTTTTTAAGACTTATATTCATATGACATTACGTTTTACATATTGCTGCCGGTTTTAGCGCTACAAGACTCTTTTTGTTTTTGTTCCTCCTTGACAGTGACCTGAGCAACTAAATTTATACTTTCTCTGGGCGGCCCTGTGTTCTGTGAGCTCACACGGAGTTTACCTCCACATACCCATTTTCCCTTACCAGCTCCCCTCCTTCCCCCTCTCCTTCTACCCTCCTTAACAACCCCTCTACCCCCGATTTTCTTCTTCTTTCGCTTTTCTTTTTTTTTTTTTTTCATTTCTATGGACCCGGGCTCCCGGGTTCCTTGACTTTTTTCTAAATCTATAAAGTTATAAAATTGATTAGGACTGGTCCGGGACCTTGGCTGGAGCAGCACATATAGATCGCTGCTCTTTACATCTTGAGTATACCTGGAGCAAGCACCCTAGTTACGGAACAGGAGAGACACTTTAGATATCAGACCATTATACTGCAAGTCTGAGGCAGTACAGTGTTATAATCTGTAGTGTATAATTGCAATGCTGTGTTATGCATCTTTCTGTTTATGACCAGATGTTTGTCCCTGACTATGTTTTTTGACTAAATAAAATATTTGAAAAAAAAAGAGGGTGACAGAAGCTCTTCCTCCCCACTATTCATAGTCGCAAAGGATTGCTATAAGCCTGGGTAAAGGTGCCTTTACAAGATAAAGAGTGTGCCAAGATTTACGTAAAGGGGTAGACAGAAGCTCTCCTGCCCACTATTCATAGCCACAAAGGATTGCAATGGGCCTGGGTGAAGTTACCATATCCAAGTTATTGCGAATACTATCACACGTATGGATAGGCACCAGGAAAAGAAAATTATGATAAGTATGATACAATTTTTCAGTTTTTTTTTCACTTTGGATAGAGTAAGGTAAGGTTATGAATCTCATTGGAAGATTTCCCCTCTATTACTACTCTGGGGACAACCCAAAATTTGGAATTTTCTGTTACGTTCACTTTTGATGATAATGGTAAACAGGACAAATAGAGAGGGTGAATCTCCGTAACGGGGCAGAGGTAGCAATACAAACCCAACAGGTGTTCTAATTCTTCTCCACTATATCTAAAACTATAAATAAGTAAAGTTTTGTCTTTAGTTATAATTTAATGTATAATCAGATAAATGCAGGCTGTTCACGTTGCTATTGGTTGTGACTGCAGCCTCTTATTACATAATCCTGTTTTTTCTTATTTAAAATCTATAGAGGTCAGTACCTGAAGCCTAAAATCTATATTTTAATTGGCTTGGTTTAGGGCAGAGGTACATCATACCGCTACCCAGTCACCCCAGAATGAAATGTAAAAAAAAATCAAGAGCCGTTTTTTTTAATTGGCTTGGTTTAGGGCAGAGGTAGACAACCTTAGACAGGAGGAGATCTACCTGAACAACATAGGAGAAGTCAAAGATCGCCAGGCACCAATGACTTCAATGCAATTGCACCAAAAACGCAAGTGTTGTGTTTGTGATGCAATTTTTTATGTGTTTTGCGTTTTATTTTTCTGTTTAAAACACTGTATATAGCTGGTTGCTAAGGTGGGGGCCGGGAAGCCGGCCGCTGCGTCTTTACCAATCCGATGAGTCATCAGCTGACAGCTGAATGTAAAAAAAAAATTCCCGGCAAAAATAAAATGGCGTGGGGTCCCCCCCAGGTCCATACCAGGCGCTTCGTGTCTAGTATGGATTCAGAGGGGACCATTCCCCACGCCAGTTTATTTGAATACCAGGCCACATGCCCTCAACATGGGGGGAATGGGTGCTTTGGGGGGGCTCTGCAACCCTGGCCGGTGGTTTTGGGGTCTGCGGGCGGGGGGCTTATCTGGAAGCCCCCTTTAACAAGGGGACCCCAGATCCCACCCCCTATGTGAATTGGTAGCGGGTACATCATACCGCTACCCAGTCACCCCAGAATGGAGTGAAATGTAAAAAAAAATCAAGAGCCGGTTTTTGACAAGTTCTTTATTAAAAAAATAGCTCCGAGCCACCTTCTCCACGAGCTGTCTTCTTACGTTGCTATCTTCTCCCAGTGCTGACTTCTCCCACTGCTGTCTTCTCCTGATGCTGTCTTCTCCCAGTGCTGCCTTCTCCTGCTGCTGGCTTCTCCTGCGGCTGTCTTCTCCCGCGGCTGTCTTCTCCCGCGGCTGTCTTCTCCCACTGCTGTGTTCTTCCTCACCGCCGGTTACCCGCTAAAACAAAAAAAGCCGCTCTTCTTCTGTGGCTGTCTTTCTCCGTTGTCTGGCATCTCCTTTATAGCCATGGGGCGTGGCCATGCGATGACATCACCCAGAAAGCCCGCCCCTTGTGATGTCTGATAAGCCCCCGGCCCGCAGACCCTGACAACACCGGCCAGGGTTGTCGGGAATAGGCACCCCCAAAGCACCTATCCCCCCATGTTGAGGGCATGTGGCCTGGTATGGTTCAAGAGGGGGGGGTGCTCGCTCATCCCCTCCCTTTCCTGACCTTTCGGGCGGCATGCTCGGATAAGGGTCTGGTAAGGATTTTCGAGAGCCGATCACGACAATTCATGCAAAATTATCCAATGGGACAAACATGAAACTTTTTCTCGTATGATACCAGATCATATGATTTTCATTTAATCAGTACAGTTGTCATCCGAAAAGAGTTCAAGTGGGGGGAGTGTGTAGCGGGGTCTCTTTTAAGGCCCCAGGACTACGTTACCCAGAACCCCATTCGGCCCCAGGGCGGAGGTTCCACCGCAGAGACTCATGGGAGGGGTTACTTAAGTGAGAGGCGAGGCGGAGCTCGCTCTCTTGGGACATGGCGCGTCAAGCAACAAGTCATCCTGTGCGGATCGGCTGTGAAGCAAGGCCTGAAGCCTGAGGCCTTGCTTGAAGTCCGAAGAGCCTTCCACCATACTGCGGAGCCTGGGTGGATCCTGACCCGTCGTGATAGGACGTGAGTTGGATCGAGGACTCAATCGGAGCAGACGCTGTGTGCGACACACAGGAGGTGGAAGTCCCAGGCTGGGATCGCGCCTGGAGTGGTGAGCGGGCACCTGCCCATATCAATAGACTGAGTTGTGTTCAGGCCTGTAGACTGCCTAGGCCCGCTGTTCACTCACCAGTGTTTCTTGGGGAGTCCGGTAGCCGGGACAGAGTTGAAGTACCTACCCCCCCCCCCGTTTTGCCCTGTTATTTCAAGTTAACACCCAATGTGGATTACAAATGGTTATTTCTTTAGGTGCACCAACGAAAGCTGGCCGGTGAAGAAACCTTCCTTCCTTAGGGAAAAGAGACTCAGTTCCATCCCATGTCAGGCCTGACTTAGGCGGGGAGTTTAGAAAGTTTGTGTTACTACGCCATAGGCGAGCGCACGCCATAATAGCTCTGCGTGGTGGACACTGCGCGGCGCCATATTATTGTGCTGCATCTAGTACATTGATTGATGCAGGGCTCTGCAGGCCCATGTATATGTTGCATGTTATACCTTGAATCATTCGTTACCAGTAAAGCTGATATATATATATTTTATATTCTTGCCTCAGCGTGTTGTTTGACTGTTTAGAGATTATTAAGTATAATACACCTGAGAGTGATAGGAGTTTAACCCTAGACTGACTGTGCCAGAGTGGGTCGAGTAAGATTGCCGGGGGTTGGCGGTGCTGTGCACAGGGCCCGAAATCAAATCAGCGGCTCTCTTAACTGGGGGTAGCGCTACATATGTATGTACAGTATATCTTTTATTTGTTGTGGTTTATACTCAAGATGAATATTTTTGTCTTCAAAGTTTGATGAAAGTGATAAAAATACTGGTCAATTCGTTTCCCTAAAGAAATGTTTGCCCACTACCAAGCAGCTGTATGAATATGACAAAGAACTTAAAATAATAATAAAAAAATGCTGTTAGTGCTGTAATGTATTTTTTTAAATATGTATCTGAGTGTGTACAGCTGACCTTGTATTTCATCCTTCTATCAGTTGTTAATCCCCTGTACAGAGTAGTAGAGTAGACCTCTAAACTAGCTTCTCTTTGATCTATTCCATACCAAGGAATCTCTTTTCTATGATGAACCCTGGTGTTAAGGCAGGGTTGCTCCTAAATTTACCTGCCAGGTATAACTATCATGGCCCATTGTTAGGGATCAATTGATTTCACTCTAAGTCTGTAATTGCTGCACTTCTCTCTTTTGCCGCTAGGTGGCTGGGTACCTGGTGGCATTAGATATGAGAAGGGCAATACAAGGTCAGATTATGGGTATATGGGGTATCCCAGCTAATGGGCAGGGGTTTTCTTAAATCCTTTGGCCTGCTGGGAGAACCTATATATTTGGGTGGAGTCAGGTGATCAGTGTTCTGTGCCACCTGGACAGCTGTCTGGGTCTGTGTGTTGTATTGCCCGGGCTGCTAGGCCGGAGTTTGGGCCTATCCCGGGCACATCTGGCTGCTAGGCTGTCTGAGGGCCTATCCGAAAACAAGAAAGCAGCACAGGGTTGGGATTGCAGCCTGCAGTCCAACCAGAAGTGACGGTTCTGCCGGCCGGGGAACCTGTCGTGGTCAGAGGTGGAGGGAAGGCTGTTGCCACTGGGGGGACCAACCACCTTATTACCAGGGACCACAGTAAGTAGCTGAAGCAAGTACCAGAACGGAATACTCACCAACCAGGGACGGTGAAGAATCTGGAAACTTCAGCAGGTATCAAGCCAGGGACCCAGCCAGCAGAGGTGACGCTTGCAGAGCAGCCTTTTGTTTTAAGCCAGGGACCGAGCAGGCCAGTGGGGTGATGCTTGAGAAGTATCTTCAGTGCCAGGCTAGGGACCCAGCAGAGAAGTGGGGGTGATGCTTGAGGAAGATACTACAGTGATGATTGAAGCAGCTCACCGGATTCAGTGGCAGTGAATCATCTAATCTAGTGAGAGAGACTGGGAGCTCAGTGGGCTAAAGAACTACAAGAAGTGATTGTAGTGGAAGAGAAGGAACTGTTACAACTTGTGTTAGAAACTGTTAAAAACTGTTGCCATAGGAGACAGCATTCCTACACATGCAGATGTAGTATCTTGCTGGATGCTTTTCCCTGCATGGCTGTCCTCCTGTTGAAGTCTCAGAGTCTGCCAATTAACATTGCAACTACCTAAGAGTGTCCTGGCCCTAAGGCTACTTTCACACTGAGGCGCTGGATGCGCTGGCGGTATAGCGGCGCTATTTTTAGCGCCGCTATACCGTTTTTTTTTGCCGTGATTTGCGGGCGCTAGCGGGGGTATTTTAACCCCCGCTAGCGGCCGAAAAAGGGTTAAAAAACGCCCGCAATAACGCCTCTTTGAGGCGTTTTGCGGGCGTATTAGAGGCGCTACCCCATTGATTTCAATGGGCAGGGGCGCTATAGGAGCGCTATTTTTAGCGCTCCTATTATGCCTCAAAGATGCGGCTTGCAGGAGTTTTTTGAGCCTCCTGCAAGCGCAACGCTCCAGTGTGAAAGCCCTCAGGCTTTCACATTGGATAGTATTAAGAGGCTTTTTTGGGGCGCATTGCAGGCGCTATTTAGAGCGGAATAGCGCCTGCAAAGCGCCTCAGTGTGAAAGGGGCCTTACCCTCTCTCCCAAAGTTCTGTTAAGAGAAATAAAAATCTCTTTGAATTCAAGAAGTGTCTGGCGCCCAATGAATCTGCCTTGCAATACACCCACTATGCCTTATAACCCACAACATACAGAAGGATGTCAACTATCTCTGGCCCTGGAGGTCCTCATTAGGCTGAAGGAGGCCGGAGACCTTGCTACAATAGCAAGGAATCTTTTTGCTATTTTAGTCCTGGCTAGAAAGGTAACAGAAGTTTTTCTGAGACCCAGCAGACAGTGGAATAGGTTATACAATGATAAATAAAGCAACACGTCAAGCAATATGGTAGCATGCAGTAATAAACAGCCATGTTCATGATCAAAGACATTTTTAGCACATCCTTATATAACTTACAGTGTATATGCAAACACCCATGCAACATTTTAAGTATGTAATACATGCAAATGCCCAGTTGCTGCTGACATAATGTTAGCCTACTGATCATGACACCAAGAAAATGGGCAAACAAATTTTACATTACATGGCAAATAAACTTTACAACTCTATTCAAAGTAGAACATGCTCAGTTTTGCCTAAGCTTCATTAACGCTGTTCTGAATAAGTCCTTCAAAGCTACATGTAACTCACATCACCCCATACAACCAGACCAAGTCGGACCTATTCTCTGCATGTTCACTTTCCAAAAGAAATTCCACTCACTCATTATACCAGAATGCACCTCTCTGTATCTTGTTCTGTTGGCTATGTGGTAAAAAAAAACATGTATTTTTATTATATGGTCAAATCATTTTAAGCCACTAATATCACACACTGATGAAAAATAGGCAGAATTGGAGGGCTAGATTAGCAGAAAAGGTTGAAAGTACCATGGAAACCCTCAAAAGACAACACATAGACAGTGTTGACCAATCAGAATCCATCTGGTCCATCCTCAAAGTGTTGACAGAGAAGAGGTAGAACAGCGAGGATTTCAAATCTCTGGACTGATGGAGCAACTGGGGGGGGGGGGGGGTTCAAACAGCAGGGCAACCCGGGAGGTAAGTAGAGCGGGTATCGAGAGGGGTATGGAAGGTGTCTGCTGTTAGTTCACCTTTACATTTTTTCTGTAAAGGTGAAGTAACAGTTTAATGAGGAGGATGCAGCTGTGCTAGAAAACTAGAAAGTGGGGATTGCCAAGGGAAAATAGGGAGGTGGGAGTGAGGTAGGCAATAAGAAACATTAAGTGCATATGATACTATAAAATTAATGTGGCAGTAAAAATATAAAATGTATGCTTATGTATGTTAGCAAATGGAAAAGTCTTTTAAACCAAAATTGTTAAACTGGTATTGCTTATGAAGGAGCAATATTTACTAGGAAGAGAAGAGGCCTGGTTGCATGGCAGGCATGATTTAATACATTTGGAGGGTTTATAGCATGTTTGGCCAGAGAAGCCAAAAAAAAGGGCAGGGAGTTGTCTGCCTGTCCATTGTAGTCAGCAATTATGTGGTTTAGGAGCTGCCTGTGCTGCTTCTTGTGATAGAAGACGTCAGCTGAACCAATGGCGGAACTACCAGGGTTGCAAAGGTCGCAGATGCGACCAGGTCTTGGCGTCCCCCCGTCAGGGTTGCCAACTTTCAGTAAATTTACAAACAGCTTTTAAAATCCATAATTGTTGCATCGGTCCATGAATGTCAGTTACAGACATGCAGCCTACATGTCTGTAATGGACATTCAAGGACAGATGCAAAAAGTACGGATTTTACAAACTGTTCGTAAATTTACTGAAAGTTGGCAACCCTGCCCCCCGTGCTACTTGCCGACACAAGGTTATTCTAGTTAGAGGCATTGATGGAAGATTACAATGAGCACTCACTGCCATATCCACACAGTGGACCACCCACCCATCCTCTTCGCCCTTCGAGTTCAGTAGCAGGCAAATGCCATGTTGGGAGGCGGAAAGTGATAAAGTCAGCTGACCCCGGGCAGTACAGTCAAAGGGGGAGGTGCTCTCAGCTGTGTGAGGAGGCTCCACGTTGGCATAGGTGTCACAGGAGACATGTAAGGGGAGCCGGAGAGGGATACACTGAGCAAGGAGGGGGAACAAAGTGACAATGAGAACATGTGAGTGCAGCCAATGATCCCATCCACCCATATCAGTACTGACTGGCATAGAAACTGTATCAGAGCCCAGCATGACAAAGGTATTTCCCCAAAAGCATTTCTTCTCCCATTTTTCAGATTGTCAGCCCTGTCATCAGGTCAGACCTTCAGAGCAAGCACCCTAAATCGGCATTAATATTGTATTGGTGGAGCCATTACATTCATTCAGATCTGATGACAATGTTTCCTTAAAGGAAAAGTTCAGGTTAATAAAACTAAAATCTCTAAATCTACTTGCATCCACAATCTAAGACTAACCTATCTAGCCCTGTAAAGAAGAAATCGCTATATATACCTTTTCTGCAGCCGCTCTGGACTGGTCCCACGCTGAGTTGTCAGTGGCGGCTCCTCTGTGTAGGCGAGTGCAGAGGAGGCAGGCAACAATGGAAGCCCGATAGTAACCCTATAAGTGATATCACTTCCCTGGCATTTCTCAGCCGTTGTTGTCTGTCTCCTGCACAGAGCTTCCGCCGCTGGAGACCGGACAGGATCAGCTTCAGAAAAGGTATGTATAGTGATTTTTGCTTTACAGGGTTAGATAGGTTAGTCTTGGATTATGGATGCAAATAGATTTAGAGATTTTCGTTTTAGGGCGAACTTCAACTTTAGCAGTTCATTTGTGCTTAATATACCAAGGAGATTTATCAAGCAAATATTGAACAGAATCAGACACTATCTCATGCAAATCCAACTGCCTCAAATGAACCAAATGATTTGTGATCGCTTATTGTGCATGTGATATCCAAGACGCTGACACCTGACATTGTAAAGGTAGGGCAGCGGTGCCTTTCCTGCAAATTTAAAAGCGATTGCAAGGAGGGGGCATGGGGAGAGGAAGACCAAAGCCAGCAGGCAATTGAAGAGGTCAGTGTGTAACAGCTTCAGGCCACATAGAGTCTGTGGGACAGTCAGTGAATCACTCTATGGGGGAGTCACTGATGTAAAGGGCAAGTGGAGACCCTAAGGTAAAGGGGAACACTGATATAAATGTACCTCCTTATATCCGTGTCCTCACTCCCCTCTTACACCAATTAACCCCTTACCTTAGTGTATTCATGCTGTAGACTCTGGTGTAAAGGGGAACTCTGATGTAAGAGCCCCCCCTTACATAAGAGTTCCCTGCATTACCCCTTACATCAGCAGTCAGCAGAGTTCCCCCTTACAGTGCAAGGGGAAACTTTGCAGACTCTGAAGTAAGGAGGAACTCTGCAAACGCTGATGTAAGGGGGGGGGGGGGGTGACCAGAGGACATCTTACATCAGAGGAGAATATCAGATGATACCTGACATCTGTAAGTCAATAGGCACCACATCCCGTTTTGATAGAACACAAGAAATATTAGGAAATGGGATTTTAAAGGTGCAGGAAAAACGCAATATGTATCTGAAAATATAATTTTATTTGTATAAAATATAGAAATATGTATAGACATATAATAAAATTCATCCATTATGTCATTTCCGGTCGCCCTTTATCCAGCTGTTTCATTTCCGGAATGAGCGATGGCCATCTCAGGAACGGAACTGATGCGTCCGCCCCGCCTCTAGATTTGGCGCCAATCTGGCGTCCTATTGGCGAGGGAGGAGGTTCCTATAAAAGTATCTGCTTTTTGCTTTGGTGGTATAGCTGCTGCTATCGGGAGAGATGTATCTGTCCAAACCATACAACTGAGGTATTTGAACCCCGGAACAGTGCTTGACCTCTTTGCCTATATAGACACACATTTCTTTGATTGGCTCTTACTAGCATTTATTTACTTTGTAGATTGAAGCTGGTATATCTGACCGGCTAGTAATCTTGGTTCCTCTCTCTTTGGAGTTCGATTCTGGGGTTTAAACAACCAGGTAGTGCCTTTTTTATTTATTGCGAATATAGTTTTTATATATATTTTATATATATATATGTAGCGGCCTCACTCTCTCTCCATCTTTATCGGTTACACGCCAACTCATGTCTAGGGGTTCCTGGGTTGTGAGAGTGAGATGCGCCACGGCCCATGTCCTCCCCATTGTAGTAGGGAGGTGAAGGCCACTTCCTGATGTTTCCTCGGGCCGGTGTGTTCTGTGAATGCACTGAGTCTGTAATTGCAAGCTCACCAGCCTCCCCTTTGCTTCCAGTAACTGGAGTTCACACACCGGAGAAAGGTCCAACACTTGTTTATTTGACACTCCAATACGCAAAGCACAATAAACAGTTCTTTTGCAGCAAACTGGTTGGGACCTATAACTTTGCCAACGGTGGGCCGAGCAGATCAAGGCACCTCCTAAAGTTTCAGTTCTATGCCACTGTACTATGACCAGCGGCGCCTAAGCCAATCCGGCTGTTACAGAACAGGAAAGATGGGGTCTCTTCCAGCAACCCCTATGAACAGCAATGGAGCCCTCTTCGATGCGCTGTGGCCCCTATCAGGGGGATGTGTCCCCCCAAGAGAGTTCCCAGAGGCCCACTGTCACCGGGTTGGTGCTGCTCCGGGTCTCCAGTGGGTAACCTCTCTGGCCTCCTCACCTCAGGTACGAGTCCCTCCGCTCAGGGACCCTCGGACAGTCCACCCTAGCGGGACCCAGTCGAAGGTACTGGGCCCCAGGCCTCCTCGATAGTACCTCACCCCAGGCTGAAGGTGCCTGGGATGGACGCCAACGTGACTCCGGACCAGGCCATGGGCACCTGGACCAGACTCCTGGATCTTCAGCACCCAGGCCTAAGGGCCCTGGGTGCGGACCGCAACCCTCCTCCTCCGAGGACCTCCTTCTCCGCAAGACCTCGTGGCAAGGGCGTCTCCCCCTTTTATCTCCTCCCATCAACGGCCAGGCGGGTTCCCCGCCCCAGCCATACCATCTCCAGGAAGGGACAAAACAGGGAGCACTGCGAAGATGATTCTACCTGAAACCTGTGGGTACCTCGCCACCCACAGGCAAAGGAGAATATTACATCCTCCAATCCTCCACGAAACAAAAAGGGGTCTGAATCCTAACACAATTATACACCCGGGTCACACTATTGCCCAGGTGTATCCCATCAATTTGAGGACCCCGCTACACACTCCCCCCTGTAATTTGACGCTGGTCCCCAGCGTCAGGTGCACACCCATACCTCCCATAAAGTGGTGGCATGGAGTGAAACCCCTGAAGCAATTCCTCTAAATTTTTTCCCAAGTGCCAAGACCTGCTCAGGGAATGGGGAACATATAAAACAACTTATGTCATAAAACATTTTTAACATTTGTTGCGCAACACTGCCACCTGGTGACAGCGCCGCGGTCATGACACTCAACGAATCTTCGTTCTTCCAGCTTTTCCTACTCTGCAACTATTCCCAAATGTCCTTGCCTTTGGCACATGAAGAAAAGGGGAAACACGAAAACACAACAGTCCCCAAGTCTCCAACGAGAAAAAAAGAAAAGCCCAAACAAAAACAAAAACAGGGCACAGTCCTGCGTGTCTGGGAATGGCTCTTCCAGAAAGTTCAAGTGCACAAAATAAATAAACAGGAGTTCTTTTCTCCTATAAGTAAAACTTTGGATCCGGCAGGTACAGGGGTTTCAGGTGTTTGTCAAATGCCTCTATCGAATACTCGACATCTTCTCCGCAATCAGACAGCGACTCTAGGTCGGAGGTGTCATACATCTCCGCAGGCAGATATCTTCCGGTGGACACAGAATCAACCTCCCTGGGGGGCTCCACCTCCAATGGGCCCCCGACACCTCCAACCACCACCACAGTCCCAGCCCCTGGCTCACCTGACCCTTGTAGACTGGGATGTCCGGGACTTCCTTCTCGACCGGCGCCATCCAGGCCAGGCAAGCAGCGGGGTGAAGCTCGACCACGTCCATAGGATGCCTGTACTAGGCCAACTTTCCTCTTCGGGGGTGGGAGCAGAGAACTTGTGGCGACCGAGGCAGCATCCTCGGATTTTTCTCTGTTGGGCAGTCCATCGCCCTGGTCAGCGCGCACGGGAACCTCGACAGAGGCCTTGACCTCCCCTTCCGGAGTAGCAGTACCCGTGAGGTGGTTGAGGCGAAGGGCCCGGGGCCTTGCTGTGGACGACTCAACCTCAAAAAGGAATTCTCTGCACTCCTCACATCGCCCGAATGGCTTCAGGGTGACCACCAGTCCCGAGCAGCCGGGACAGATCACACCGAGGGCCTCCGTGTCTCTGCAAGTGTACAGAGCCAACCGCCCTCGGGGCCTAAGTCTTATCCCCGTGTCTGTGATGGGGGCAGCAAAGGAAGTCATTCTCGTGGGGTGAGGAACCATAATCCACGGGGCACTTGAGGTCATCCCGACTATCTGCTGCTCCATCATGCACTGACCCCGCGCCGGAGTCTCCACGTGTATCCCCACACTTGGCCAGACTCCTCCCATGAGCTGTACATTTTCGCGGGCTTCTTCTTGACTCCGCCCACGAACGATGTCGCCATGGGGTGCCTCGTGGCGCAGTGCGTTAACAGTCCCCACGTGCAGTACGTCACACGGCTGGACCTCTCCCTTTTTCCGCTCCTCCGCATGGGCCTTTCCCTTGTTAGGGTCATTTCCACAACTCCGAGCAGGGACGCACTTTGGCCAGTAATATGGCCGATCTGCTCGGAACTCCTCTGGGCAGCAAAGTTCAAATGTAGACATTCTCAAGTCCATCTTTAGAACACACTCTATCCCGGACAAGCCCCCACGTGTAGCGGCCTCACTCTCTCTCCATCTTTATCGGTTACACGCCAACTCATGTCTAGGGGTTCCTGGGTTGTGAGAGTGAGATGCGCCACGGCCCATGTCCTCCCCATTGTAGTAGGGAGGTGAAGGCCACTTCCTGATGTTTCCTCGGGCCGGTGTGTTCTGTGAATGCACTGAGTCTGTAATTGCAAGCTCACCAGCCTCCCCTTTGCTTCCAGTAACTGGAGTTCACACACCGGAGAAAGGTCCAACACTTGTTTATTTGACACTCCAATACGCAAAGCACAATAAACAGTTCTTTTGCAGCAAACTGGTTGGGACCTATAACTTTGCCAACGGTGGGCCGAGCAGATCAAGGCACCTCCTAAAGTTTCAGTTCTATGCCACTGTACTATGACCAGCGGCGCCTAAGCCAATCCGGCTGTTACAGAACAGGAAAGATGGGGTCTCTTCCAGCAACCCCTATGAACAGCAATGGAGCCCTCTTCGATGCGCTGTGGCCCCTATCAGGGGGATGTGTCCCCCCAAGAGAGTTCCCAGAGGCCCACTGTCACCGGGTTGGTGCTGCTCCGGGTCTCCAGTGGGTAACCTCTCTGGCCTCCTCACCTCAGGTACGAGTCCCTCCGCTCAGGGACCCTCGGACAGTCCACCCCAGCGGGACCCAGTCGAAGGTACTGGGCCCCAGGCCTCCTCGATAGTACCTCACCCCAGGCTGAAGGTGCCTGGGATGGACACCAACGTGACTCCGGACCAGGCCATGGGCACCTGGACCAGACTCCTGGATCTTCAGCACCCAGGCCTAAGGGCCCTGGGTGCGGACCGTAACCCTCCTCCTCCGAGGACCTCCTTCTCCGCAAGACCTCGTGGCAAGGGCGTCTCCCCCTTTTATCTCCTCCCATCAACGGCCCGGCGGGTTCCCCGCCCCAGCCATACCATCTCCAGGAAGGGACAAAACAGGGAGCACTGCGAAGATGATTCTACCTGAAACCTGTGGGTACCTCGCCACCCACAGGCAAAGGAGAATATTACATCCTCCAATCCTCCACGAAACAAAAAGGGGTCTGAATCCTAACACAATTATACACCTGGGTCACACTATTGCCCAGGTGTATCCCATCAATTTGAGGACCCCGCTACACACATATATATATATATATATATATATATATATATATATATATTATTATTATTTTTTTTAATACTTTTGACCATTGTTGTCATTGGCTCACCTAATTATTCCTATGAATCATTATTTTTAGGCACTTTCATTCTGGAATGTTGATTTTCTTGAGAGTTTCTGAAGCCACTAGGGTCCAGGTACATATACTTATTGCCTCTTTCTATTATCAACTAATACTCTATTTAGTATACACTATACAGTATATGTTTAATCAAAACATTATCCCCTCCCTCAGATGGCTCATTATCACTTTTCAGCGTTTTTCGTGCACACTGATTTGCTCTGTGCTTTGTTTGAAATAGCACCTCCTCTATGGTACACCAAGATACTCCATTTCTGAAAGCACCCCCGAACAAACTACAGCTATTTCATTTTTTATTTCTTCATCTATAATACACAGGTAATATTGATGTTCTCATGCGGTTGGTCTGGTCCTTTTCTGTGTCATTCTGGTGTTGAATATCTATGATCATTATCTTGTAAAGAGAACTTTTTGTGTATTGTTATTGTATATTTAAATTGTATATTCTGTGTTTCAGTAATACTTGACAAAAAACTCCTGAAGAAGTCAGTTAAATTGGTAAAACGTAGAGAATATTTGTCCGTATACAACTTTGGATTTAGATTGCAATATGGATGAATTTTATTATATGTCTATACATATTTCTATATTTTATACAAATAAAATTATATTTTGACATACATATTGCGTTTTTCCTGTACCTTTAAAATCCCATTTCCTAATATTTCTTGTGATCCTACCCCTTTACACCAGAGTCTACAACCTTCCTTTTACATCAGGGACTGCAGAGTTGCATGGCAGGGGTGACCCAACATGTTTTTCCTGGAGCTGCATTAGGAGACAACGGTCCAGTAGGCTAGTATGGTATGTCGGGTCTCTTGAATGTAAGGAGCATTTGGGGACATCTATGATCACTGTACCACATCAAATGCTACATGCTCATTTGGAGAAACCAGTTATAGTACCCACCACATACATTTAGATTATACTGCATTATATCATTCTGTTTAATGCCCCAGTTTGCTTCAGTAGTCCAACAGACATTCCCTATACCCATGTATGGGTCAGTGGGCCAGACACAGCAGATGCAGCAGGTGTTTATATCGGATGATTCAGCGGTTATACCTTACACCAGGATTCTGTCAATTGTGGCAGTTGAAGCATAAGCTCATTTTACACATAGGTTCTCTATAAAGACAGGACCTCATCATCTTCTGAGGGGGGAGCAAGGTTTTAATGGGGTTAGAAGGGCGAGGGAGGGTACCATTGGGAGAGGGGTGGCCCAGGGCATTTGAAGTGGGGGGGGGTTCTGGGTGTGCTGTGGGAAGGAAGAAGGGGGGTCTGGTGTGACCTGTGTGATGTTGGGCACACACCCCGAGTGGGTGAGGGGTTTCCCTGTGGCACATTGGTACAATATTGATATATTATGTCAAATAAATGTATATATTTTTTGAATTGGTAGCATTTGTAGGTGCATTTTTAGTAGAAGAATTTAGTATGAAGATTTGTTTCCCATTGACTTCAATAGGATTGGTTAATGAACATCTTAGCAGATTTGCACATCACTACTATTAAATAAAGATACTGAAACCAATACATAGTTACATAGTTGGTAAAGTTGAATAAAGACATCAGTCCATCCAATTTAACCTGTGTTGCTGTGTGCGTGTGTGTTTATAACAATACCATTTCCCATATACCTGTATATTGTGCTTGCTGAAATGCCCAAATACAAACTTTTTTAAATTATGGACATTCTCCGATGACACCGCCAATTGTGGAAGGGAGTTACACATCCTTACTGTTCTAACAGTAAAGAACCTCCCTCGCAGTTTAAGGTTAAAGCACTTATCGTCCAACTTTATTGAGTAGCTGCGTGTTTTCTTAAGTGACTGAATCGTTTTTTCCCTATACTAAGTGACTGAATCGTTTTTTCCCTATACTAGAATTACTTTTAGGCAGGGCTTTTTTTCTCAAACAATAGGTGCTGGAACTCGACCACGACCCCCCAAAACTCCTCCCCTCACACAAACCCTCCAAATCACATCAAATAGTGGGTGTGGTCAGATTTCACAGTAGAAGGGTCTTAAAGGGGCATTAAATGCCAGGATTGCATTACATACAGAGTGCAGAGCTGTCACTTGTAAACACAGAAACCAGACTTCTGTGTTTACAAGTGATTGTGGTGTGGTGAGCAGGCACCAAAGGGTCTGAGCCAGAGGTGGTGGAACTGAGTTCCACCAAGTTCCCACTGAAAAAACCCCTGCTTTTAGGTATTATTAGATTGCAATCATATCCCCTCTTAAGCGTCTCTTCTCCAGGGAAAATAAGTTCCCTTCAGCTTTATTGTCCTTCTCCAGTTTCAGCACATCCTTCCTAAAGACTGGAGACCATAACTGGATGCCATAGTCAAGATGTGGCCGAACCAGAGTTTTGTAAAATGTTAGAATTATAGTCCTATCTCCTGAGTAAATACCCTTTTTAATGCATGCCAGTAGTTTGCTGGCTTTACTTGCTACAGCTTGGCATTGCATGCTGTTGCTAGGCCTATGGTCTACTAGGACCCCCAGATCATTTTCCATCCTCGATTCCCCCAGAGGTTCTCCCCCTTTCATGTAACTTGCATTCCTATTTTTTTTTTATTAAATATGTATTTATTAACAAATTTTGTAAGTTTTACAAAAACAAAGAACATACAAGCTTTTCTCGAGAAAGTCACATAAGTGACAAAACGCATTGGGCTGGGCCTAGTGACGTCATCACGCACATACAGGAAGTTTATGCCCTTGCTGTCTGGATCCGACGTTACAATATCCAAGTGATTCTTAAGAGGGTTGCACACCCCAATGTGCTAAGTTCACAGTCTGGTTGCACTAGAGGAAGTGCACTGTAAAATGTAAATTTTTATATTTTATGCTTTTATTAAAGAGTCATTTTAAATGATTAAGCGCTATGCTAGCCTTTTGATTTTTTATGAGCACCACCTATACGGATTGCTGTATATTGGAGTGGATGTGCCAGGAATAGGATCCATTACCTATCGGTGGATTGGTATACTCTTTAAAGGGGAAGGCTCATAGTGACCTGTGAAAGGTCAATATTGGAGGTGAGTGCATAGTTTGGAAGGTGGAGGGGTACTTGAGGTGATTTGCGCAAATTGCACTGACTTCACAGAAGAACACATCTGCATATTGGACTTTGTTCTCTGTTTTATTCTACTTTTTGTATGGAATATAGTCAGGGCCACTGATAGGCCAGTACAACTGGCCCTGTTGTACTGGGCCCAGCCAGCAGGGGGGCCCGGCAACCTCCACAGAGAGCTAGATAATGTAGGGGGGAAAAAACAAACAAACTCCACAGCCCCCCCCCCCCCATTGCTTTTTATGTTTTTTTTTTTTTAATAGAGGAATACCTTCGGTGTTCCGTTCACGTAGGTGGCAGCAGGAAGGGAGACTCTTTTTCCTATTTCGGGTGCGGAAGAATATCTCTTCTCTTCCACGCCCGCTCCTAATGCTGGCTCAAGTCCCGGCCAGCGTGTCCTTCCCTGGCGCCGCGGAGTGATTCCTCTCTCTCTGCACTTGGCGCTCTGCTCTGTTCTTCACAGGGCAGAGAGAAGAAGCCAGCAAAGCGAGCGGCGGCGCCTTCGGCAGAAGAGGCTGATTTTGTGACAGTGTCAGACTGTGACACTCCAGCGAGTCCAGGCAGCAGTCTGCAGGATCAGGGAGGAAGCGACTCCTGGCTGGGGCCCGGCTAACAGGTGTGTACTTGCTTGGGGGGGGGGGATTCAAGAACTACTGCAGCAGCATCTATACATGGCATTGGCGGCATGGGTGGCACTGTCTGCAGGTAGCACATGCGTTATGGCTCATAACACATGTACTACCTTCAGACAGTGCTACCCATGCTACCAATGCCATATTGGCTCATAACGCATGTGCTGCCTGTGGGCACAGTGCCACCCATGCCGCCAATGCCATATTGTGCTGCAGACAGTGCCACCAATGACGCTAATGTCATAACGCATGTGCTACCTGTCTGCAGCACAATATGGCATTGGTGGCACTGTCAGCAGGTAGCACATGCGTTATGGCATTAGCATCATTGGTGGCACTGTCTGCAGCACAATATGGCATTGGCCGCATGGGTTTCACTGTCTGCACTTAGCACATGCGTTATGGCCCATAACGCATGTGCTGCCTGCAGCAGGCACAGTGCCACCCATGCCGCCAATGCCATATTGTGCTGCAGACAGTGCCACCAATGACGCTAATGCCATAACGCATGTGCTACCTGTTTGCAGCACAATATGGCATTTGCGGCATAGGTGGCACTGTCAGCAGGTAGCACATGCGTTATGGCATTAGCGTCATGGGTGGCACTGTCTGCAGCACAATATGGCATTGGCCGCATGGGTTTCACTGTCTGCAGGTAGCACATGCGTTATGGCCCATAACGCATGTGCTGCCTGCAGGCACAGTGCCACCCATGCTGCCAATGCCGTAATGTGCTGCAGAGACAGTGCCACCCATGCCGCCAATGCCGTAATGTGCTGCAGACAGTGCCGCCAATGCCGTAATGTGCTGCAGGCAGTGCCATCTATGCCGCCAATGCCATAATGTGCTGCAGACTGTGCCAACCATGCTGCCAATGGCGGTATGGGTGGCACTGTCTGCAGCACAATATGACATTGGCGACATGGCATGGGTGGCACTGTCTGCAGCACAATATGGCACTGGCAGCATGGCATGGAAACCTGACTTGTTGTTTTTTTCCACCTTTTATCATTTGTTTAATCTCCCTAATTATTTCAGAATACCACTTCATTCATTCATTAATGGTTTTTATTACATATAGATATTAAAGCGGCCTGTTCTCATCTAAAAACAGTATTTCTTTTGGATTATCAAACTTATAACTGTCTGGAGAAAAAATTATATTATTTGTAGACAAACCTGCACTTTGTTTCAAGGCGGGATCTGGGGAGGGGCCAGGGGCGGAGCTAGGGGTGGAACCGAAGGAGGGACCAGGGGTGGAGCTGAAGGGGCCCATCAGGTAGGTTGTACGGGGCCCCATGATTTCTATCAGCGGCCCTGAATATAGTCACTGCAATCACAGTGGTGTGATAATATTTGTTGGTATATATTTATGTTGTGACAAATCAAATTTGTTTGAGTTTTTATTTCAGTTCATACTTTGGATTTACCTTCAACTATGTAGTGCAAGGCCTGCCTGATTGCATACAAATTGAAAGTGTTTAGGTTTTACCAAAATTTATATGGTTTTGGTAAATCTAAGGCCCCTTTCACACTGGGGCGGGAGGTAAAGCACCGTTGGATTTGTGGCGGTATTTGGCCGCTAGCAGTGCGGTTTTACCCCCACGCTAGCGGCCGAAAAAGGGTTAATACCGCCGGCAATGCGCCTCTGCAGAGGCGCATTGCCGGCGGTATAGCCGCAGTGTCCCATTGCTTTCAATGGGTAGGAGCGGTGGAGGAGCGGTAAACACACCACTCCTTCACCGCTCCAAAGATGCGGCTAGCAGGACTTTTGGATCGGTCCTGCTAGCGCCCCGCTCCAGTGTGAAAGCCCTCTGGGCTTTCACACTGGAGAAACAGCAGCCGCTGTTTCAGGTCAGTTTGCAGGCGCTATTTTTAGCGCAATAGCACCTGCAAACCGCCCCAGTGTGAAAGGGGTCTAAAGGAAAATTGTACAAGGAGAATTGTAAAATGTATGGCCAGCCTAAGGAATACCTCTGGACAGTCACAAGCCGGTTATGTGAGCTGTCAAACCAGGTTTCTGTTACTCCCACCAAGTTGAAGTCCTCCTCATGTATCAGTAACTCCAGTTCTGTCATTCTAGTAACCAAACTCCTGGCATTTGTGAACATCCTGTTTAATTTTGTACCAGCGTGTATTAATTTAATGAATTTTGTACCAGCATTTGGAGGTGCATGAAGGGGTTAGGTAGTCCATGACACCACCCCTACAAAAGGAAACGTTCAATGAAAAGTTGAAGGAAAGATTGCAGCAAGTCTTAGCACCATAGTGTTCAGATAAAGAATGTGTACATGTCTTAACTACTGCCATACACAGTGACACATCTCAGACGGCTGGACATAATAATAACTATCATTAGTGCTATAACCTTATTTAAACTTATATTTAGGTAATCCATTTTACTCTTTACTAAAATGTTTGCTTTGAAATGTCCTTTTCCTTTAACCACTTGGCGCCCGCGCTATAGACGAATGACGGCTACAGCCAGGGGAGGGCTGGCAGCCTTAGGCCTGGGGGGCAAGTCCAGCCAAGTGGTCCACTGAACACTGACCCACAGGCCAGCAGCCAGGAGGACCCACAGGCCAGCAGCCAGGAGGACCCACAGGCCAGCGGCCAGGAGGACCCCAGCGGCCAGCAGGACCCACAGGTCAATTGGCGGCCAGCAGGACCCACAGGTCAGCTGGCGGCCAGCAGGACCCACAGGTCAGCTGGCGGCCAGCAGGACCCACAGGTCAGCTGGCGGCCAGCAGGACCCACAGGTCAGCTGGCGGCCAACAGGACCCACAGGTCGGCTGACGGCCAGCAGGACCCACAGGTCGGCTGATGGCCAGCAGGACCCACAGTTCGGCTGGCGGCCAGCAGGACCCACAGGTCTGCTGGCGGCCAGCAGGACCCACAGGTCAGTGGCTTGCTCCCAGCAGGACCCACAAGCAATGGCCAGCTCCCAGCAGGACCCACAGCCCATTGGAGTTACTACCAAACTTCCAGTGCTGCAAATCAAATGTACAGTGCACTTAAAACAAACAGTCCATCAGAGAGCAACTGCTCTTGTGCACATTGCTGGACGAAGATGGGGCTCAAGCAAATGGCTGACAGATTCCTCCCTCCACACAAGTGGGTGGATGTTGGAATCCCCCCTTACTGGGACTGTCCCCTGTCAGAATACACTGGTCAACACTGGTGCAGTTTGGCTGCAAGCAGCTAATAGAGCAAGGATTTCCGGCAGAAGATGATATAACAATGGGTTTCTGCCTATCATAGAGGGTTACACACCGATCAAAATTCAGCCCCTGCTGAACCCGATGAATTCTGATCTGTGTGTACCCAGCTTTACCTTATCCCTTGCTTCATCTGGCACTCTGCAATTCTGTTACTGGTCCCCAGCTCCTGTGTTTGTTAGGACTAACATTGGTCACACTCCAGCCTCCATTTCCGGCCGAGAAAGGGTTGAAACCGCCCGCAATGCGCTGCTGAAGCAGCGCAATGCGGGCTGTGTAGCCACGCTGTCCCATTGATTTCAATGGCCAGCAGTGGTGGAGGAGCGGTATACACACCGCTCCTTCACCGCTCCAAAGATGCTGCTAGCAGGACTTTTTTTACCATCCTGCTAGCGCAACTCTCCAGTATGAAAGCCCTCGGGGCTTTCACACTGGAGACAATGGAGCAGCTTTTTAAGGGCGGATTGCAGGCGCTATTTTTAACACTATAGCGCCTGCAATACGCTCCAGTGTGAAAGGGGTCTTAGGGAGGAGGAGAACGCTGGAGCTGGCTGGAGCATAGAATCAGGTAAGTAAAAAAAGGCTATACCCCCTTCTCCCTCTCCCCCACACTGCAAGAGTGGACTTCTGTACTTTCTTGGGCTGGGATAAGAAATCATATCCTTTGCTGTGTATTCTTATATTCTTGAACAGGTTAGGAATTAGTGTGACATTTTAGGTGCTACATAGATGTAATCCACATACACATAATATCTTCTAAAAATAATGATTTTTAGAAGATATAATGTGTATGTGGATTACATCTACCGTATTTATCGGCGTATAACACGCGCCGGCGTATAACACGCACCCCAAGTTTAGGAGGGAAGTTTAAGGAAAAAAAACTTACATTTAAATGCAGCCTTATCAGTGTCATTTGCAGCCTTGTCACAGTGCAGCCTTGCCCCAGTGTCCATTGCAGCCTTGTCAGTGTCCATTGCAGCCTTGTCACAGTGCAGCCTTGCCCCCCAGTGTTCATTGCAGCCTTGCCCCCCAGTGTCCATTGCAGCCTTGCCCCAAAGTGTTCATTGCAGCCTTGCCCCCCAGTGTTCATTGCAGCCTTGCCCCCCAGTGTTCATTGCAGCCTTGCCCCCCAGTGTTTATTGCAGCCTTGCCCCCCAGTGTTCATTGCAGCCTTGGCCCCCCAGTGTCCATTGCAGCCTTGGCCGAATTTAAATTTGGCGCCGCCGAGAACGCAGGGAACGCAGGGACTGGGCGGAGCCGAGATACACATAGCCGAGTGTACTCGGCTCTACTCGGCTATGCTCATAGTCACGCCGAGTCCCGCTCTATGATGGACATAACACAGGTCCAATGGCGGGACTGGGCGGGACTGTGAGCGGAGCCGAGAAAAGCCGAGTACACTCGGCTATGTGTATCTCGGCGGCGATCGCTCCGCTCCGCTCACAGTCAGCGGAGATCGACGGGGATAGGTGGGTATCGGCGTATAGCACGCACCCACGATTTTCCCCTGATTTTAAGGGGAAAAAAGTGCGTGTAAATTGCCGATAAATACGGTATGTAGCACCTAAAATGTCACACTAATTCCTAACCTGTTCAAGAATTTTACTTTCACTTTCAATAAACCTGCACTGAAAAGTACAGAGCAGGTTCACATCGCAGTATGCAGAGCAGTGGAAACTTACAGTAAGTAGAAGTGGATCCAGTCTCCCTTCCATGCTGTACAGAATCTTCACTCTGCCCTGGAGGAGGTCTATGTTGTGTGCTGGGCGGGACCCAATCATCGATGCTGCAGTGTGAGGTTCTTCCGTCCCCGCAGGGACTGTACCAGCTCCTGATCTGGGGTAGGGGGGGACTCAGGAACTCAAGAAGGGAGCCTGGAAATGGGTGTATCTGCTGCCACAGAGCAACGAGCAGGGGCGCATACATTTTGTTTTGGGCTGGCAATAGGGGCATACAAGTGATACAACTAGACTTTGTGGGCAGATTTTCCTGCTCACAACCTGGCGCTCCCTCCAACCCCCTGTACCGCCCCTGCTTGCAGCCATCCAGCTCCCAGCCCGAGCCAGTGAGTCACACCTCCCTCTGCCTGCCTCTGAAGACTCCGTCTGCGGGAGTTGTACTTTCCGGCTGCTGCGCACCACTGCTCAGTTCTCTCCACCCATCGCCACCCATCGCATGGTCCGGACTACAACTCCCAGAATGCAGCACGGGAGCAACACAGCCAATCGGCGGCCGCCACGATCGACCTCCTGCTGCCTGCATAAAAAAAAATGTCAGCAGACAGCAGCCGTTTTGAGTATAAGTTTCGCGGCCTAGGGGGAAATTTCCACTCTGCCCCCCCGCCAGCCCGTCCCTGGCTACAGGGCAGACTCCAAATCCCGGGAGGCCGTCAATAGATGTCCTCCGCTTTTCACACGCAACGCGCGCCCCCTGTGATTACCGAGTCACTGAGACTCGGGTCGATCACAGATCCGTGTAAGGGGCCGGTCCCAGCCCCTTACCACGTGATCAGCTGTCAGCTAATGACAGCTGATCACGTGATGTAAACAAAGGATCAGTAATCTTTTTTTTTTCTCCTCACGCTAATAGCGTGAGGAAAAAAAAAAAACAATCACCGGCTTGTGCACAAGGGACATCGGTCCCGAAGAGGAAGGAGGCACATCAGCCTCATCAGTGCCCATAAATACCGCCTGCCAGTGCCACCTGACATTGCTACCTGCCAGTGCCCACAGTGCCACCTATCAATGCCCACAGTGCCACCTATCAATGCCCACAAGTGCCACCTATCAATGCCCACCAGTGATGCCAATCAGTGCCACCTAGCAATGCTGCCTATCAGTGTAACCTACCAGTGCCCATTATTGCCACCCATCAGTGCCCATCACTGCCACCTATCAGTGCCCATCACTGCCACCTATCAGTGCCACCTATCAATGCCACCTATTCGTGACACTTCTCAGTGCCCACCAGTGCCACCCATCAATGCCCTTCTGTGCCACCCTTCAGTGCCACCCATCAGTGCCGCCTATCAGTGCCAACCAGTGCCGCCTATCAGTGCCCACCAGTGTCGCCTTATTGGTGCCCATCAGTGCAGCCCATCGGTGCCCATCAGTGCAGCCCATCAGTGCCCATCAGTGGCCATCAGTGCAGCCTCATCAGCGTACATCAATAAAGGAGGAAAATTACCTGTTTGCAAAAATTATAAAAAAATATTAAAAAAAATTTAAACAAAATCGGTCTTTTTAAAAAAAAAATTTACAAAAAATTCAAACCGCAGAGGTGATGCAATATGACCAAAAGAAATCTATATTTGTGGGGAAAAAATTATAAAAATTTAATTTGGGTACAGCTTTGTATGACCGTGCAATTGTCATTCAAAGTGCATCAGCACTGAAAGCTGAAAATTGGTCTGGGCAGGAGGGGGGTTTAAGTGCCCAGTAAGCAAGTGGTTAAGATACCAAAGAAACTCATATTTCATAGAGACATCTATTTCACATATTAAAGTGGAACTCCATCCAAAATGTAGTAAGTAGAGAGAGAAAATGTCTATGAGTAGGAATCAGGGACGTGCGGTGAGGTCAGTGGTTGGTGAGGCACTGGCTAGTATCAGAGCCAGATACACACAGGTTACATACGCCGCAAACGTTAGAGCGAGAACAATAATTTTAGCACTAGATCTCCTCTGTAACTTTAAACATGTAACCTGTAAACATTTTAAAAGCTTCGCCTATGGAGATTTTTAAGTACTGAAGTTTGGCACCATTTCACAAGTGTGTGCAATTTTAAAGCATGACATGTTAGGTATCTATTTACTCGGCATAACATCATCTTTCAGATTTTACAAAAAAATCAGGCTTACTTTAGTGTTTTTTTTTTTATTCATAAGTTTCTTGCCAAATAAAATGCGTTTGAAAAATTGCTGCGCAAATACCGTGTAACATAAAAAGTTGCAATGACCACCATTTTATTCCCTAGGGTGTCTGCTAAAACAATATATATAATGTTTGGTGGTTCTGAGTAATTTTCTAGCAAAAAAATTATGATTTTTACATGTAGGAGAGAAGTGTCAGAATTGGTCTGGGTGGCAAGGGTTAACCCTCTAAAACATTTCCTGAAAAACAAACCCCTGCAAGAGAAAGGCATAGTGAGCTAGTATGCATAGCATACTAGCTCATTATGTGGCACTTACCTGAAATCGAAGCCCCGAAGTCCTCCTCAGCCGTCGCCGCCATGTCCCCTCTGAGCTTCTTCCTGGTATCGCCGCTCCAGCGATGTGATTGGCCGGAGCGGTGATGACGTCACACGCATGCGCGGGGCCGGCATGATCCCATTCAGTGCGGTGCAGTGTTTTCAGCAAATATCTCCTTAACTGTGTAGGTTAAGGAGATATTTCTTGCACCTACAGGTAAGCCTTAATCTAGGCTTACCTGTAGGTGCAAATTGTCAAAGTGGGTTTACAACCACTTTAATTACCATAAGAAATATACAAATCATTTTTATATATTATTTTTAAGGTAATTTACGATTATTTCAAAAACTGTACTGAAGCAAGTGGCTTAACGGACAAATTACTGAAGTTTGAAGTTATAACTTCCAACCAGTAATTTCACAGTAATTAGATAAATAATAAATGATTATCTTATAACATATAAGATAATAATATATGATGTAGTTAGTACCTTTTCAGCAGCAGCAAATTCTCATTCTCCCTCTTCACTGTTTGAGAAAAACATGGGATTATGGGTAAATCTTATACCCATAAACCCATGTATTTTCCTTGTAGTTAAGAGAGCTGGGCTAAAAGGGAGCATATGTCTCTTAGACACATGCCCCCTTCTATGACCCTGCAGTGAGAGGAGAGCCTCCACTGGAGCATTTTTATTTGACAGCTGGGGCTAATGATACTTTACTATTATAGAGTGTGCCAGCTTGTATTTAAACTGGCCGCTCTGTATGTAGCTTCTGACAGGCTGCGCAAGGAGCCCCGTATCTCCAGAACCATAGGTCGTAGGAGCCCCACCAGTGGACTTAGGCTACCTACCCCCTCAGATCGCCGAGCTATGACCCTTGAAGCTTGTTTTTTTTTTTTTTTCATGTCCATGGCAGGTGAGGCTCTCCCTCACCTGCCTCCCCTGACTGCACGTCCCTGGTAGGAACTGTTAGCAGACGGATCTGGAATAAAGATTTTTGCAAAGTGACATTATCAGTGGACGTCCTCATGCAGTACACCTGTCATTACCCCAAGGAGGAAACACTGGAGTCTGTAACGATGCTCAATAAAGTCAATATTTCACATTGAAGTTTCTGGAGTTACTCTGAAGCCCTGTACACACGATCGGATAACCTATGGATTTTCGTCCAATGGATTTGTCCATCGGATATCCGATGAAACTGTTTTCCATCAGTCTTGCCCACACACCATCAGTCAAAAAACCGACCGTTCCAAACGCGGTGACGTAAAACACTCAGATGAGCCGAGAAAAATGAAGTTCAATGCTTCTGCGCATGCGTCGACTTGATTCTGAGCATGCGTGGGTTTTTTATCCGATGGACTTGCCCATAGACGATCAGAGTTTTCGATCGGTTTTTTATCCATCGGAAAATTTTAAAACAAGTTCTATTTTTTAAAACCGATGGAAAAAAGACCGATGGGTACCATACACGATCGGTTGGTCTGATGAAAACCCTCCATCGGACGGTTTTCATCAGTCAAACCGATCGTGTGTACGGGGCTTAAGACCTAAAGTGTAATTGAAAAAACAAGTATGAAACAAGCAATAAAGCATGACATGAGTATGAGACCAAATGAGTAAAATTTAATCAGATACATCTGTAGGAACATAGCCACCCTCTCTTGCTTACTGCCCAGATGGACTAGAAAATATGAGATGTGAACTATGGGATTTGTAGTGTGTATAGAACAGTTCAACTGACTGCAACTAATGCGCAAATGATGTGACTGGTGCCATGTGTACAGCTTTGCAATCTGACAAGGCCCCACCCCAGCCTGTGACTGGAAGATGAAGGTGCACTAACTGATTGATCAGGTGCTCCCTGTGCTCTTCCCTTCTATAAGTATCTTCCTTAAAATACAAATGAGCCCTGATTGGCTAATAGAGCTGTTCCTCCCTCTCCCAGCATTAGCTCTTCTGTGTAGAGCATTACAGATGGGTGAAAGAAGGACAAATTGAAGTACTGCTGCGTCGGCATTTCCTACCTAAAGTGTTACTAAACCCAGCACCCTGCATTCACTATGTCTGGTCCTCCACAGTACACAGAACATGGAAATGCAATTATTTTAGTAAATATAAACTGTTAAATGCCTTTTTTCATCAGCAGTCTATAGCAGTCTTGTGACTTCTATCAGTGTCTGGTTAAAGCTTGTAGGAAGCGTTTTTGCACTGCACTGGCTGTCCTATTAGGATCCAGGACCCCTGACCCTCTGTCTGAACAGTACTGATTGGCCCTGTGCTGATCACATGCACTCTCCCAAGAAAAAAAAACTCTCTAGCAATCCACACCAAATTGAATGTGTGCAGCCTGACTCCAGTAACTCTGTCTTACCCGGACCTGTTTCTGAGTCAGTGGAAGAAGGGGAAGATCAGAGAAGACAGGATCAAACAGCCTTTTTACACAATGCAGAAAATTAACCCCTTGGGTTCCACAGTGAGTATAACAAGCATGTTTTACTGCAAATACAGACTGATTTTACTGTTGTGGGTTTAGTAACACTTTAAGCTTCTCCGCACTCAACCGTTCCCATATAGATTACCTTCATTTGTGAGCCTGTGCAAGACCTATCCATTCCACTGGCTTCATCCCTTTGCTTTACTCCTCTATAATTTGCCTTTCAAAGGCCACCAATGCATTCTTGCCAACAACAATTAAAAAGGGAACTGGGGAAGTCGTTGAACCCAGAGGACTGGCAGGTCCTTATTCTTGAGAATGCTTACAAGATTTTGTATCGTTAGTATTACACACCAACATGCACTTTTGGATATATCCTTGGCCTTTCACTCTATTTCTATGTCTGACTCAGTCTCTAATTACCGACATTTATACATCTTCTGATATCTGAGATGTACTAATTTTTAGTGTTTTACTTACTTGCTTTGTGTTTTGCCTAATTGCCTGTTATTTCTTTTTATTGTGGAAACTACCAATAAACCTTTAGTAAAAAAATTAAAATAAATACGTTTCTCCAAAACAGATTCACCAGAAGTGAGATTGAAAGAGTTCCTATGATGGTGTCAAACACAAACTGAAGCCAGTGCTATCAGGGTACATCTTTAGGAATATCTACAGAGCAACAATTATCCTATAAAATAGAACGGATTTATTTTTATGCAATGTAATTCGAAAAAATAATAGTTTGAAATATATGCCAAGTATGCTTGAATCAATAAACCAGTTGACAATCCAGCTTTTTGATGTTTCTACTTTTGTAGCTTTTAATAAAAGCTAATCTTTTAATTAAATTTAAGATCATTAATACCATTGACTAAAGCCCCGTACACACGATCGGATAACCTATGGATTTTCGTCCGATGGATTTGTCCATCGGAAATCCGATGAAACAGTTTTTCATCAGTCTTGGCCACACACCATCAGTCCAAAAACCGACCGTCCCAAACGCGGTGACGTAAAACACTCCGATGAGCCGAGAAAAATGAAGTTCAATGCTTCTGAGCATGCGTCGACTTGATTCTGAGCATGCGTGGGTTTTTTATCCGATGGAGTTCCCCACAGACGATCTGAATTTTCTATCGGTTTTTTATCCATCGGAAAATTTTAAAACATGTTCTATTTTTTAAAACCGATGGAAAAAAGACCCATGGGTCCCATACACGATCGGTTTGTCTGATGAAAACAATCCATCGGACGGTTTTCATCGGTAAAACCGATCGTGTGTACAGGGCTTAAGAGTGTCAATTTATTATACCTCATGTGGATATAAAGGTTATTTGCACATTTTTCATTCACCTATTGATTTATGATTTGTCATTTAATTAGCTCAATATTTACCATTTTCCAGTATTGTTTGTGCTTGTGTTTCACATAAAATTGCTGCTTTATTTTTAATTATTATTTTTTTTAGATGTTCTTTAGCGCAGTTTTTTACATTTTTATTTATCTTTTTATATGTCACAGCTTTCTTACACTTGAATAAAATCTAAAGGAAATAGGTGAACAGGAAAGCAGAGAAAATTATCTTCTTTACTAAAGAAATATTTGCATTCTAGAAAGAATGCAGAAAAGTGACATTTGCACTTAAAATGACAGAAAGTCACTGTAATGTAGTTTGTGGACTGAGTGTGTTTTTATGCCTTTCAGGATAGATTGGGAAGCTAGTGAAGTGCTTACCCTCACAGGAGCCACTGATGTATGGGTTCCCCTGTTCCTGGTGTTAGTGACTCACCAGGTAGTACTGCACTCTCTGACACAATGATGCCGCGTACACATGACCATTTTTAATGTCATTGAAAAAAACAAAATTTTTCTCGACGTGATTCTTCTCAAGCCTGCCTTGCCTACACACGATCATGAAAAAAAATGCTAGAGCAAAGCGCGGTGACGTACGAAATGTACGACGGCACTATAAAGGGGAAGTTCCATTCGGATGGCGCCACCCTTTGGGCTGCTTTTGCTGATCCTTGTGTTAGTAAAGTTTGGTGAGAGATGATTTGCGCTTTTCAGTTCTGGCAAAACTAGCGTTCGTAATGGAGATAGCACATTCGTCACGCTGTAACGGACTGAAAAGCATGAGGCTGAAAAGCGTGAATCGACGCTCAACAAAGTTTACTAACATGAAGGGTGGCACTATTCGAATGGAACTTCCCCTTTATAGTGCCGTCGTACGTGTTGTACGTCACTGCGCTTTGCTCGAGCGTTTTTTTTAATGAACGTGTGTATGCAAGACAGGCTTCAGAGGAAACAAGAAAAATCACGTCGAGAAAAACGTTGTTTTTGAAAATGACATTAAAAACGATCGTGTGTACGCGGCATAAGACGATTCAAATACCTTCTGCAGGATGTTCTAGGGAAGTGCTGAAAGCTAAGTCCAGGGGCAATCAGGCCTCTCCCCGAACATGAGCTTATATGGGAAGTAACCAGTGGTATCACTCTCTGTACTGGTGTACACATGCATGATGCAGAAATGTGTGTGCTCCAATGCTGTTTTTTTCCACTGTTAGAATCCCCTTTAGGTGCGATCAATCTCTTGGGCCATGGGTCCCTTTGTGGCTGATAAGGGGTTGTTCTAGACTTCTGAACACCCAGCAGATCTAGCAGTTGCCTGATGACCTGGATCTCAAAGTCCGTGGATTAGAGTGGATTCTTTGAGGCAGTTCATAGTGAACAAAGAACTTCACCAGGACCTTGGTCGCAACAATAGACCCCCTTCCTCTGCAAAAATAGATCCCCTCCAGCAACAATAGATCATGCGTTCCCCTGCATTCCTGCTGACAAAAATTCCTGGGCATGACTGGTCCACAAAGGGTTGGCTCAGCTACAGTTGCATGACGTGATGATCCCAAAAACAGGTGGCAATTGTTTCTTCCAGAGAAACAGAGAGAATGTGTTGGCTGCCTTGCATGATGACAATGCTCACTTGGGATGGGGGAGAACTGTTTTGAATCAAGAATACGTTTTATTGAATGTTAAATATCAATAAACAGCATTACAAAATTCCAGACAGTCTACAGCATGTGACAATAATACATAGTCCCTAGCCCATATTTCAACAAACATTCACTTGCCCCAAATAGGGGCTTGTATAGATGGCCCTGCGCACATTTAAGGCATTTATTGCGTATGCAGCTAAAACATTACTTATAGAAACCACACCCCAGTTGCTATTAGCACAACAATCTATCTAGAATCAATTCCACTTGGAGAGTCCTGGAGTGTTTAACCATAGGTCCCAAAATGTATTAAATTTAAGCATGCACCATCTATGTTGGTATACGTACTTTTCCTACCGTAATGTGTCCCCCATCTGCGAGATCCATTCTTTAAGTGTGGGAGGGTCACCTGAAATACAGCGTTAACTGTTTTTAGTACCCCGGACCAGTACAAATGGAGTTTTGGACATCTCCACAGTAGATGGATTAAATCACCATGATCTCTAGAGCATCTGGTGCATGTGGAATCGTCCCAAGGGAGAACTTTAAGTTGGTGGGAAAACTAGTTCTGGCACTGCATGAGGGCTGAAATTGAAAGTTATTGCCAATCCTGTCTCTTCTGCATCCAGAGAAAGACTTTACCCTCTAGAGCTGCCCCAGTGCCCCACCTCCAAAGCCAAGCACCCATGGAGTTGGTATTGATATCTTGTGCCTTGAGTCTGATACAAGATGACAAGGAAATATCCTGTCGGTGAAAGAGCATTTCACCTGCTATACCTAGGCTTTTGCAACAAAAGATGGAGTATCATCTGTGCACTCGAATCAAGAGAGAGTGTACATACCTTCTACTTTGACTAGAGAAAAAGGTGTATTAGGTGCACTCGGAACTGATTACAAGCAGCTGTACACTATACCTAGATGCCAGGCACATTCAGCATATATAAAATAAAGTGCAGCGCTAAACATATGATTACATATAAAGTGCAAAGTGCTATTCAATAAAGTGCATAAATCAATATATACAAATAAAAAGTGATCAAACTAAAGTCCATAGAGAAAAAAGTCCCATAAAGAAATCCAAAAATCTGTGCTGAGGATGGAAGATCCGTGTGGTAAGTGTAATATATATATATATATAAATCGTGTATAATAATAATAATAAATAAAACAGAAGAATCACCAGTGTGTCACCCTTCACACATAAACAATTGAAGGCTTACCGGAAAACCAGGGACCATCCTTACTCAGGAGGTCAGAAAGCTCTTAATCGGATGTCAGATCCACTCAAGAGGAGCCTGGATGTCCTCTCAGATGGCCATGAATGATGTACAATGGACGACTCACAAACAAGCCAGGGAACAACGTCCAAAAACACTCAGTGATGCTCAATAACCGTAGTGCATGAAAAAAAGAAAGATCCACATAGCACAATACTGTACAAGTTTCACATTTATTAAAATCTTTGTGCACTCACATGAAAGTGGCATAAATGAGCGTGTATACACATCATATCCAAGGCTGATCAGTTTCCCTAGTGTAAAATGGCCAAACTTCGGTCAAGCATGTGATGGTGGATGGTGGCGTAACGCGTAGAGGTATAGCCTGGCGGTGTAATTACGAGGTGCAAAGCATGTTTGATGCCTGCATGACCTTGGTTGGAACCATTAAAGATCAGTGTGGAGCCTTTTTCCTGATGGGAATTATCATCAATTGTGAGCGAGTTTGACCCTTTCAGGGTCTAAGAAGGAGGTGAGCAGCCATTTCACCTGGTAAAGGGACCACTAGTCACAGATTGTTGGTTTATGTGAAAAGCACTTTTTTCTCACAGTGGAATTTTAAGCACACTCTATATAAGAAGATTTTGTGTTCCAAATAATTTTCATATATATATTTGATATTGGACTCTTCATTTTTTCAGCACATGCGTTTATTGCATATCAATATTGGATTTATTTACATTTTTTACTTGAGAAGCACTTTTTTCTCAGTGTAATTTGAAACACATTTTATAATAAGAAGATTTTTTGTTTCAATCATTTTTTATATATCCAGCTAGTTTCAGCTCTTGAAATATTCCTCTTTCCATTACTACCACGCCAATGGGGGACATATTTCTCCAGGGCAATAAATGTAGTGCCCTTAGGATCCCTATTGTTTAGAAACATTGTGCTTATCAAACCCCTTCCTAATATTGGCTATATGCTGCCCCAATCGAATATGTAACATGCGGGTGGTACGTCGCACATATTCCAAGCCACAAGGGCACCTAAGAAGATAAACAACGCATTTTGGTCATGCATGAAATAAAAGATTTCATTTGGTAAGTTGCCCCTGTGCCCACAGAAATACATTCCATGATCCTTCTTCCTCTGATGGAGTTAATTCTGCAGGTCTGACACTTTCCACAAAGATAATAACCCTTTAGGTCACCAAAAAAGGTGGGCCTAGTAGGAGGATCTAAAACATTGGATGCCACTGTATTTCTCAGATTTGGGGCTCTCCTAAAGATGACCCGAGGCTTATCTGGTAACTGAGCGCCCAAAACACGGTCATTCTTAATTACTGACCAATGTCGTTTAGTTATTCTTTTGATCACCCAATGTTGACTCAAAAATGTAGTGGAAAAAGCTGAGCCAAAGTTATCTGAATTACCAGCCCTGTGAGGATTGTCACCAATCAATTATTGGCAGTCACAATTACCCACTTCTTGTATAGTTAAATCTAGGGTTTTCTCATCATATCCCTTGGCAAGAAACCTATTTCTCAGGATGGATGCCTCCTTCAACTAATCATTCAAATTGGTAAAGTTCCATTTAAGACATAAGAACTGACCCCTTGGGCACTGCTGTAAACCAAGAAGGATGATGGCATGAATCCAGCGGAATAGACCCTTTTCTGTCAGTTTGCTTAAAAAGGTAGTAAATTTTCAAATCCAGGAAGTGGATGTTCATGAAGCTCACCTCGTGGCTGAGGATTATGCCCCTATCATTCTCGTTCAAATGTTCAAGAAAATAATTCACTAATGAAGATCACCCTCCCATATGAAAAGGACATCATCTATGAATCTTTTCCATAGAATCAATTTCGGTCATTTATTATGTAGAATAACATTTTCCTCCCACTTGGACATGAAGAGGTTGGCCATACTGAGAGAAGATTTTGCTCCCATTGCCACATTTTCTATGTGACATAGAAAACTGGAGGAACTCCAAAACAAAATTCCTCTGTGCAAGGGGGATAGTGGGATCACAGGATAGAAAACCTTTAACCGCTTCATATCCAAGTTTATGTGATATGGCTCTGTATAGGGATGCTACATCCGCAGTTACTAGTAAATAAGTGGACTTCCATTCAATGTTGTTTACTTTTCAATATTTTTAATGAAGTAACAAAATTATTTAAGGCACAATCAATAAACAATGACATAAACACAGGAGAAAATCGAGCACCCACAAAGGGTGCCCTTCCTTCAAAATGATCATAAACACAAGACCTTTGAATAAGAGACAGAGCAATCTCAACATAAGATGTGTTAGGAGGGAGTGCCAATTTAAAATGACCATATAACATAAAAAATGTAAATAGTTTACTGTAGAGTCAAGAAATATATCTCCGATTAACTAGGGACCGGTTGCATATTGTCCCATCAATCTACTTTAAATTCAATGTTGTTTAAATTATTGATCACATGCTTTGTATCCTTTAGAAAGGAGGGAGTTCCCATCACCAGTGGCTGCAAATAATGATGAATATATTTGCCAGCTCATGAAGTAATAGAATCAATCCCACTGATGATGGGCAGTCCTGTGGGATTAACCAAACTCTTATGTTCCTTGGGCAAAGCATACATAGTAGATAATCTAGGAGCCAGAGGTATCAACTACTATTTTTCTTTGTTGTTTAGGATACCCATCTAAAATCCTTTCCACACCAGCTTTTTCAAATCTCTTTTGTATGTCAAAGTGGGATCAAAATTTATGGGACTAAAGTGTCCCTGTCAGACAAAAGCCTCTCCATTTCTTATGCTTGTTTGTCCAAAGTCACAATTGCCCCCTCCTTGTCCGCTGGGCAGACAACAATATCCTTTCTACTACACAAACTATCCAACCCAATCCTGATGTCCTACTGGGGTTTAGTGGATTGTGTTCTTAGATTCTCCAAATCTTTAACAACTAAGTCACGAAAGACATTAATGTTGGAGGCAACATTACCGGGGGGATTAAGAAGGGAAGCTTTTGCTAAACCAGAGCGATTGAACTTAGGTGAGCCTCTAGCCAATTGCCTAGTTGGATTTATTAAAAGATACCTTTTTATATTTAGTCTATAATAGTATTTTTGTATATCTTTAAAGGTTTGAAATTTGTTCAAATTATGCAGGGGTGCATACTTAAGACCTTTATTAAGGGTTATTATCTCCTCTTTAGACAATGTTTTCGTACTCAGATTAATGATACCGTTGTCAGTTAGGTTCTCTTTTTTTTGGGGGTGAAGATGCCATCCCCCTTTGGACCCTCTCTTGCATCTGTCATGGATATGCAGTAGTGTTTGTCTGTCAGCTTACCTTCCTTCCCATGTGTTCATCTTAGAGGCCTGAGCCCTTTCACCTGGCTTCCTTTATAATCTCCTCCCAGCCAGACTCCACCCCAGGCCCTATCACAGAACACTATATTAACCTGTGCACTGCAAGCCTGCTTTGCTGATCAACGTGTTTGTTAGGCATTGTGTGTTTGGGTTCCTGCCTGCCGTGTGCTACGTCTGTCTCTCTGTTACATATTTGGCTTGTCCCCGACTATCCCTGTCTGCTCGTGACCCTTGACCTTCGGCTCGTTCTTTCGTTATCCTTGTCTGCTTGTGGCCCCTGACCTTCAGCTTGTTATTCGGTTCTCTCATATCTTGTGCTGCTGCTTCCCCTCTTTTCCCCTTATCCTACGGGGCGTGAGCTAGGAAACTCCAGGGGCCGCGACCTGGTCCCAGCCTGCAGCATAACATCCTCACCACTAGAGGCCCTGGAGAAGACCTGCTGGGTCTTAGACTCCGCGCCCTGGGGAATCTTGGCTCTAGCTTCCATTAGGATTCCGGTTGTGCTCCTCTGGTCCCGCTTTCCACAACCACCCAGTTTCCTATCCGCAGCAGTCAGCCATAGGGTTCACTACCTTGCGGTGCACTCCTGTCCCCCTACGGTGTGCATCTGTCACCTGGCCACAGGTGACCTTGACAGTTTGATCAGCCATGAACCCGGCTGACATCCCGTTACCCGTGGATGATCCGTTGCAGGGCATAGTTTGCAGACTTGAAACCCAGGAATCGAATCAGACTCAGGTGATGCGATTCCTCCAGGATCTGGCTTCTCGCTTCTCCTTGGGAACCCTGAATCCGCAACCTCAAATACAACCAGCGGCTGCACCTATTGCACCAGTCGCAGCCACACACTCACTACAACTGCCAGCTCCGTCCCGTTTCTCTGGGGACTCCAAGGCTTGCAGGGGGTTCCTTAGCCAATGCACAATTCATTTTGAGCTCCAGCCCCAAAACTTCCTGTCTGATCGGGCTAAGGTAGCCTATATCATTTCCCTCCTCTCTGGTGAAGCTTTAGCCTGGGCAGCCCCTCTGTGGGAACTGAATGATCCAGTGGTTTCTAGCCTGTCTGGCTTCTTGAAACTTTTTCGGAATATCTTCGAAGAACCGGCTCGTGTCTCTTCAGCGGCCAGCGCCCTTTTACGTCTCCGCCAAGAGTCTGCTTCTGTGGGACAGTATGCCCTTCATTTCCGCATACTGTCGGCTGAGTTGAGCTGGAACAATGAGGCCTTAGTCGCAACCTTTTTGCATGGCCTGTCTGATAGAGTGAAGGATGAATTAGCAGGAAGAACCATCCCCACTGATCTGGCCGGCGTTATCTCCTTGTGTAACCAGATCGATATTCGCTTTCAGGAGAGGACCTTAGAAAAGCAACGCCAGCACTCCTTGGTTCTTAGTCAGCCTGAGCTCCCCTCTCTTCGACCCGTAGAGCATCTCCTACCAGCTGAGGAACCCATGCAGCTGGGTCGGACCAGGCTATCCCCCGAGGAACGTGCTAGGCGCAGAACTCTTGGTCTGTGTCTTTACTGTGGGGGCAAAGGTCATTTTCGTGACACTTGCTCTCTTTGTCCAGAAAAACGTTCGGGTCCACTTCATCTGGAAAGTGGAGTATTGGACCCAGAAATATCACCTTCCCCTTCTCGTCTTCTGCTTTCTGTGTTCCTTCATGTTGGTGCTTCTTCTCATTCGGTCTCAGCATATCTGGATTCCGGAGCCGCTGGTAATTTCATGGACTGGGAAATCGCATCATCCATGAGACTTACTCTTTTGCCCCTCACCACACCATTGGTGGTCTTGGCGATTGATGGTACTGTTCTCCCAGGGGGATCTATCCGCTTCCAGACCCTCCCTGTTAAGATGTCGGTAGGGACACTCCACCAGGAGTGGATATCCTTCCTTATCTTACCCAAGGCCTCAACGCCTATAATTTTGGGTCTCCCATGGTTACAGCTCCATTCTCCTCATGTGGACTGGACTACTGGACAGATCCTGGCTTGGGGTCCCTCCTGTTCCTCGTCCTGCCTACCCAAGGTTGCCCCCTGTGAATCTGAGCCGGTCATTCATTCCAGGTTGCATAACCATTTACATTTCTCTGTCCCTAACCACCCTTGGACGCACAGCCAGGCTAGCTTGTCTACAAGTCCTGCAGTCGCTACGTCTTGCGATGCGATTCAGGTAGTCGCTACACCTGACTCAGCTATTCACTCTGCCTCTGTACTAGTTATGCCAGTCCAGCCCATGCCCAGTGAGCCTCCGACTTTTTCTTGTTCGGGACATTCTGCTTGTCCTTCAGCTATTCAGTTTGACTTCGGCGACATGTCACCTTCTAACCAACCTGACTTCAGGGTTCCACTGACATCTGCCCAGTCTGATGGTCCTGTGCAAGATGACCAGTTCCCCTTTAAGGGTCTAGGGGACCCTCCTCAGATTCCTGTTGATCCTCTCATGCCCTTGCTTATTCCTAGAGAGCCTTTGGTCCTCAATAGATCTTCTTGTCATCTCCCTACCTCGTTTTCGGTCTCTGAGGATAATCTTAAGTACGAGGTTAGACAAGTTCTGGATTCTCGGCTCTGCAGAGGCATTCTTCAGTACCTTGAGCATTGGAGAGGTTTTGGTCCTGAGGAGGCGTCTTAGATCGCTGCATCTGATGTCGCTGCACCTCATCTGTTGAGAAGGTTTCATCAGAGATTTCCCTTTAAGCCTGGGCCCAGGCGGGGGAGGGCCCATAAGAGGGAGGGTACTGTCATGGATATGCAGTAGTGTTTGTCTGTCAGCTTACCTTCCTTCCCATGTGTTCATCTTAGAGGCCTGAGCCCTTTCACCTGGCTTCCTTTATAATCTCCTCCCAGCCAGACTCCACCCCAGGCCCTATCACAGAACACTATATTAACCTGTGCACTGCAAGCCTGCTTTGCTGATCAACGTGTTTGTTAGGCATTGTGTGTTTGGGTTCCTGCCTGCCGTGTGCTACGTCTGTCTCTCTGTTACATATTTGGCTTGTCCCCGACTATCCCTGTCTGCTCGTGACCCTTGACCTTCGGCTCGTTCTTTCGTTATCCTTGTCTGCTTGTGGCCCCTGACCTTCAGCTTGTTATTCGGTTCTCTCATATCTTGTGCTGCTGCTTCCCCTCTTTTCCCCTTATCCTACGGGGCGTGAGCTAGGAAACTCCAGGGGCCGCGACCTGGTCCCAGCCTGCAGCATAACATCCTCACCACTAGAGGCCCTGGAGAAGACCTGCTGGGTCTTAGACTCCGCGCCCTGGGGAATCTTGGCTCTAGCTTCCATTAGGATCCCGGTTGTGCTCCTCTGGTCCCGCTTTCCACAACCACCCAGTTTCCTATCCGCAGCAGTCAGCCATAGGGTTCACTACCTTGCGGTGCACTCCTGTCCCCCTACGGTGTGCATCTGTCACCTGGCCACAGGTGACCTTGACAGCATCTCCATTTCTTTTTTGTCCCACCCCTTGTACCCCACTGAAAAATTTTTTTGGTTAAAAAGCATTGCATGACCACGCAATTGTCAGTTAAAGCAACGCAGTGCCAAATTGTAAAAAGTGTTCTGGTCAGGAAGGGGGTAAAATCTTCCAGGACTGAAGTAGTTAATTGTATTTTATCATGTTCTTTAGAAAATCAAAACCTGATTTCAGTTTTTTCCTTCTTCCAGTTTTTATAAACGCTGTTGGCTATTGTCCAGTATTAGTGTCCAAACTGAATAGGTGCAAAGTGAGTGTGCTGCTTACCTACAAGGAGATGGTGCCCTTTGCACCTCCTCAGCAAGGTTGGCTATTATGGTGCAAATGTTGTGTCAGACAGAGCACTCACTGACTTTTTTAACTTTTACAGATTAAAAAAAAAGGGGGAATGTACTGCCTACCACAGGATGGTGCACTGTAATAGCCAATCTTACTGGGCAGGTACAAAGGGCACCATCTTGTGGAATGCAGCACACTCACTGTGTTCACATTAGCTTAATTTTCAATAAATCACAGAATAAAACAAACAAACAATCAACTGAAAAATGACCAACCTTGAATATACTGACTTCTCTTTAGGCTAGGTTCACATCTAAGCGGGTGCGAGAAGGTGTGTAATTGCACACCTTCCTTCACTGCAAGAGAAAAAACACATTACTGCTTAGGAGATATGCGGAGGTACACTAGAATGCGGGAAACCCTCAATCCAAGCACGTTTCATGCACCTCATTCAAATTGCACCGCCCTTGCAATCTGCAGTCTTAACAACACCCCAAACAAAGGTTGCAAAATATAGTGTGTTTGCCTGCACCGGATCGCATTCACAAAACAACCATGGGAACTGGTTGCAGTGCGGTTCCAAAATTGGTGCATGCATGACTTTGGTGCGATTTGAGCCCATTCAAAATTAACGGGCCTTGATTGCACCGCAATCAACACAGTAAGCCTGGTTTCACACTATAGTTTGCATGTAAATTGCACAGGAACTGATCTTTCTGTTAAAAAGAAATTGCACAGGAACTGCACCGCATTCCTGTGCAATTCACATGTGATTGTGTGTGGTGTGATTTGAGCCCATTTTGAATGCGTTTGTGACCTTCTTTTGGGGAGTTGTTAACTTTGAATTGACACCTGCAGCAAATCAAAAACACAGTGTGATTGCAATGCGGTCCGGGAAATGCACAGGGATCGCAATGTTTCCTGTACCACATATGTATGAACCAGGGGTAAAACAGGGTCAAGGCATGCCACTGAGGGCAGCAGAATGTCCAGCCTGGCTCTGGCATTGGCAGACATGTTGTGGTGTCTACTGCTGAATCACTAAGCCGGTGAGCACCACAACAAGCTTGCCAGTGCCAATCTAGACTGTCAGTAACACAAGCAATAGACAATTAAGCTTAGCCTCAGTCAACTGTCATTAACACAAGCAATGCAAAATTTAGCCCAGCCAGCCTCAATCACATACTTTGCCAGTTGCCACACAGAATTACAGACAGTCTCTCACTGACTCATGATAACCTAGTATGAACAGCAGAATGCCAGCAGCAGCACAGCAATCTGAGAAGTGGTACATCTAAGGACACTCACTGAGACTCTCTTAGACTAGGCCAGAAGAGAAAGAGGGACATAACTGGGGAGGACAGCAGAAGTTTATCCATGTGGGGGGCCGGCGGCTATACAGCCCTTTACAAGCACTTTGCGCTCCAGGGCCCAGGCAAAGCTCCTCTCCCAAGCCTAAGGTGGGAGTGGCACTGCAAGCCAACAGGACTACACGCACCGCCGGCTCCCACTGTGCTGCCTGGTGATAGATCTGTCAGCCTTCAGCCCGAGCCTGATAGACCGGACTGACGGTGTACCACAACATGCGTGCGGGTATAACCAGTGCCGATCCTGACCTCCCTGGGGCCCTAAGCAAAATTTTGCTAAGGGGCCCTCTACCTAACCCGTGATCTATGTAAACCATTTGCCATTGCCACACAGTCATACCCGACACTTCAGTGCTCCCAATACAATCCCCCCTCCTTTAAACAAAACAGTCAAAGAATAAGTAGAACAGAATGAGGTTCAAACAAACAATATATATTGAATAGAGTATTTTCTATAATATTAAGATAACAAGTGAATATTATTTAATAAGTGAAAATTAACGTAAACATAAATAAGAAAATAATAAATTATAACCCTGAACTTTGGCTTTTGGGATTAACTTTGGTTCTCTCTACAGCCTGGGCACTTTCGGCATCAGTATGGGCACCACCAGACTATTAGGACTGTCTAGAAGAAACTGAGAAGAATATCACATAGTTGGTTAAGCAGTCATTTACACTACTCGTTACATGTTACAAATGTGTAAACATTTGAATGTTTGAATTAAAATCTTACCATCAAAATATTCCTTTTCTGCACTTTCTTGAGGCAAAATCATCAATGATGTCATCATAGGACAGGTGTTTCCCCACATCATGATTTATGCTCATGATGGCCAATCCACTCAAACGTTCCTGTGACATAGAAGACCTCAGGTAGCTTTTGATGAGCTTTAATTTTGAAAAGCTCCTCTCTGATGATGCTACTGTTACAGGCAGGGTGACTGCAATTCTTAGGGCTATCCAAAGATTAGGATAGAGTTCCTCCAAGTTTTTCTCACAGAGAAATGAAAGCAACTCAAATGCAGTCATCTTATCTGATGGCAGATCAGGTAAATTCTGAATCTCGTGTGCCAGATCCATTCCACTGATGTCATAGTCATCTCTGAAGGTTAGAGTATTTTGAACTTCCATGCAGTGAGCCTTTAAAGATTCACTAGACATCTGTGAGGCAGTGCTGAAGTTTAGCAACACTCCATATTTTGATTTCACCTGGTTGAGTGTTTCAAATCTCTCATCCATTGATGTAACAGCAGAGTCGACCACCATGATAAAGAAGTTGACTTCAAGGTTTTTCAGTGCATCAGTCACTGGTTCATCAGGAGCCTCATAGCTGAAAAGCCTCTTGCTGTTTCTCAGTCTTTTCTCTTTCAGAACAGCCTCCACGTTCATTACTTCACAAATGCTTTTGGCTGTTGTCTGGGCCTCAGAGAATCCAGTTTCCCGGTATGTAGTGAGGGAAGCCTTTGCATTTGATATTAAATTAACTGCTATATCCAACTGCATTGAGGCAGATTGGAGGAGCTTGTTCATCATGTTTGTAATTGTCAGTATCTCACACCATACAACACAGCAAATCAAGAAGCGGTAGGACCCAACTTCCTCTGCAAGTGCTTGTGCCTCCACTTTGGCCACAGGATCATTGATTGTCTGTCTGGCTTCCAGTAATGCCTCCCGAACCTCAGATGCCTGGTGCCTTATTGCATGAACGCTTTTGAGCCTACTCTCCCATCTTGTGTCACTCCATGACTTCATGGTTATCTTCACGTTTTTCTTTAAAACACTCCATCTTTGTGTGCCAGCTGAAAAGAAGGTGAAGAGCTTTTGCACATGTCCAAAGAACCCTACTGCATCTTTTGAAGATTTCGCAGCATCTGCAATTACAAGGTTTAGAGTATGTGCTCCACATGGGACAAACACGGCTCTGGGTTTTTTTCTGAGCAGTATGGCTTGTACTCCTTGGTTCTTGCCTTTCATGTTGGCCCCATTATCAAAAGCTTGCCCTCTGAAATCTTCAAATGAAATCTTCAGCTCATTCAGCTTATTTAAGATGACAGTGGACAGATTTAACCACTTGACCACTGGGCACTTAAACCCCCTTAATAACCAGACCAATTTTCAGCTTTCGGTGCTCTCACATTTTGAATGACAATTACTCAGTCATACAACACTGTACCCATATGAAATTTTTGTCCTTTTTTTCACACAAATAGAGCTTTCTTTTGGTGGTATTTAATCACTGTTGGGTTTTTTATTTTTTGCGCTATAAGAGAAAAAAGACTGAAAATTTTGTAAAAAAATGATTTTTTTTTCGTTTCTGTTATAAAATTTTGCAAATTACAATTTTTTCTTCATAAATTTTGGCCAAAATTTATACTGCTACATATCTTTGGTAAAAATAAGTACAAATTGGTGTATATTATTTGGTCTTTGTGAAAGTTATAGAGTCCACAAGCTATGGTGCCAATATCTGAAAATTGATCACACCTGAAGTACTGACGGCCTATCTCAATTCTTGAGACCCTAACATGCCAGAAAAGTACAAATACCCCCCAAATGACCCCTTTTTGGAAAGAAGACATTCCAAGGTATTCAGAAAGAGGCATTGTGAGTTTTTTGAAGTTGTCATTTTTTCCCACAATTCTTTGCAAAATCAAGATTTTTTTTTTCTCTTTTTTTTTTTCACAAAATTGTCATATTAGCAGGTTATTTCTCACACACAGCATATGCATTCCACAAATTACACCCCAAAACACATTCTGCTATTACTCCCGAGTATGGCGATACCACATGTGTGAGACTTTTACACAGCGTGGCCACATACAGAGGCCCAACATGCAGGGAGCACCTTCAGGCGTTCTGGAGCACCAAGGCCAATTCTGACATTTCTCTCCTACATGTAAAAATCATCATTTATTTGCTAGAAAATTACATAGAACCCCAAAACATTATATATGTTTTTTTAGCAAAGACCTTAGAGAATATAATGGTGGTTGTTGCAACTTTTTATCTCGCACGATATTTGCGCAGGAATTTTTTTAACGCGTTTTTTACGGAAAAAAAATGTTTTGTGCTTAAAAAAAAAAAAAAACAGTAAAGTTAGCCCAATGTTTTTGCATAATGTGAAAGATGAAGTTACGCCGAGTAAATAGATACCTAACATGTCACCCTTAAAAATTGCACACACTCGTGGAATGGCGCCAAACTTCGCTACTTAAAAAATCCCCATAGGCGACGCTTTAAATATTTTTACTGGTTACATGTTTTGAGTTACAGAGGAGGTCTAGGGCCAAAATGATTGCTCTCGCTCTAACGTTCGCAGAGATACCTCACATGTGTGGTTTGAAAACCGTTTTCATATGTGGGCGGGACTTACGTATGCGTTCGCTTCTGTATGCGAGCTCACGGGGACAGGGGCGCTTTAAAAAAAAAAAAAAATTTTATTCTTCATTTTACTTTATTTATTTTAGTTTGACATGTTTTTCCGCCCTAAACATTTTTTTGATCACTTTTATACCTATTACAAGGAACGTAAACATCCCTTGTAATAGGAATATGGCATGACAGGTCCTCTTTACAGTGAGATATGAGGGGGGGGGTGTCAATAAGACCCCACATCTCACCTCTAGGCTGGGAAGCCTGAAAAAAATACAAAAAAAAAAACCAACAATCCTGGCTTTGATCGTAGCGGTGAGTCGGTAGAAGCACCGGAGGGCGGCGGGGGGGGGGGGGACATCCCCTCTTGCCTCCCGTAAGAATGATCAAGCGGCGGAACAGCCGCTATGATTGTTCTTATGGTGTAGGGAATCGCCGGCTGAAAAAGCCGATATCTGAATGATGCCTGTAGCTGCTCCCATCATTCAGATATCCCCGCACAAAGTCAAGGACGTCATATGACGGCCGGAGGGCGGGAAGTGGTTATTGCAGAGTATTGCCGGGCATTGCGGAGTATTGCCGGGCATTGCGGAGTATTGCCGGGCATTGCGGAGTATTGCGGTGTATGGCAGGGTATTGCGGTGTATGGCAGGGTATTGCGGTGTATGGCAGGGTATTGCACGGGTATTGCACAGGGTATTGTGGAGGGTATTGCACAGGGTATTGTGGAGGGTATTGCAGAGTATTGTGGAGGGTATTGCAGAGTATTGTGGAGGGTATTGCAGAGTATTGTGGAGGGTATTGCAGAGTATTGTGCAGGGTATTGCAGAGTATTGTGCAGGGTATTGCAGAGTATTGTGCAGGGTATTGCAGAGTATTTTGCAGAGTATTGCGCAGGGTATTGCAGAGTATTTTGCAGGGTATTGCAGAGTATTTTGCAGGGTATTGCAGAGTATTGTGCAGGGTATTGCAGAGTATTGTGCAGGGTATTGCAGAGTATTGCACCAGGGTATTGCAGAGTATTGCACCAGGGTATTGCAGAGTATTGCACCAGGGTATTGCAGAGTATTGCACCAGGGTATTGCAGAGTATTTCGCAGGGTATTGCAGAGTATTTCGCAGGGTATTGCAGAGTATTGCACCAGGGTATTGCAGAGTATTGCACCAGGGTATTGCAGAGTATTGCACCAGGGTATTGCAGAGTATTGCACCAGGGTATTGCAGAGTATTGCACCAGGGTATTTTGCAGAGTATTGGCAGGGTGTATTGCAGAGTATTGGCAGGGTATAGCACAGGGATGGCTGAGCAGGGATGGATGGATGGATGGATCTGTGACTGCAATTGTCACAGATCCAGCCCACAGTGCTGCTGCTGCCATCCGCTCCCTCCCCCTCCCCTCTCACACTGTACCGATCGGTACAGAGAGGGGAGGGAGGAACCGGCGTCATCAAATGACGCCGGTCTGTTTACAAGTGATTGCTCCGTCATTTGACGGAGCGATCATGTGGTAAACGGCCGCTATCAGCGGCGATTTACCGCGATTCGTGATCCGCCGGGTCCTCTGGACCCGGCGGTCACGGAGTTTCCCGTGTGCGCGCCCCAGGGGGCGCGCGGGAGCGCGATTCTGGGAGGACGTTATATAACGTCCTCCCAGAGTTAAGCAACCACCCTGCCGCCGTTATTTGTCGGCAGGTGGTTGTTAAGTGGTTAAACCTGTTGTAGCCTCAACATTCACAAAGCTGAGAAAGTGCTCCTTGATCTCTGGCTTTCCCTTTAAAGCCACGCTTCTCAGAATAATGGACATTTGCTCTTGGTGACTAATGTCAGGTGTACAGTCCAAGATAATGGAGAAGTACTTTGAGTCTCTTATTTGAGTCACTATTGCTTCCAGAATTTTGCCACTCACAATCTGTATTAGCTCCTTCTGTGTGTGCTGCCCAAGGTAATGAGCATGTGTCTCTCCATCTTTAATTTTGCTCAGATGGTTTTCCATAATGGGGTCAAATTTTGCCAGTAGTTCAACCTCTTTTAGGAAATTTCCATTATCTGGCTGGAAGAGTTTTTTTCTGACGAACCCCTGAATGATAGGTTTCGTTCAGCCAGAGACTGGGTGATACTTATTAAACGTGTAAGGACGTCCCACCATCTCTTTCTTTCAGCCTTGTAAATGGTCATTTGTATCTGGTCAAGAGTCTGTCCCCGACTTAGGCGCAGATCAAGTTCTCTCCACTTAACCATATTTTTTGTGTGTTCAGGACTACTCTCATGGTGTTTCAGAATGGCATTAATATTTGACCAGTCATTCACACCTTCCTTTATAATTTTGTTGTCTTTTGTAGAAAAGAGCTTACAGCAAAAACAATAAACAGCATTGTTTTTGATTGAGTATGTAAGCCAGCTCCTTTGAATCTTTTCCCCATTTGATAGTTGTCTCTGTAATAAGCCTGAATGGAAAGCTCTTCTAGACTTGTCTTTAGGGAAATAAAAATCCAGCCCTGGTTTGAACCTCTGCGCACTATCTCAGTCCTCATAAAGTCTGTTAAGACTGGGGGCCAATCTGCTGGGTCATTTGGTGAAGCGGCAACTGTTCTATTAGGGTCTGAGCTGATTGTATCTGCTGCTGGCTGTACACCTCTGGTTGTGCTGCTAGTACTGACTGAGGCTGCCTATACTTCACCTGGGTCTGTGTTGCTAGTAATTGCTGAAGACTGCTGTACTGTACTGGCTGAGACTGCCTGTACTTCACCTGGGTCTGTGTTGCTAGTTATTGCTGAGGACGGCTGTACTGTACTGGCTGAGACTGCCTGTACTTCACCTGGGTCTGTGTTGCTAGTTATTGCTGAAGACTGCTGTGCTGTACTGTACTGACTGAGGCTGCCTGTACTTCACCTGGGTCTGTGTTGCTACTTGCTAGTAATTGCTGAAGACTGCTGTACTGTACTGGCTGAGACTGCCTGTACTTCACCTGGGTCTGTGTTGCTAGTTATTGCTGAGGACGGCTGTACTGTACTGGCTGAGGCTGCCTGTACTTCACCTGGGTCTGTGTTGCTAGTAATTGCTGAAGACTGCTGTGCTGTACTGTACTGACTGAGGCTGCCTGTACTTCACCTGGGTCTGTGTTGCTAGTAATTGCTGAAGACTGCTGTACTGTACTGGCTGAGACTGCCTGTACTTCACCTGGGTCTGTGTTGCTAGTTATTGCTGAGGACGGCTGTACTGTACTGGCTGAGACTGCCTGTACTTCACCTGGGTCTGTGTTGCTAGTAATTGCTGAAGACTGCTGTGCTGTACTGTACTGACTGAGGCTGCCTGTACTTCACCTGGGTCTGTGTTGCTAGTAATTGCTGAAGACTGCTGTACTGTACTGGCTGAGACTGCCTGTACTTCACCTGGGTCTGTGTTGCTAGTTATTGCTGAGGACGGCTGTACTGTACTGGCTGAGACTGCCTGTACTTCACCTGGGTCTGTGTTGCTAGTTATTGCTGAGGACGGCTGTACTGTACTGGCTGAGACTGCCTGTACTTCACCTGGGTCTGTGTTGCTAGACGGCTGTGCTGTTTTTGCTGAAGCTGGCTGTACTGGGTCTATGCTAGTACTGGCTGTGGAGGCTGGACGTGTAACAACTGAGTCTGTGCTTGTACTGGCTGATGATCCTCCAGCATCTCCTCTACTGACAAACTTAAGCATAGCACCTGCAAATTATAGATAACTAAGCTGCATCAGACCCAATTAAACTGGCTCCCAATTACCTTTTATACATTTTCAAATATAAAATACTATTTATACTATGGCTTGGCTCTTGTAATATTTAAATAGTGAACTAGTGATGCCAAAAATTTAACTTCTGCTTTTCGGAAAAACCTCCCCCCCTCCGATGTCACATTTGGCACCTTTCAGGGGGGAGGTGGGTGCAGATACCTGTCTAAGACAGGTATTTGCACCCACTTCCGGCATTAACTCCCACGGGAGTCTACGCCACTTCCCGTCCCGTCCCCGCTGTGTTCTGGGAAACACCCAGGACACAGCGGGGGACCAGTGAGAAGGCGCCGTGCTATAGGGAACCGGGCAGTGAAGCCGCAGCACTTCACTTCCAGATTCCCTCACCGAGGATGGCGGCTTGGGTAGCCGAGAGACGAGCAATTGCTCGCCTTCGGGTGCCGACATCACGGGCGCCCAGGACAGGTAAGTGTCCATTTTTTAAAAGTCAGCAGCTGCAGTATTTGTAGCTGCTGACTTTTGAAAAAAAACAAATTCGGTGGACCTCCTCTTTAACTACACATTGTCTGAGACTAGATAATCAGTGTCTTAAAAGTATGTATAATGTGTACTTTGATGAGGAGTGCCATCATTCACGCCCATATATTGTAGCCTACAGTCTGTCTGGTCTTCACATTTCTGCTTGAAAAATGCGCGTTTCATTTCGTGCACGCGCCTAACGCATGATAACACACCCGACGCGGTTATCTTTTCCGAGCTGCAGTAAACAAACACCGTTGTACTTTGTCGTTTATCAAACTTAATAAATAATTGAATTTTACTTTTACTTTTGTCGGGCACAAAGTCACAAAACACAGCCCTGGAAGCAGGGCTGGACTGGGACAAAAATGTGGCCCTGGACTTCATCCAGACCGGCCCAGGGCACAACACATCAGGGTACAGTACACATCAGGGCACGGTACAGAGCTCAGGGTACACAGGGCACAGCACATCAGGGTATAGAGCCCAGCACATCAGGGCACAACACGTACAGGGCACATCAGGGCACATCACATCAGGGTACAGGGCACAGCACATCAGGGCCCATCACAGCACACCACATTGAGGCACAGCACATCGGGCACAGATCACATCAGGGCACATAGCACATCAGGGCATAGGGCACATCAGATCACATCAGGGCACAGAGCACATCAGATCACATCAGGGCACAGGGCACATAGCACATCAGGGCACAGGGCACATAGCACATCAGGGCACAGGGCACATCAGATCACATCAGGGCACATAGCACATCAGATCACATCAGGGCACATAGCACATCAGGACATGGGGCACATAGCACATCAGGACATGGGGCACATAGCACATCAGGACATGGGGCACATAGCATATTATGGGGCACATCGTTTACCAGCCAGCATGCAGAGTAGCGCAGGAAGCGTGTGTAATAAGTTCTCTCATGTCACGGCAGTCACGCTGCTCCCCGGCGGCCCCTCCTCTCTTCTTGTCTATCCTAGATGATGTCACAAGCAAATGGGGATGGACGAGAAGAGAGGAGAGGCCGCTGGGGAGCAGCGTGACTGCCGTGACATGAGAGAGAACTTATTACACGCGCTTTCTGCGCTACTCTGCATGCTGGCTAAATCTCGATCTACCCGTCAGGCGCCAGCTGCCGGCGATTGACGGTGACGGGTAGATCGCCGCGGACCTCCGATCGGCACCCTGAGCCATCGGCCCACCGGGAATCTCCCGGTAGTACCGATGGCCAGTCCATCTCTGCCTGGAAGTGACTAGCATTAGCAGCTAGACACAGAACAAAAGATGCACTGCCTGCCTGCCCAGCTAGGTTAGCAAGACCAAAAAAAAACACATCAGAAATGCACATAAACATAACTCTACTTTGCTGACATCAAACTTGGAGAGGAGAGAACACAAGTTTACCTGATTGTTGTTCCCGCAATTCACTCTCATGGTGTTTTTTTTTCCTCTTTTCGTGACCAGAAGGATAGCTTCGCTTCATTTTGTCATGGATGTTGTAAACATTAGTGTAATAGTGTCGTTCGCGCTAAATGTGAGTAAACAAATGTCACTAAGCGTTAGAAATAATAGTGAATTGAAAAAAATTGCAGCAAAACCTGACAGTGTTTACAGTACACAAAAAATGAAATATAATGTAGCGCCCCCCCCCCCCAATATTTGGGGGCGCTATGTGGAAATTTAGGTGTAGTCTGAGCCGATAGTTGGGCTTAGACCAATCAATGGTTCAATATTGCTTCTGCTCTGGGTGTGATACTGCCTGGCAGTAGTGTTCTCCTCTGCCTGTAGGTGGCACTGTCACCGCCGGCATAGGTTGAACTACGGGGGGTATCGCAACACCTTGGGTGTCCTCTTTCGGCAGCCGTGCAGTGGGCGTGGTCAACCCGATGTGCATGCTGGGAGAGGGTACATAAGGGGCAGACACCATGAGGTGTCACAGGCATTCCAGGGGACCTTGGGTCCAGAGTGTCTGTGCCTCGTGGCCCGCATGGCACGAGGTGCGTGAGTGTGTTAGGGCCTCGGGCACCTTCAGCCCGAGGCTCCGTTGCTGCGATGTAGGCTCAGCTCCGCTGGCAAGGGCCTACGCTTCAGAGAAGGATCCCAGGCTGCCTTTAGGAAAGGAGTCCAGGGGAGGATCAGTCCCAGGAGATTAGCGACGGTACTGCTGTCTCGGGGAGAGGCCTGGAAACTCTCCTAAAGAGGGATTCATCGTCTCTGTTATCCGTGCTCCATCCCGGCTGCTAGGACCGCTTTCATAGGGACTATCCGGGTGAGCAATACCCACTCAGGCTTGAGTGGCGACGAAAGATAGACACTGAGCTTTAAGTGTTGCATGCCTGAACCTTCCCCTACTTCTCTCAACTTCATACTCTCTCTCTGATTAGGTTTTACTCATGTGTGGACATTGGCCTTATTCCAAGAGATTTTTGCCTAGACAATGGAGCTATGGAATCCACTCTAGAGAGGTAATTGCCACAGGCCCAAAACAAAACCAGCTGGTCCCTTAAATGGGGGTAAGTGCTACAATAATAAAAAGTGATCTCGCGCAATAAACATATAAAATGCCTAATATCCAGCAAAGATAAAGTGCTAAATATTGACTGTATCAAACACTATAATTGGACACACACTAAGTGCATATAAACGTGTGTAGACCCACTAATGATCAAAGGGATCAATGAAATGTTCAATAAAAACGTGATCAAAACTGAGTGAAAATAATAAAAATATTCAAAAATAATTATGGAGTGATAAAGTCTCTAAGGCTACTTTCACACTGAGGCACTGGAGGTATAGCGGCGCTATTTTTAGCACCGCTATATCGTTTTTTTGCCGTGATTTGCGGGCGCTAGCGGGGGTATTTTAACCCCCGCTAGCATCCGAAAAAGGGTTAAAAACGACCGCAATAACGCCTCTTTGCGGCGTTTTGCGGGCGTATTGGAGGCGCTACCCCATTGATTTCAATGGGCAGGGGCGCTATAGGAGCGGTATTTTTACCGCTCCTATCGCACCTCAAAGATGCGGCTTGCAGGAGTTTTTTGACCCTCCTGCAAGCGCAACGCTCCAGTATGAAAGCCCTCGGCTTTCACATTGGATGCAATGGAGCGGCTTTTTTGGGGCGCATTGCAGGCGCTATTTTTAGCGCAATAGCGCCTGCAAAGCGTGTGTGAAAGGGGCCTAATAGTTCCACAAATAAAATAGTAAATACGTTTTCTTGAAAAGTAGTAAAGAATCAGTCTTTCTATGGCTCCACAAGCATGTACGTGTACATGATTTCTGTTCTTCTGTCCAGTAATAAAGGCCAGGATCAGGATCCCTGAATATTTGTGCGCTTTTTTCCTGCAAACAACTTCCTGGTCACAGCAGCCTGCTTCTCCTTCCCAATCCCCACTATTGGAGAAATGTCCAGTATCAGGGTTTTTTTTTATTTTTTATATACTAAATAAAAAAATAATAAAATACCCTGATACTGGACATTTCTCCAATAGTGGGGATTGGGATGGAGAAGCAGGCTGCTGTGACCAGGAAGTTGTTTGCAGGAGGAAAGCGCACAAATATTCAGGGATCCTAATCCTGGCCTGGATTACTGGACAGAACAGAAATCATGTACAAGTACATGCTTGTGGAACTATTGTCATTCACTACCGACTGTCACCTACCGTTTCCAGAGGCACTGTCCTGCTCTCCTGAGTGACTGTGACTGACACAGTGACACTGACTCCTCCCCCCAGGAGCAGGGAGCTTCAGCACGTAGCCGCTGCTGTGGGACTACAACTCCCATAAGCAATAGCGGCGGCCTGTCTCGCGACGTCACCTGACTTACTGACGTCTGAAACTCCTCGGACAAACGCGGCGCCGGCCATTGATTTGGTTATCAAACTCAGGGGGGCCCCGAGTAAGTTCTGGGGCCCTACGCAGCTTGCTTACGGTGCGTTTAGGGCGGATCGGCTCTGGGTATAACTAATGATCTATTACACTTGCTGCAGCGGCATTATTACATTCTGTGTGCCACTGACTGCAGTGCTGCCTGTCGCTGGTGTCATGTGCGTCTGCAGAGCAGGGACACCTTCCTTTTCATTTTGGCCCCTTATCTACGCCCCTGCTAACTACCCTGTAGAATAAAGATGCTGATACCTATCCTCAAGGTGCTCCGGCTTTAGGGGGGGGGAGAAAGTACTGATAATGGCTGAAATGCCTGGGTGGTGATGTTGCCCATGGGCTTACTATGAAGCGTCCGTTGTGGGCTGCTGAAGCCAGTCGCAGGAACCCAATTATCTGACCGGACTGGAGCACTCTGAGATTAAGCAAGTATAAGCATCTTCCTTCTACAGGGTACTTAGTATTGGAGTTAGAAGGTGGGTGGGAGCAGTTTTAGGCTTAGATAGTTAGAGCCTGGAATTCCACCTTGATTTGTAAAAAATGACGTTACACAAGGAGAGTGTTCAGAGTACAAAGCTGGCCATACACGCTCTAAATTTCTCTGATTCAGCCCCATTACCTAAACAAGAGAAATCCATTGATTCCCCCATCCACAATAAACAGGGTGGATAGAAGTATGTTAATTCCCAGCTATTGCATTCAGCAGCTGCTGACTACCTGAACAGTGCTTAAATCTGATTGGAAGAAGGTGCTGTTCATTTCAGAATTTTCTTACCGATTCCATCAACAAAAGCCAATTAAAAAAATTGTCTTGTTACGTAGGGGGCACAAACTTTGGCCGATTCAAAAGGAATCAATCAAAATTCAATCAGTGTGTGGTCATTTTAGAGCCAGTGCCCAGTTCCACTTCAGTATGACTTTGGTGAATACACATATAGTTGTAGCACCCTCGTAGGTTGCTAGGTAAATTTAGTATTTGGCTCCTTCTGTAATCAAGGGAGCAGAGATTGTTTGTTTGCTCAGGGCTTCACAGGCTGGAAGTTTGCTTCCCCCTGCCTCTGGAGAAGTTTCTAGAGCTTAGAGGTGAAAATGTAACTGACCAGTCTGAAAACGAATTAGCCCCTAGCCAATCCCTGGGGTGGTGTGCCCAGATGGTGACAGGAGACTCTGAGAAATAAATTGAAGCCCAAAAGACTGTTTTTCTCCAGAAAGGAGATTTCCCAGCCTCATAGGGGGCTGTTGCCCCTGGGGCAGCCTAAGGACTGGATTCCTGTCCTGCAGGGTCTCACCAGATGTAGTGCTGGGACCTAGTGTTAGCCTGGATTTGATTGCAAGACTTCTTCAAGGGATCTGGTCCTTCACTGAATGGTGTCCAGAGGAAGCTGGAAGAAGGCAACTGTGCTTGGGATTTGTGAGTATGTTGGTTATATGCAGCTTGGTGCGGTAGCAAGTAAACATTCAGAGATCTGGTTTGCAAGATTGTTGTATTGAAGCAGAAAGTCAACAGCACAAACAGGCCCAGTGTCAAGCTCACCCGTCCGGGGCACAACCAAGTAGCAAATTGACAGTGGTAGAAGACTCAGAGGTGTAAACAGTATCTGCCACAAGGAGCAAAGTGTGGCCTGGCCAGTCTGACCCAAAGGGACAGCTTCCTGAAGAGGTAGGCGTAGTCCCTGCTCTCTCCCCACTCCAACGGAAACTTTCCCTATTGCTATCACTGTCCCTGACAGACGGGAGTCCTGTCCCTAACCTGTCCACTCGCATAAAGCACGCCAAACTCAGGGATCAGAGTCTTAAATGGACTCTGCCTTACCTTAGATGGCTGCCAGGGTCATACGGGGCATGTGTATACAAAAAGATCACTGCGCGAGTGACCGAGGAAATAAAAACAAAGCTTCTCTTAAAGCGCAGTTCCACCCAAAAGTGGAACTTCTGCTTAACTGCTTTCTCCCCCCTCCGGTGTCACGTTTGGCAGCTTTCAGCGGGCAGGGGGGGCCTGTTTTTGACATGTCCCCTTCCCCACTTCTGGGAGACTGGGCCACGACCTGATCTCCCGGAAGTTCGGCCCCCTACTCTGCCGCTGGGCTAATCAGAAAGTGCAACGCTCTTCGCGCATGCGCAGTAGGGAACCGAGCATGGAGCCGAAAGGCTTCACTGCCGGGTTCCCTTACCTGGAATGGCAGCGGCTGCACCTGACAGTCGATCCGAAGTTTGGCTGGGGTGCCGACATCCCAGGCTCCCTGGACAGGTAAGTGTCCATATAGTAAGGTGGAACTCCGTTTAACTTCCTCTCCCATCTGCATTGCCGCTGCGAAAAAGTGCCACCTGCAGTGGATAAAACAGACTGCACCTGCCTACAAGTAAATACCCTAAAAGTAATCCCTGTGACTGTATAGTGTTCTAAAGATTGCATTGGGTACCAGCAGCTGTACATTGGAGCAAGGTAACCAGATGCCAGATCTTACCCCATGATCTTCAGCTGTGAGACAATAGACTGCTCAGTGTTCATCTTTAATTTGGGAGAACATTGTCCTTTTCGTTGTTGCTAATAGTTGTTTAAGTATCCCATGCTCCAAACCCTCTCTTGTTACAAGTTCTTTAAGCAATAAATCTTACTAAAGACAACCCCTCGACTGTTTAGACTGTGAATGGACTGTTCTTTGGGTGACTGGTGGTCTCTGGGAAAGAACCAGTTGAATCCAACTGTCCTTACTGGGGTAGCGCTACATAGGTAAAGTAAGATGAGTGTCTTCCCTGTAAATTGTCATCTATTGTATATCCTGCCACATGTGAAGCAGTATTGCAGGTGTAGAGCAGATACAGGAATACAGTAGACTAGGAATTGTTTTTACTCCTGTAGCACTCACCACCCCTTCTCCCCTTGGCTCACTCGTGGGAGAAAGGGACGCACCTATGCCACATGCCTGTACCCTCTTGTGTGAAGAGGTTGAGTGGTGTAATGTACCTGGGTCTCTGTGGTTGAGTTCGCCCATAGAATGGCTCCTGTCTTCACTGCAACAAAGACAAGTCTCTATTCCCCAATAACTTCAAGGTCCAGACCAATTGCAACTCCAACGTAGAGTTTATTTCTCTCTTATACACGATAATTAGACAGGAGAAGGTTGGAGGAAGATCAGGACAGCAAAAGGTGTGGGAATAGGTCCAGGCACAAACAAATTCTTATTCACTACCCATATCTTCAGGTAGACTCAGCTCATCCGGATAGTCCCCCAATGGAGTGGATCCTAGCAGCCGGAATGATGCTCAAATCAGAGTACACGCACAGTCTCTGCCACAGACCTGGTGAACGTTGGTTCTGGCTTTAGGCCTCTAACGGGAAATTGACATCCCTCCAGAGAGTTACCGGGCCCCTCCCTTCACTGTGATCTCTCACCAGTCCTTCGGAACGGTCCTCCCCCGGCCTCCTCATCTAGATGCGGCCTCCTCGCAAGGCAGCACCCTGGGATACCTTCTCCCTTCGCGGCTCCAGCCAAAGGCGCTGGACCTGAAGCCTCCAGTCGCCAGCCCCAGGGCTACAGGTGCCTGGGACTGATCCACCAGTGTACTGAACCAGGAACTCCCCCCCAGGGCTAAAGGTGCCTGGGGTGGCCACGAACAGAATCACACGCTCCCGGGGTTGGACCCCCGGGAACTCACCCCTGACAGACAGGGTCTGCCGCTTTTATAACCCCTCCCGGGATGCACAGCAGGCCGACACGCCCACCATACCACCGCTGAAAGGGGACATCCAAGGCACAGCACTGTACCAGTGGTTCAACCCTGGCCTCCGATGGCAGGGCCACCAACAGGCCACGTGGAACTACACACCAGTATCCCACCTGCAGCTCAAAATGGGTTTTACAGAACCCTATCGAATAGTGTGTTTGAGCACAACTACCACTCAAACATTCCCTTATATTTTAAAGCCCTGCTACACTCCTTTCACATGCAGACGCCATTGCTAAATAATTAGCAGTTTAAAGCCATTTTACCTCGTTTTGTTTAACTGATATATTGCACTGGTTCCAAATTAGGTAGGACCTATCCCTCCTTGCAAGAAAATGGCAATATACATAAATATATATGTAGCGGCCTCCACTCTCCCCTCTTTTTCTCAGCTCGTCTCTCTCTTGTCTAGGGGTACCTTAAGAGGAGAGAGTGCGGGGTCACCACGCCAAGCCTCCACCACAGATGTCTGTGTAGTGTAAGCAAAGTTCTTGTTTTACCTTCGGGTTGGTGTTCTGCACCTGGAACCTCCAAAGAGAGTCACCTTGAACAAGGTCTGCCAGAAAACGAGCCCCACACCATTTAAGTCCAACACTCCTTTATTCTTCTCAATGCAAAAGTGAACACAATCAGTTGGACCCCTTAGAGAACAGAACAGACAAGGAGGTGTGGATGCGAGTAGGCCCAGACACAATGAACTCTCCACATTCCTTCCTGAAAGTGGGTTGCGGTCTCCTAGCGAAGGGGGATTTCCTTCCAGGCGGTCTCCAATGGAAGGCTCACCTGTCACCGGCAATATGATGCACCGGGTCTTCAAGCAAGTGTCTTCCACCGGTCCATTACGCCCTCCGGATTCGGGTACCCTCTCCCAGGGTCCCCTAGGATCTCCTTCCCTCGCGGAACTCAGTGTTGGGCACTGAGCTCCAGACCTCCATCCGAGTACCTCACCCCAGGCTAAAGGTGCCTGGGATGGAACACGACCTCCGAACGTCCTCTAGGCCTAGGCCACCTAGAGGACCGACACGAACCACATGCCCACAGGCTGAAGGTGCCTGGGACTCGACCCCGTGACAAAGATGGCCGGCCCCTTTATACCCTCTCCCAGCAAGCACGGCGGGTTCCCCGCCCCACCATACCGCTGCCGAGGGAGGACAAAAAGGGAGCACAGCACACAGCAATGGTTCAACCCCAGCCCAAGGCGACAGCGCCACCCGTGGGGCTGCAGGGAACTGCACATCACTGGTGTCTCTGCCAGTTTTAAATACACAGAAAGTGTATATCCGCTACACTGTCCCCCTGGTAATTTGACACTGGTCCCCAGTGTCTGAAGCAAACTATGCCCTCAACGGCTGGCATAGCCCAGTCCAGAAACCAACTACAAATTGTACAAAATAAAACTTTTGAAAACTTAGTCAACTGAAGCAATTGTGTCTGAGCCTTACATGAAAGGGAAGGGAAACAACAAAATTTTAACCATAACTTTAGAATCACATATTCACATTACACTTTTTCTTTCCACCCATCCTGACTAAGACCCACCCCATACTCAGTGGTCTTGATGAGATGCTCTCCTGCAGAGGGAAAAAAAAGAAAATTAACACACATAAACCCTGATACATGTATTCGTGTAAGAGGAAAGAAACTTCTTTGTGAAGAAATCCCTTTTCTCCAAAGAGTGAGTGTGTGAAAAGTGTTAACGATGCGCAACACTGCCACCTGGTGACAACGTCGCGGTAACTGCACTCGTGGAACTTTCCTTCTTCTCTTGAGCCCTATCTACCCCAGAGTCCATGATCTCTTGTTGGAAAATTGAAGAACAAAACAGGAACAGTCCTTCATTCCTCTGGGCAACAGGGACAACAAACCCCAGAAAGTTCAGCAGCATAAGAAACAAGAACGGAGTCTCTTTCCTCCTACAGATAGAAGCGGGGATGCGGCAGAACAAGTGGCTTCAAGTGCTGATCCATGGTCTCCAGATGATACTCAACATCCTCCCCTTCCTTCCGCCGGACCAGCACTTTGTCCGCGTGGATGTGCCGTCCCAACATCCATTCTGCCTTGCAATCTTTAAAACGCTGAGAGGCCTTGGGGAGCATGCCAGGTACATGCGGGCGTGTGGAACCTGAAGGTGGGTCCACACAAAGTCATTGTACCAGCACTCCCGGCACACTTCCACCTCATATAGCAACTCCGTGGACAAGTATGGATACTCACATCCGTACTCAGCAGCAACCTTCTGGCCAAATAGGCGTTGTAGTCTCGCCAGAGGAGGCATAGTGGCTCTGTCCCCTTCGCCAGGTAAAACTATTGAGTCCGGGTGGCGAGGGACCTTGATCACATCTGGTCTGGGCATAGGTGCCCGCAACAACAGTCTCTTCTCCCCGGCATTAGGTGCAGGTGGCACCGGGAAAGCAAGAGTAGGCTGGGGACGGGACCCCTCCTCAGACGCTGGTGCCTCCACCCGGGGTGTACTATCCCCTGTAGACATGAATGGGTCCCTGGTTCCACGGGACGAGGCGAGAGGTACTTTGTCCCAGCCCTTCTGAGCAAACAGTTCGTCTATGGCGACATCGTCTCCCAAATCGGAGAGCGACTCTAGGTCAGAGGTGTCACACTCCTCCGCGGGCAGGTAGCCTGTAGTGGAGACTGAATTGCTACCTCCCACGGACACACAGGGTTGTGGATCCCCGACACCTCCGCCCACACACCAAGTCCCTCCGCCTGGCTTACCTCTGCCTTTTCTAGAGGCAGGACGTCCGGAACTCTTCTTACCGTATTCACCCGGGCCGGGCGTCGGCAGGCGAGATGGTCCACCGCAACCGCTGGACGGGGCTACCATACCGGTCTTTCTCTTCGGCGGTGGACACTGTGAGACAGTGGTGACCGAGTCAGCATCCTCGGATTTCTCCCGTTGAGTAGTCGCGACCTCCTCCGCGGTCGCTGCAGTGCGCGCAGGGATGGCTGTCAAAGCAGTGATTCCTCCTCTCTGAGTGGTGCTGCCTGCAACACGGCCGGGGTAAATGGTTCTCGGCTTCTCAACCGCTGGATCCACTTCAAATAGAAACTCCCCACAGGCCTCGCATCGCCCGAATGGCTTCAGATGACACACCAGTCCCGAGCAGCCGGGACAAATCACACCCAAGGCCTCAACGTCCATGCATGAATACAGGGCGAATCGTCCCGTTGGCTTTAGCCGAATCCCTGTATCGGTCACCGGAGCAGCAGCAGTCAAAGACGTGGTAGAAGGATGAAGTGGAACCCACGCTGTTTGTCCGAACATGGTGACTTGCTGTTGGTCCATCGCGCACTGCAAAGTTTTGCGCCAACGTCCCACGTGTAGTCCTTCACACGTATTGGACTCCTCCCCTTTGCTCCAGTTCGCAGGCTTTTCTTCTTTTTTTCTTTCTGAGTCACACCCACGAACTAAGCGTGGGGGTGTGCCTGGTGGCGCAGTGCAAATAGAAGCCCCCACGTGTAGTCCTTCACACGGCTGAGCTCCCCCCTTTTCTCGCTCTTCTGCGCAGGCCTTTCCCTTCACTGGGTCATGTCCACGACTTCGAGCAGGGATGCACTTTGGCCAATAAATTGGCCCACCTACTCGGAACTCCTCCCGGCAGACACGTTCAATTCCGTAGTAACACGAACACCATACCGGACCCGAGCCCCCACGTGTAGCGGCCTCCACTCTCCCCTCTTTTTCTCAGCTCGTCTCTCTCTTGTCTAGGGGTACCTTAAAAAGAGAGAGTGCGGGATCACCACGTTAAGCCTCCACCACAGATGTCTGTGTAGTGTAAGCAAAGTTCTTGTTTCACCCTCGGGTCGGTGTTCTGCACCTGGAACCTCCAAAGAGAGTCACCTTGAACAAGGTCTGCCAGAAAACGAGCCCCACACCATTAAAGTCCAACACTCCTTTATTCTTCTCAATGCAAAAGTGAACACAATCAGTTGGACCCCTTAGAGAACAGAACAGACAAGGAGGTGTGGATGCGAGTAGGCCCAGACACAATGAACTCTCCACTTTCCTTCCTGAAAGTGGGTTGCGGTCTCCTAGCGAAGGGGGGATTTCCTTCCAGGCGGTCTCCAATGGAAGGCTCACCTGTCACCGGCAATATGCTGCACCGGGTCTTCAAACAAGTGTCTCCCACCGGTCCATTACGCCCTCCGGATTCGGGTACCCTCTCCCAGGGTCCCCTAGGATCTCCTTTCCTCGCGGAACTCAGTGTTGGGCACTGAGCTCCAGACCTCCATCCGAGTACCTCACCCCAGGCTAAAGGTGCCTGGGATGGAACACGACCTCCGAACGTCCTCTAGGCCTAGGCCACCTAGAGGACCGACACAAACCACACGCCCACAGGCTGAAGGTGCCTGGGACTCGACCCCGTGACAAAGATGGCCAGCCCCTTTATACCCTCTCCCAGCAAGCACGGCGGGTTCCCCGCCCCACTATACCGCTGCCGAGGGAGGACAAAAAGGGAGCACAGCACACAGCAATGGTTCAACCCCAGCTCAAGGCGACAGCGCCACCCGTGGGGCTGCAGGGAACTGCACATCACTGGTGTCTCTGCCAGTTTTAAATACACAGAAAGTGTATACCCGCTACATATATATGTACACTTATTTGTGTCTACACTGCCTTTCTTTCTTGTGGTTCCCTTTTCAGGCTGACTCAGTGCAGCCGATGTCCCTGCCCCTGAGTCTTCATTTTAAAACTGTATGTCCTCCTGCACAAGTGTGAGATGGAGCACATGATGTCATGCACCCCTCTCACGCATGCACCCTACAACATTACGTTAATCCGTTTTTTTTAAAAAGCCTTCCACCAAGAAAGTTTTTTTCTTTAACAGCAAATTAGTTTAATGTTGCACACAAACAGTATGAGAATACTGCAGGATCTTGCAGCTTAGGTATGAAATCTCCCTGAGAGCCGGTCACACTGCCTGCAAGCTAAACTCTCTGTTTGTGAGTGGCAGCTGTGAGTGAGATGCAGCAGGGGATGGTGTGATGCACATTTTAACGTATTACGCAGTTTCCCTTACCTTTTTTTTATTTAACTTTATTTGAAGTGCACAAAGTGACACTTCATTCATTGATGTGAAATGCAGTGCCTGCATTTTATCGCAGCTTCCTGCACTGCACCTACAGGCTGCGCTGTAGTGCGAACAGGGCACATAGAGAGAACAGTTGTTCATCCAATGCAGAAACACGCCAGTCACCCCATGTGTGAAGACCCTGAACCCCGTCCCCCTCCCGCCGCTTGGCAGTGTTTCTCCGGCTTACCGTCCTTTCTGGCACACCAAGGAAACGATCCGACTGGTCACGTGGCTGGCCATAGAGGCTACCAGATCCTCTCTGATCGCCTCCATGATCTTGGAGGACCAGAGCAATGTCATGACCTCACTTCCGGTCTAGGGAGGAAGTAAATTATTTATTTATTTTAAAGCAAAAGATAACATTTTTTTTTTTATCTTTTGCTTTAAAAGGAGAGATTTGGGGTCTTATTGATTCCAGATCTCCCCATAAAGAGGACCTGTCATCCCTTATTTCTATTACAAGGGATGTTTAAATTTCTTGTAGTAGGAATAAAGGTGATAAAAAAATAGAGACAGTGTAAAAATACAAAATAAAAGAAATAAGAAAAAAAAATGTAAAGCAGCCCCATCCCTCTGTGCCAATATGTATTCTGCTACATATTTTTGGTTAAAAAATCCCAGTAAGCGTATATTGATTGGTTTGTGCAAAAGTTATAGCGTCTACAAACTATGGGATATATTTATGTCATTTTTATTTATTTTTACTAGTAATGGCGGGGATCAGCGACTTCTAGCAGGACTGCTATATTGTGGTGGACAAATGAGAAACTAAAGCCCTGTACACACGATCGGATATCCTATGGATTCTAATCCGATGTTTTTTTCCATCGGAAATCCGATGAAACTGTCTTCCATCAGTCTTGCCCACACACCATCAGTCAAAAAACCGACCGTTTCAAACGCGGTTACGTAAAACACTCCGATGAGCCGAGAAAAATTAAGTTCAATGCTTCTGAGCATGCGTCGACTTGATTCTGAGCATGCATGGGTTTTTTATCCGATGGAGTTCCCCACAGACGATAGTAATTTGCTATCGGTTTTTTAACCATCGGATAAATTTAAAACATGTTCTATTTTTAAACACCGATGGAAAAAAGACCGATGGGGCCCATACACGATCGGTTTGTCCGATGAAAACAGTCCATCAGACTGTTTTCATTCGTAAAACCTATCGTGTGTACACAGCTTTACTGACACTTTTGACACTTTTTTGCGGACCAGTGACATTATTACAGTGATCAGTGCTAAAGATATGCACTGTCACTGTACTAATGACACTAGCTGGGAAGGGGTTAACATCAGGAGCGATCAAAGGGTTAAATGTGTCCCTAGCTAGTGTTTCAGTGTAGTGAAGGAGGTGCTTTTACTAGTGGAAGGCATGGATGGGTTTTCCTGCTTTACAGGAACACAGGATTCATGCCTTCTGTACTGACAGACTGCCGTTCTGCCTGTGTACTGAGCAATCAGCAGGTGCCGGAAGACATTGGGTCCACGGGACCCGCTGATTAGCACTCGCGCCTGATACTGTATACGCAATCCTGCATTTCCGCGTATCTCACAAAAGTGAGTACACCCCTCACATTTTTGTAAATATTTTATTATATCTTTTTATGTGAGAACACTGAAGAAATTACACTTTGCTACAATGTAAAGTAGTGAGTGTACAGCTTGTATAACAGTGTAAATGTTCTGTCCCCTCAAAATAACTCAAAACATAGCCATTAATGTCCAAACCGCTGGCAACAAAAGTGAGTACACCCCCAAGTGAAAATGTCCAAATTGGGTCTAAAGGGTCAATATTTTGTGTGGCCGCCGTTATTTTTCAGCACTGCCTTAACCCTCTTGGGCATGGAGTTCACCAGAGCTTCACATGTTGCCACTGGAGTCTTCTTCCACTCCTCCATGATGAAATAACAGAGCTGGTGGATGTTAGAGACTTTGCGCTCCTCCACCTTCCGTTTGAGGATGCTTGGCCAGTCCATCACCTTTACCCTCAGCTTCTTTAGGAAGGCAGTGGTTGTCTTGGAGGCATGTTTGGGGTCGTTATCATGTTGGAATACTGCCCTGCGGCCCAGTCTCTGAAGGGAGGGGATCATGCTCTGCTTCAGTATGTCACAGTACATGTTGGCATTCATGGTTCCCTCAATGAACTGTAGCTCCCCAGTGCCGGCAGCACTCATGCAGCCCCAGACCATGACACTCCCACCACCATGCTTGACTGTAGGCAAGACACACTTGTCTTTGTACTCCTCACCTGGTTGCCACCACACACGCTTGACACCATCTGAACCAAATACGTTTATCTTGATCTCATCAGACCACAGAACATGGTTCCAGTAATCCATGTCCTTAGTTTGCTTGTCTTCAGCAAACTGTTTGCAGGCTTTCTTGTGCATCATCTTTAAAGAGGCTTTCTTCTGGGACGACAGCCCTGCAGACCAATTTGATGCGATGTGCGGCGTATGGTCTGAGCACTGACGGGCTGACCCACCACCCCTTCAACCTCTGCAGCAATGCTGGCAGCACTCATACGTCTATTTCCCAAAGACAACCTCTGGATATGACGCTGAGCACGTGCACTCACCTTCTTTGACCATGGCGAGGCCTGTTCTGAGTGGAACCTGTTCTGTTAAACCACTGTATGGTCTTGGCCACTGTGCTAAAGCTCAGTTTCAGGGTCTTGGCAATCATCTTATAGCCTAGGCCATCTTTATGTAGAGCAACAATTCTTTTTTTTCAGATCCTCAGAGTTCTTGTTGCCAGGAGGTGCCATGTTGAACTTCCAGTGATCAGTATGAGAGAGTGAGAGCGATAACACCAAATTAAACACACCTGCTCCCCATTCACATCTGAGACCTTATAACACTAACGAGTCACATGACACCGGGGAGGGAAAAGGGCTAATTGGGCCCAATTTGAATATTTTCACTTAGGGGTGTACTCACTTTTGTTGCCAGCGGTTTAGACATTAATGGCTGTGAGTTGAGTTATTTTGAGGGGACAGCAAATTTACACTGTTATACAAGCTGTGCTCTCACTACTTTACATTGTAGCAAAGTGTAATTTCTTCAGTGTTGTCACATGAAAAGATATAATAAAATATTTACAAAAATGTGAGGGGTGTACCCACTTTTGTGAAATACTGTATATATCGGGAGGGATTAGAACGCTTGTCAGTTTTTATTGCTGTCTGTGCTCCCGTTAAGGAGATTCACCCTTTCTATTTGTCCTCTTTACCATTATCATTGAAAGTGAAAGTAAAAGAAAATCCCAACTTTTGGGTTGTCCCCAGAAAAGTAATAGAGGGAAAATCTTCCAATGGGGACACTAGGTCTGGTGACCTGGGGGTACCCAAGAAAATTCCCTTAATTTGCAGGGATTTCCTCTCACTTCCTGTTTGGCTATGGGACAGGAAGTGAAGAAGAATTTCCATGACACAGATGGCAGAAAAAAATCTGACCGGGGTTTTGCCTATAGTTCTACTTTCCGGGCAAGGACGGATGTGAAAGTGCTCTACATACAACACGTAGATTGTACAATCTAAATTCTCAGTGCTATATAACTATCTGTACACATTATACTATAAAAATAAAAATATGTAACAGAGTGCCCATCATGCACACGGTCGTTTAACTCTATTTCCCACAACTTCCTGTGTTCCTAGACAAGGCCAGGGAGCATAAATTGTCAGAACTGGCGTGCTTGATTGGACAGAGCCTAATAGCAAGCTGTCACAAGTTAGCCTGCAGTCTCCTGCTTGTGTATACTTACCTCCTTGCTGCAGTGCTACCCTAATTCCTTTCTCATGTGTAGTTTGGCTGAGCTCACCTATGGACGTCGCCTGCTATTCTGTGGGCATTTATTTCCTTCTCTTCCATCACTTCCTGGCCCACCTCCTAGTTTGCTTGCCTATAAAAGACATGCTCAGTGTAGCTCACATTGACTAAGCAAATTTACAGTTCTATTACTTGTGCATCCTGTGCCTGACTGCCCGTCTACCGACCCCAGCTTAAGTCACCTTCTGAGCTTTTTGCTGCCTGTCCTGACCTCGGCTTGTCTCCTGGATTTCCTGTTGTCTCCTACTGTTTTTACTGTGCACACGCAAGTGGTCTCCGCATCCTCAGCATACCTGGGGGCTGCAACCTGGTTCCAGCTTGCTGCAAGTCCACCCCCACCATCAGGGGCTCTGGTAAAGAAGCACGCTGCGGCTTAGACTCCACTCCCTGGGGAATCCCGAGCTGGTGATCTACAAGGACTCACTACCACAGACGCTTGACACAAGCAGCTTCTCTGGAAGGCCCAGCTACTGTGGGGATCACCCTTCTGATTGCTACCAGAGTACTGCAGTTGGATCCCTCCAGCTGTTCACCTGTGTTACCAAACCTATCCTGGTGTTTTCAACTGCTTTACTGAAGAAGGAATTCTCACCTTGATTCTTAGCAGTGTTTCTCAACGTTTCTTTCAGTCAAGGCACCCTTTAAAATTCTCCACAATCTTGAGGCACCCCATTCTAAAATGTGAAAAACGAAACTAATAGTTTTACTTAATGTAGCAACATCCACAAATGTAGGATACCCAATGTTAGATGTGATTTATTCTTCCAAAACAAACACACCTTTACACTGGTACTGACTAGCAGTCCAATGTTTCTCTTCTGCCTCAGTTTCTTTCACTCACTCAGATAATGTGACCCACAGTGCTGATGGAGAGGGGCGGGGAGGGGCAAATAAGGATACTGCATAGGCACCCTACATCCTCCTTGTCAACTGATTACATCATTGGTTGTTAGGACCCTGGCAGCTAGAAGGTTGCACATGGAAAACCTGTGACTGATTCACTTTAATGGCCACGACTGTGTCATTGTGGCTTGTATATATATTTTTGGCAATTGTTTGTCATTTTGCAGAGGCACCTTTGAAGAAACCTGAAGGCACACTGGTTGAAAAAGGGTGGTCTATAGCATGGGTGCTCAAACTGTGGCCTTCCAGCTGTTGTGAAACTACAAGTCCAATGAGCCATTGCAAGCCACTGACAGTTACAAGCATGACTCCCAAAGGTAGAGTCGTGATGGAACTTGTAGTTCCACAACAACTGGAGGGCCACAGGTTGATCGCCCATGGTTTATAGCAGGGATATGCAATTAGCGGACCTCCAGCTGTTGCAGAACTACAACTCCCATGAGGCATAGCAAGACTGACAACCACAAGTATGACACCCAGAGTCAGAGGCATGATGGGACTTGTAGTTTTGCAACAGCTGGAGGTCCGCTAATTGCATATCCCTGGTCTATAGAGTCAAATAGAGACTATGCTTTGCAGCCATGTTACCCTGAATGAGCCATAGTTTCATTGCTATGAAGAGTCCATGTTTGTGCAGGTTTCATAATCCGACTCTGCAGTGTATGCATGCTCTTTGTCTATATCAACCTGTTTTTCATTATTCTGCAGTGTATGTATCTTTTTGGCATCCTGAACCTGTTTTGCATTATTTCTTCTAACTTTGCACTTGTTTAATAAACTGCTTACTGTAACTGTTAAGCCCTGTACACACAATCGTATTTCCTATGGATTCTAATCCGATGGATTTTTCCATCGGAAATCCGATGAAGCTGACTTCCATCAGTCTTGCCTACACCCCATCAGTCAAAAATCTGACCGTTCCAAACGCCGTGACGTAAAACACTCTGACAAGCCGAGAAAAATTAAGTTCAATGCTTCTGAATGAATGAATGAATGAGTGACTTGTATAGCGCTCACATGCGAACTGAATTGCCTCTAGGCGCTTTTTGCAGCCAGTGTCTGCTTAGCTGGTGCGGTCATTTTACCCTGTAGGATCTCGACACGCTTAGGACACACAGTTGTACACACATATATACATATATACTGGGCCAATTTGGACTAGATCCAATTAACCTACCAGCATGTCTTTGGAGTGTGGGAGGAAACCGGAGTACCCGGAGGAAACCCACGCAGACACAGGGAGAACATGCAAACTCCAGGCAGATGGTGTCATGGTCGGGATTTGAACCAGTGACCCTTTTGCTGCTAGGTGAGAGTGCTAACCACTACACCACTGTGCTGCCCCTTCTGAGCATGCGTCGACTTGATTCTGAGCATGCGTGGGTTTTTTGTCCGATGGAGTTCCACACAGACGACAGTAATTTGCTATCGTTTTTTTTCCCATCGGATAAATCTAAAACATGTTCTATTTTTTCTCACCGATGGAAAAAAGACTGATAGGACCCATACACGATCGGTTTGTCCGATGAGAAAAGTCCATCGGACTGTTTTCATCGGTAAAACCGATCATGTGTACACGGCATCACTCTCTGTCTGCTCATTCGGCTGATTACATAATACGGCAAAACCAGAGAACAAATAAAAGGGTCTGATGTCTCCCAGTAGAGGTCAGTATTACGTATTAGAATTTGACCTTCCTTGCACTTAGGTACATTATTGTTCTGACCAAATTTCTACAAATGAGTAATGTGGCAAATGTCACACACACTGACACGTTTGCATTCCTCAAAGATAAAAACTAAACCACAAAGACAGAAAGAAAAATACGCACGATCTGTCTCTCTCCTAATGGGTAAATAGCATGTTTCACCAAGCAGCTCTTGCTAAACTGGTTCTCCCTTGTGCACAGCCCTCTGATTCCTGTAGCTCCAGGTATGTGATACTAATCAAGCAGTGCCGGAATGTTTCTATATGAGGGCAAGAGGGAGGGTGAAAAGGGGTTGGGTTTCTTGAATGTTTCCTTCTTGTCACTAAATCTACATGATCTAAACAGTACAGCAAGTAAGGGGCTGATAAAATCAAACTATTGTTGGCCGCGGAGTGGGAGTTGATGCATAAAATTATCATGTGAGAATTTCAGTGCCCTGTGAATTATTAGGAGGGTTTACACAAACATTGATCATTAAGCAATGTAGCGTTGTTTTTATTTAACTACTTCAGCTCCGGAAGATTTATCCCCTGTCATGACCAGGCCATTTTTTGCCATACTGCACTGCGTTATTTTAACTGACAATTGAGCGGTCTTGCAACACTGTCACCAATTTTTTTCCCCGCAAATAGAGTTTTCTTTTGGTGGTATTTGATCACCACTGGGTTTTTGTTTTTTGCTATATAAACTAAAAAAGAACAAAATTAAAAAAAATATATATATATATTTTTTACTTTCTGCTAAAACATATCCAATAAAAAAATGCAAAAAATGCAAAAAATCGAATTTCATCATAAATTTAGGCCAATATGTATTCTGCTACATATGTTTGGTAAAAAAAATCCCAATAAGCATATATCGCAAAACTTATAGCGTCTACAAACTATGGGATATTTTTATTTCTTTTTTCTACTAGTAATGGTGGCAATCAGCGACTTATAGTGACTGCGATATTGCAGCGGACATTCTGACACTAACTGACATGTTTGACACTTTTTGGGGACCAGTGACACTAATACTGTGATCAGTGCTAAAAAAAATGCACTGTCACTGTACTAATGACATAGGCTGGGAAGAGGTTAAAATCAGGGTGGATGAAAGGGTTAACTGTGTGCTTAGCCAGTGTTTTACTATACTGTGTGAGGTGCTTTTACTAGGGGAAGAGATGGAATTTATTCCCTGCTTTGCAGGGACACAAACTCCATCCATGCCCTCCTGTCAGAACGTCGATCTGCCTTGTTTACATAGGCGGATCGCAGTTCTGTCTCTCTGTCTGATGATCGGCGGGTGTTGGAGTACATTGGGTACCCCGCACCCGCCGATCGGCTTCTGCTGTGTGTAATGCACGCCCCCTACCTAGCAGTGTCAGATCACATATACATGCGTGGTCCGGTGCTGCCCTGTAGCAGTAAAACTGCTATAGGGCGGGCCTAAAGTGGTTAATAATTTGGCTATATAAGTATTTTATATATACTACCAAATATATTTAGCACCAACTGTAAAAAGACTTGTCTAATTGTATTTTGTAGACTTGTGCACAACGGAAAAATTTGTTTAGTTTTGGTTCGTTTCTTGTGCACAACGGAAAAATTTGTTTAGTTTCGGTTAGTTTCTTTTTGGTCCTGTTGATTCGTAATCATTCGTAATTTTGCTAGACGGGATTTTTCGTGTTCGGACTAACTCATACTTTCGGTAGAGTACATTGATTTTCGTTGATTCTGGACACAACTCCTACTTTCGTAACTTTTTTGGGTTTGTTGATTCGTAATTTTCCGTGTCTCTCTTACAACGACGCTGCCTATTATGCCTTATGTGCTTCGAATGGATTTGTACTTTTCTACATTGCGGTTATTTGTAACGATTCGAAATCTCGTATTTTACTTTCGTTTTTTACATGCGGCTATAGCCTCCGCCCCTGTACACCATTTTGAGAGGGAGTTCAGCACGGTGAGGGAGAAGCAGAGAGCAGAGAAAAGTGTTATTGTGCTTCGAATGGATTGGAAATCTCGTATTTTACTTTCGTTTTTTACATGCGGCTATAGCCTCCGCCCCTGTACACCATTTTGAGAGGGAGTTCAGCACGGTGAGGGAGAAGCAGAGAGCAGAGAAAAGTGTTATTGTGCTTCGAATGGATTGGAAATCTCGTATTTTACTTTCGTTTTTTACATGCGGCTATAGCCTCCGCCCCTGTACACCATTTTGAGAGGAAGTTCAGCACGGTGAGGGAGAAGCAGAGAGCAGAGCAGAGTGAGTGTTATTGTGCTTCGAATGGATTCGTACATTCGTAACTTTTTTCATAACGAATTATGCCGAAGACATTCGGGCATTCGCTATTTGCGATATAATTTATTTCGGATTCGGTTTTATTCGTAATTGCTTTGTTCGGAAATTCAAATGCTTCCGAATGTCCGAAAGTTGCTAAATTCGGACGAAGCCTAGTATTTTGTACATCTTGTCTACTACAACGTAGTGTCCTAATACAGGAATGAATCTAGAGGTGTATGCTCTGTGTATATGACTCCTAGGAATTAAAGCAGAACTAAACTCTCTCAATCCACATGAACTATTCTTAATCCTTAAACTGCTAGCATTAGTACATAAATGGGAAGGTGTATTACATTTTCTTGTTTTAACCTTTTTTTTTTTTTTACATTTCTTCAGTTGCTTTCTGGTTTCTGGTCAAGACCAAAATGATGTCATACATCCCGTGTGTTTTCATGGGCATTTTATTTTTCTTTCATCTGTAGTAGGGGAAGGTCATCGCAGCCAGAAATGCAAGAGGGGTGTTTTCCAAAGTGATGTTTTTTAACAAAATAAAGCATAAAGACACGGATTGATGGGTGAGTTTGCTTTGGATATTAAAAATGTATTAAATAGCACTTTGTTCAGGACATCTTTTCATTTGTATGTCAGCGTGGAAAGTTGACGATATGCATGTTTTTCACATATCTATGTGAGTATTTTTAATCCCTGTTTGTAGTTTTTAAATAAATATTCATAGCAGAGAGCACTATGGTTTTCCCTTTTCATTTTATAGCCACATACGATTGATTGCGATCTAAAGAGGAGGTCAGCGTGGTCCAGGGACACTCTGAAGAGGAGTACCCCCATGGCATCCCGAGAGACATTCTATACAGGTGATTGGGACTCTGTAGTGGGGTCATTATTTGGAGGTGAACAGGCATTCCAGCTAAAGGTGGTGGTCACTGATGTCGCTGGATTATATAAATTTCTTAAGGAATACATTTCGAACTAACACTTAGAGTCGCACAATGGTGGAATCTATTACACAAAAAAATTGGGACCTTTTTGGACTATATATTTGATTGTGTTTTATATTGGTTGCGCTACACTGGTTATGTTATATTGATTTTAGTTTGAGAGTCACATGTGGACACACTCTGATAGGTGTTGGCAGCAATCACAACAAGCTTTGTTGAAGATGACTGATAATTATTTTGCACAAAATATATTTTTTGTACTGAGTTTATCTAATATTGTGCTGATTAAACATTGTTTTATAGTAATATAGAGTAATAAACAATTGTATATTGGTAGAACAAAGAGGAAAAAAAGTTACTGACCCCGAGAGCAGAGGTAAACACATGAGAATAACAGATTAGAGATGGGATATTACCTCAATAAATCATCTACCAGTTTACTTAAATTGGGCTATATGAGTCCAGGCAGGAGGAGGGTAGAGGAATGATGTTGCTCTCTATGTCAACTCTCTCCCTTCTTCACCCCAGCACCACAGTCCCAGCAGGCCCGCTTAGACACAATACCTGACTCAGTGCACTGAATTAATCCACAACCTGTATCCACTAGTATAGTGACCAGAATCCTGGGTATAGATGGAGCTCTTAAGACTTTGGATGACTTTAAGGTGGTGAACTTGTTGATGTTCTTTAGTGGAGTGAAACAAGGTACATCCAAAAATGCTTGGTAACACAATGGTCCATCATAACAATGGAAGGGTCATTTACAATCCCCAAGATATAGCGGACAACTTCTCAGATTATCATGAACTCCTCTATAACCTAAAGGAGGATAAGAATACTCCCCAACCTTCACCGGAGGACATAACAAAATTTCTAAATAATATCAATCTCCCAAAGATTGATACTGCTACCCTTGACAATCTAAATAAGCTGATTACAGAACAGGAAATATCAAAGGCCATTAAAGACATCCCAATTAATAAGGCACCAGGTGTCGACGGCCTCTCTGGTGAATTTTTTAAAACATTTGCCACTACTTTAGTACCCCACCTGACTAAATTGTTAAATTTTACAGCCTCCAGTAATAATAATTTCCCAAAGGAAATGTTGGAAGCTATTATCATTACAATACCGAAACCTGGGAAAGATACTACTTCATCAGCCAATATCATTATTAAACTCTGACATTAAAATTGATGCTAAAATACAAGCTAGTAGACTGTTGGAAATTACTCCCTATCTTATCGGATCAAGTGGGCTTTGTTAACCGCTTCAGCCCCGGACCATTTCGCTGGCCAAAGACCAGGCCACTTTTTGCGATTCGGCACTGCGTCGCTTTAACTGACAATTGCGCGGTCGTGCGACTTTGCTCCCAAACAAAATTGACGTCCTTTTTTTCCCACAAATAGAGCTTTCTTTTGGTGGTATTTGATCACCTCTGCGGTTCTTATTTTTTACGCTATAAACAAAAATAGAGCGACAATTTTGAAAAAAATTCAACATTTTTTACTTTTTGCTAAAATAAATATCCCTATAAAATATATATATATATAAAAAAAAATCCTCAGTTTACGTATTATTCTACATGATTTTGGTAAAAAAAAATAAGCGTTTATTGATTGGTTTGCGCAAAAGTTATAGCGTCTTCAAAATAGGGGGTCATTTTATGGCATTTTTATTGTGACTGCGACATTGGACACTTTTGACACAATTTTGGGACCATTGTCATTTTTACAGCGATCAGTGCTATAAAAATGCACTGATTCCTGTAAAAATTACACTGGCAGTGAAGGGGTTAACCACTAGGTGGCGCTAAAGGGGTTAAGTGTGACCTAGGGAGTGATTCTTACTGTTAGGGGGCGTGGCTACCAGTGACACGTCACACTGATCACTGTTCCCGATCACGGAAACGGTGAGATCAGTGACATGTCACTAGGCAGAACAGGGGAATGCCTTGTTTACAAAGGCATCCCCCTGTTCTGCCTTTGCCGACCGCAATCGCGGGCCGTCTGGGAACATCGAGTTCCCGGGACCCGCGAGCTCACTTGCGAGGCACGCGGTGCGCACGCTGGGTGGCAAATTTAAAGGGGAGTTCATTGGGGCTATCTATCAGCAACACTTATAAAATTTGAATTTACAGGTTTCATTCATAGAGACATAATGTCCCTCTATACGAAGCCTTCTGCTAAAGTATTCACTTCAGGAAATTTGTCCAAAAGCTTTGACCTTTCTAATGGTACAAGAAAGGCCTCTTTCGTCCATAACATTTTCATTGGCGATTAAACCTTTGGCAGAACTAATCCGTTCTAATAAATCAATTATAGTTATTAAAGTGGGCAATATTGAACACAAACTAGGATTATTCGCCAATGATATAATACTTTACCTTTAAAAATAAAACAACTTACAATTGGGACGAGCCCTCCATTCCTTATTTGGGGATCCAACTTACCTATCCAACATGTAAATTATATGAAGTAAATTTCCCTAAACTACTAGAAAATATAAATAAGGATCTCCAATCTTTTCATAAAACACAAATCTCCTGGGTAAGGAAAATAGCGGCTTTTAAAATGCAGACCCTCCCTAAAATTCTTTATTATTTCCGCTCGCTCCCCATCCAGGTGAACAATAAATTTTTCAACTAGGTAAATCTAAAGCTTAAAAAATGTATTTGGAATGATAAAAAACCTAGAGTAGCCTTCTCAATTCTTACCACTACTAAGAATAAAGGTGGAATGGGTCTCCCAGATATTCGACAGTATTGCTATGCGTCACTCCTTGATCAAATTAAATTTTGGTTTTCTAATTCAGACGAGAAACTTTGGGTAAATATTGAAAGAAGTCACCAAGGGCAATGACATGTGTGCATTAGCTATAGCGTATTCTTTGCTTCCTAAAGTCGTAATACCAAAACTCAGCACTATTAAATCCACGTTGATAGCTTGGAAACACATATTATCTAAATCAAAAGAACTAGGTGAACTAATTAAAATTCCTGTGCCTTTAAGAGTGTTGGACTACTGTAGAGCCTGTATCTCAGTGAATAATTGAATTTCACAGGGGTTTAATTACTATGTCAACCTACCCCTAGCCTATAAAGAGTTAAAAAAGCTTAGACATTTTGAAGGTTTAAAGGAATTTGACCGGGAATCGAGCATGAATAATCTGGAGTTACCTACTGAACAAATAAGTTTATAAAATTAGGATATTCCTTTCTTCTCACAAGCGTTTCTCAGAATTCTCCAAATCTGTTAAAACCAATAGTATGCTGAAATGGATCTATTTCTTGGCAAGAATTGAATAAGGCTATAGTTCTGAGCACTAAGGCATCATCCTGCATTGAACATTGGGATAATGCCCAAAAGATATAAAACAGATGGTACCTTTCACCATATAAACTTTCCAAAATCTACCCATCATTCTCCCCAACTTGCTGGCGATGCAATGAACAAACTGGTTCCCTTTATCATATTTTATGGAGTTGCAAAAATCTTAGTAGTTTCTGGAAATCTGTTTCAACATTTATTGCTAACCTCACTGGTAATTTACTTCCCTTACTTCCGCAATGGCCCTTTTAGGAATAAATCTGAATCTTTACTCTTTAGAGTATAGAACAGTAGTAGCACATGTATTAATAGCAGCAAGGCTGACTATAACAAAACAATGGAAATCCAACAAAGCACCGAATTTATCTGATGTTATACGTTTGAATACACAAGCTCAATATGAGTTAATATTAGCATATAAAAATTACAACACGGTCAAGTTTGAGAAACTATGGCAAATATGGACTAGTCACCCTAGAGCTTCTACCTCACTCAAAAGCATGAACTGCAGTTCTTAAACCATATTTCAGTATTATTCCAGGAGTAATATCAAGGTTTCACAGTTCTCTCTTTTTCTAATTTCTTGAATCGTCCATGATAATGTTGTCATTTTATTAGTTAGCGCCTGTTTACAGTTAGAACCCAATGGGGTAAACAGCGATGTTACTATACTGTTTATGTATGCTTTATTTGATCATTTGTATGACTATCGTCCATTACTCTGATTGAGATTAGTATGTAAATGTTTTACTGCTATACCTGATTGTTATACACCAGAACCAGCTGCCTTTAAAGGAACACTAAAGACAGGTTTTTTTTGTTTTTTTTTAAATAACAAACATGTTATACTTACCCCCACTGTGCAGCTCGTTTTGCACAGAGTGGCACCGAACCTGGTCTTCTGGGGTCCCTCGGCGGCTGTATCTGCTCCTCCCTGCAAGAACTTTCCTCCTTGATGCGAGCGAGCTTGCATGGTGGAAAGTTCTTGCAGGCGCGCTCCTGTGATACAGCCGGTGGCCCTAGCCGCTTACTGTATCACTTGGCCTCGCCCCCCCCCCCACGCGCTGCGTCATTGGATGTGATTGACAGCAGCGCAAGCCAATGGCTGCGCTGCTTTCAATCAACCAATAAATGAGCCGAGAAGCCTGGCCGAGAAGCAAGCGCATTCACGGCGCGGGACTTTCGAGGGGTCGGGTAAGTAAACGGGTGGGGGCTGGGGGGCTGCAGAAACTGACAGGCAGTGTCTCTCCCTTCAGTGAGAGCCACAGATAGCTTGACAAGGTAGCGAGGATGTGGGGCAGCCGCTACACTTTATTTACTCCTTTTCCTTATTTGTGCAACCAATATGACTATAGAGCAGCCTTTTTTAACCAGGGTGCCTTCAGGGGTGCCTTGGAAAAATACTTAGAAATTGCCCAAAAACTGTATACAACTCATTGTGCACCAATACAACCTTCTAGGCGTCCTAACAACCAATTATGTCATCGGTTGATAAGGAGGATAACGAACACCTTAACAGCATCCTTGTTTGCCCCTTTCCTTCATTCCAGGGTCACATTATCTGAGTGAGGGAGAAAAACCGAGGAAGAAGAGAAAAATTGGAATACTAATCAGTACCAGTGTGCAAAGGTTTATTTTTTTGGAAGAATAAATCACAGCTAATGTTGGGTGTCCTATGCATGTGGATGTTGCTATATTATGCAAAACTATTTGTTTCATTTTAGAATGGGACGCCTAGAGATTTTGTGGACTTTTAAAGGGTGCCTTGACTGAAAAAAGTTTGAGAAACACTCCTATGGAGTCACAAATGTGGGTGTATACACAGTGGTAAATTATACTCTCCTCCCTCTCCCCTTCTCCATGTCCTCCTATTGCTAAACACTTTGGGGGGCAGGATATAGTATGTTGATTAATTACAGTCACTAAGAGACTCACAAAAAAGATCTGTTTTAAAGTGGAAGTAAACCCTCCTATTGTTTTCAGCCAAGGAAGCTGCCATCTTGACCTTTGCCTTATCTTCAACTGCCATGATGCTGCACATGTGACCAGTTATGACACCAGCCATTGGATGGTTTGACAGTTTGGTTGAGAGCACAACCAATGTGGCAGTTAGCATTTCTGGCATGCCGGGAATTTAACAGTTTTTTTAAACTGTTAAATCAATGGGTTTACTTCCACTTTAATATAAATCAATATTAAATATATCAAATGTAATTGCTAATACCTGTAAAGTAAAAAAAAAAAAGAGTCTTGGATGCAGATGTCACCTAAACAAAATGAAAGCTAGTGTGAACCATCTTTGACTCCACCCTTACCATATTAATGTACAACAAATACACAGCTGATGTTCTTCAATAAATATATACAGGGAGCTATAAAACAGTTTTGTGATATTTACAATTTAGCAGAGTAATAGAAGTCCCTCCAAAAAGATCTTTCCCTGCAGATACCAAAGAACACAACACACAACAGGAATAAGGTACTTAGAGGATTTAAAAATGAAATAAAAAATACAGTGCATGATATATAATTTATGTGAATGAAATATGGCAATTAACACTTCTTTGTTTAGTTTAATTTTAAGGTATCGTACCCATTACATGAAATTACAATACTGTATTTTAATTTGGCTGAACTGGATGATAAACTTGTGTCTTGGAACAACTTAAAGTGGAGTTCCACCCCTTGTGGGAAAAAAAATAAAAGTCAGCAGCTACAAATACTGTAGCTGCTGACTTTTACTATATGGACACTTACCTGTCCAGGGAGCCTGCGATGTCGGCACCCCAGCCGATCTTCGGATCGACTGTCGGGTGAAGCCGCCGCCATTCGAGGTAAGGGAACCCGGCAGTAAAGCCTTTCGACCTCACGCCCAGTTCCCTACTGCGCATGCGCGCTGCGCTTTATGGTTGGCCCGGCAGCGGAGGAAGGAGTGGGCCGAACCTCCGGAAGATCGGACCGTGGCCTGGTCAACCAGAAGCGGGGAGGGGGACCTGTAAAAAACAGGTCCCCGTTCCCCCCTGAAAGGTGCCAAATGTGACACCGGAGGGGGAGAGGAAACAATTAAGCGAAAGTTCCTCTTTTGGGTGGAACTCCGCTTTAAAGACGCTGCTGGCCAACTCTTCTCAAAATATTACAGCGCCTTGAAAGAGTATTCATACCCCTTAAAGTTGTCCACATTTTTTTACAACCAAAAGTGTAAATATATTTTATTCAGACTTTATGTGATAGACCAACACAAAGTGACACATAATTGTGAACTGGAAGGAAAATGATAAATGGTTTTCCAATTTTTTTACAAATAAATATGTGAAAAGTGTGGCGTGCATTTGTATTTAACTTTGTAGAACCACCTTTCACTGCAATTGCAGCTGTAAGTCTTTTGGGGTATTTCTCTACCAGTCTTGCACATCTAGAAAGTGAAATTTTGCAAAATAGCTCAAGCTCTGTGATTGGAGCGTCTGTGAACAGCAATTTTCAAGTCTTTCCAAAGATTCTCAATTGGATTTAGGTCTGCACTTTGACTGGGCCATTCTAACACATGGCTTTGCTTTTATTTAAACCATTCTATTGTAGCTCTGGCTGTAATTTCAGGGTCGTTGTCCTGCTGGAAGGTGAACCTCTGCCCCAGTCTCAAGTCTCTTGCAGACTCTAACAGGTTTCTTCTAAGATTGCCCTGTATTTGGCTCCATACATCTTCCCATCAACTCTGACCAGCTTCCCTGGTGAAGATAGTGTGTTCAGGGTGATGTGCAGTGTTAGTTTTCCACCACGCATAGCCTTTTGCTTTCAGGCCAGAAAGTTACATTTTGGTCTCATCTGACCAGAGCACCTACTTCCAGAGTAAAAGACCTGCATTAGGTGGATTGCCACAGGGTAAGCAGGACAGGTGAAATGGAGAGTTAGTTGCCCCTGAAGCCAAGGATACCCCTACGGAGGTCCTCCTCAAACAGGGTAGCAGGTGTAAGACATCACAGACAGTATAACCAATAGAAGATCAGAGAAATTATATACTAAAAAACTAGTCTGTTGTGTTAACACAGAATAATAATTCTGAGTACAATAAAGCTGAGAGTGAAGGATACCCACATACTTGAATCACTATTTCTAGTCTCCAACTCATATGGCTTTGTCCGTGGCCAAGATGAAACAATTGGAGCCTCTGAGGAACTCCCCACTCAGTGGGTATTCCCCTGTGATATTAACAGAGGCAGAGTGTTCATTCCCATTAAGGCCCTTGGTCCAAAGAGTTTCTCAGGTATGGACCACAAAGGTACAAACCAGGGACCCATAGACCAGGAGTATAAAGAGGCTTGAGTAAATACCTGGCGTCCCCAGGCTCTCAGTGTGTGAGATGTCTTCCCTTTCTCGGCTCTGCTGGAAACAGGCTGCAGCCGCATCTACTTACGCTACAGACGCTCACGCAGGCGAGGTGCCATCACGCATGCGCGGCGATCAAAGGCCATTGCACATGCGCCCTGCGGCTAATAGGACCAACTGTTTCCAGAAGGCATAGTGCCGCCCCACACAGCGGTGGGGCAGCGCCATGCACTCCAGAGACACTGACGCAAAACCACGGCAAGCAGCGCAATGAGGGACACTCCCCTCGGTGGAGGGGAAAGCCCGCCCCCACTGATGCTGTGCAATGCAAAGGGCTCACACTAGGAGAGCACAGACAACCCTCTTTGTGCGCAAGGTAGAGAGCAACTGCTCCAAAGGCAGATGATCTCCAAAAGATGCTCGGCCTCCCAAAGGCAGATAAAGGAGAGGGCAAGGACTTAACCTCCATCTTGATATGTAAAGGTGACAGATTTCAGAAGATAAGTAAAATGCATATAATGGCAGTACAAATGTGATAGTGACAGCAGTAAAAAGAAAAAATATTCAGCGCTGAAAAAATTGTTAGGAAATACTAAAAGTTGCAAGCCAGCACTCAAGGTATACTCATAAAAATCCCTCAAATACAATCTGAAATAAAAATAGTGCAGCGCAACAAAATTAAAACTATGTAGAATACATGTCATAAACACATATCAAAATCCATAAATCAATAACATAAAGTCCATAGGTGCTTGTGAACCAGCAATAATAATATCATGCAAAGTGGATATAAAAGTGTCCAGAGATCCCTCCACCACAATAGGATTGGCCTCTCACCTCACAACTTCGACCTAACTAGAGGTCACACAGCTTGTACTCAAAAGAGTAAATGAGAATCACATGGGAAAACTCCGATCAAACAGTGGTCACATATAGCAGGATATCAGGCTGGAAACTCCATCATATAGGAAGACAAGAATAAAGAACGATCTAGTGCTCTCTGTATAGACTGTTTAATGTATTAAAATATACAACTCATAAAATGTTACTCACAAATAAGGCACTCAGACGCGAGTGTCAGCGTTCAAAGCATATGGATAGAGCGGCGTGGTAACACAGACTGTGGTGATGACCGCGAATGACGTCTAGCGTGACAGCAGGTCAGAGATCAAACAAGAGCATAAAGGGGAAAAAGAAAAAAACACATGTTGGTCAAAACAACCGAGGTAGTTATACCATAGCAATGGACCAAATTTACCCAGAGATGTCATCTGGAGCAAAAAAATATATAAAAATTACACTTGAAATTTGAAAAGGAAACAAGGGTAGACAAATGTAAAGCTGAGTGTCTAAAAAAGCAAGGAAGGACAAACAGGAAACATCCAACATTTTTTACCTAGAACTTATACTAAATTGATAATCACCTCAGTACAGCCTATGTATATGGCAAATTATCTATATAGTCCACAAACAGATATATTTTTAGATGTAACTAAATAAAAAATTATTCGTCCCATCCCCCTGATGAAAACCCTTCTAATGCCGCGTACACACGATCATTATTCACGGCGGTTAAAAAACCGCCGTGAATAATGACAGGAAAAACGAGGGAACCGCTTGGTTCCCTACACACGGTCGTTTTTCCCGTCATTTTTTCTCTTGACGAGAAAAACGACCGTCTGTGGGCTCCGCGGCAGTGTTTCCCTATGGGAAAACTGCAGCGGAAAAAAATGCTGGAAAAAACGACGAGAAAATTTAGAACATGTTCTAATTTTTCTCGTCGTTTTTTATGCCGTTTTGCTCGACGAGAAAAACGACATAAAGCCCACAGACGATAGTTTTTCTCGGCGAAATGAAAAAATGCAGTTTTTCTCGTAGAGAAAAGCGGTCGTGTGTACGCGGCATAAGAAGGGGCGATAACTGGCCATATTATTAAGGCCAGGGGGCGAGGTACCATCTAGATGGATTAGCCAATGTGTTTCACGTTGGAGTAATATCCTGTTCCAGTCGCCACCCCTATTGCTTGGATGTACCTGATCTAAAATCAGGAATTTAATGTGAGGGAATTTCCCTGCATGTACATCCCTAACATGCCTACCTAATGGGAGATCTGGATTTGATGTCTTCATATTCAAAATTTAGGCTCTTTTGCGGAATTCCAATTTAGTTTTGCCTACATAGAAGCATCCAAATTGGCATGTCAGAAGGTATACCACTCTGGCTGTCTTACAATTAGCATAATGGGTTGGTCTAAACATCTTACCGTTTGGAAGTTTAAATGTTGGATCCTATATGCATACGGTATATTAGCAATACCCACATCCACCGCATCTGAATGCTTCCATACGTTTGCAGGGGTCCTTTCTGAATTCCCCCATAAATTCACTGTGGACAAGAAGATCTTTTAAAGACCTTGTCCTTCAATATGTAATAGATGGTTTTTCAGAGATAAAAGGATTCAGAGATGGGTCGATACATAGCAAATGCCAATATTTGGATATAATTTGCTTGATTTTTTTATGTTGTTTTTTATATCTCGTAATAATCCTTAATGCATCAGGTTATGATTCTTTTGATTTTGTAGAATCCTTTTTGTCAAAAAGTAAACTTTGTCTAGAGCGTTTGGTGGCTTTCTTATAAGCCCTTTTCAGACAGGTTAGAGAATAACCCCGTTGTAGAAATCTGTCCCTAAGATTATTATCTTCCATTTGAAAAGCCACATCATCTGCACACTTACGGCAGATACGCAGATATTGACTAAAGGGGAAAGACCTTATTAGTGGTTGGGGATGTGCACTACTGCCATGTAATATTGTATTACCTGCCGTGGCTTTCCCATTAAATGAACTTGTGAGTGTACCATCCTTTTCTTTTTTTATAGCAACATCCAAGAAATGTATCACATCTGGACTACATGTCATAGTAAAGCTCAGATTACATGTGTTATTGTTCATTGCCTTAACACATTGATGGAGTAGTTCAACCGATCCATTCCAGACAATCAGAATGTCGTCTATAACGATACCATATCATAATGTTATCAGTAAACTTGGTTAAACCTTCATCTGCCAAAAAATATTGCTCCCACTCCCCCCGGTACAGATTGGCGTAGGATGGGGCACAGCAGGTCCCCATCGCTACGCCCTGCACCTGAAGGAAATGGGAGCGGTCATATTAGTTTGGGTACCACCAGTCCCTCCAGGTTCTGTAGGAGGTGCATAGTATCCCTGATATAGGAAGGTAAATTAGTCATATATGATCTTATTTATTCATCAATAATTTTACTCAGGTTCTCTGTTATGCCACCTCGTCCAGATACGATCGGTCTCCCTGGAGGGTTCTGTGCATTTTTATGGGTTTTTGGTAAGCTATAGAAAGTGGGTATCTTGGGATGGGAAGTTCATATAAAATCCCAAATTTGCTTATTGATTACATTATTTAGATAGGCATTGTCAACCAGTAGAAAAAAATATTTATTATATCTATCAATTGAGGATCTAGAAATCGGTTTATACCACTCCTTGTTGAGAATTTTTGTGCACATTGCTTTATACTGGGTGTTAGACATAATTACAATATTTCCTCCTTTATTTGCTGGTTTTATTGTTTGCTGATGTTGGTCTGTCAGAGTTTTAGACTTTATACTCCTGGTCTGTGGGTCCCTGGTTTATACCTTTGTTGTCCATGCCTGAGGATCTCTTTGGCCCTAGGGCCTTAATGAAAATGAGCACTCTGTTTATCTCACAGGAGAATACCCACTGAGTAGGGAAAGAAAGACCGCTGCTCACAGGTGATACAATTGGTGACACTCCAATGTTTCTTTTCATTTTGGCCATGGACAAAGCCATATAAGCTGGAAACTAGAAATAGTGATTCAGGTATGTGGGTATCCTTCACTCTCAGCTTTATTGTACACAGAATTATTATTCTGTGTTAATACAACAGACTAGTTTTTTAGTATACAATTTCTCTGATCTTCTATGGGTTATACTGTCTGTAATGTCTTACACCTGTGGCCCTGTTTAGGGAGCACCTCCGTAGGGGTATCCTTGGCTTCAGGGGCAGCTAACTCTCCATTTCACCTGTTCTGCTTACCCTGTGGCAATCCACCTGATGCAGGTTTTTTACTCTTATGTGCATGACCATATAATATGTTAAATGGTATGTGAAATCCAAATGATGAATATATTATGGCTTTCCACTGTTCTCTATTTGATGTCATCTATAATGCTTAATGCTTTCTATTAATAGAACTACTATATGAATAGAGATCTCCTTGTTATTACCCCTAAAGAAAGGTGTTTAAAGCCAGAAATGCATTGGGTATATTGGAGATAATCAAGTATTTGTATCGCAACAACTTATCCAATACTCATGCAATGCATTTGTCTTTGCACAGACATGATTTTATTGTTATGTTCTCATTTGTTTTGTAATAAAATTTGTACTTTTTAATGATTTGGTGTTCATGTCGCCTTTAATGTCCCACTCCTAAGAGGGATCATTTTTTGTTCTCAAGCCTCATACACACGGACGGTTTTCTCGGCAAGAACCAACAAGAAAACTGCTTGCAGAGCTTTCTTGCCGAGAAAACCGGCCGTGTGTACGAGGCTTTCAGGTTTCTCGTCAGGAAAACTGACCAGAATCTCGACGAGAAAAAAAGAAGACCTGCTTTCTTTTTTCTCGTCGGGATTCTCGTCGGCCTGTTTCCCAACGAGAAACCCGAGTGTGTGTACACTTACCTGTCCCTGTGGAAACCCGCGCATGCTCGAAATGACTTTGACGCATGCGCGGTAGCTTCCTAGGTATAGGTAGGGTGTAGCAAGATGACGTGTACGCTCGTCGTAGTCGATGACGTCACCGCGTTCATGCCATTTAAAAGAACGGCGGTTCTTTTGAAAGGTACGTGTGTACACTCGGCCAGGACAAGATTCTTGTCAAGAATCTCGTCAGGAAAAACGACGGGTTTTTTCCTGACGAGATTCTCGGCCGTGTGTACAGGGCTTTAGACATTTGGGATGTTGACGACAGGAAACCTGGTTCTGTTGATGATGGAAAATCTCTCAATATATAGCACAGAGTACAGTGGACAGGTCTATGTAATGTATGAACAGCCCAACGTAAAGGATACAGCAGTCACAAGTATGCCACCAATCTGAATGAGTGCACTGGTCAGTAATAAGTAACATGCAGCCCAGGATATAAAGTGCAATAGTCAAGAGTGTGTAACGTACTGGCCAGCATAAGACTGCAGGGGTCAGGAGTATGTAATGTACTGTATACAGTGCCTTGAAAAGTATTCATACCCCTTGAAGTTTTCCACATTTTGTCATGTTACAGCCAAAAACGTAAATGTATTTTATTGGGATTTTATGTGATAGACCAATACAAAGTGGCACATAATTGTGAAGTTGAAGTAAAATGATAAATGGTTTTCCAAATTTTTTACAAATAAATATCTGAAAAGTGTGGCGTGCATTTGTATTCAGCCCCCCTGAGTCAATACATTGTAGATTCAGCTTTCGCTGAAATTACAGCTGCAAGTCTTTTTGTGCATGTCTCTACCAGCTTTGTACATCTAGAGAGTAAAATTTTTGCCCATTCTTCTGTGCAAAATCTCTCAAGCTCTGTCAGATTGGCCACAGATAGATTCTCGATTGGATGTAGGTCTGGACTTTGACACACATGCATATGTTTCAAAACCATTCCATTGTAGCTCTGGCTGTATGTTTAGGGTCGTTGTCCTGCTGGAAGGTGAACCTCTGCTCTAGTCTTAAGTCTTTTGCAGACTCTAAAGCCCCATACACACGGTCGGATTTCCATCTGACTTTTCCATGGTTTTTTGTCCGAACGGAGTTGGTCGGGAACACCCATAGCATACACACGCTCAGACTTTTCTGAAAACTTTCCCAAAACTTTTTGCAACATCACGTGGTTTTTCAGCTCTTTTCTGCTCTTTACCGCCACCCTTTGGTCAACTTCTGCTATTGTTAGTTGATTTTAACATTAGTTGTTTTGTCCATCGGACAAAAGTCCGATGGTTTTCTGTACACACGGTCGGACTTTGCTCCATCGGACTTTTGTTGGGCAAAAGTTTGTCCGTTTGCAGACCCAACTTTTTTCCGATGAAAACAAGAAAAAAGCAAAAAAAGTTTGTCCGATGGAGCGTACACACGGTCGGATTGTTGGTCCAACTTGCTCAAAATGAAGTTTGTTGGCCAAAAGTCAGACCGTGTGTACGGGGCTTAACAGACTTTCTTCTAAAGCCCTGTACACACGGTCGGACTTTTGGCCAACAAACTTCATTTTGAGCAAGTTGGACCAACAATCCGACCGTGTGTACGCTCCATCGGACAAACTTTTTTTGCTTTTTTCTTGTTTTCATCGGACAAAAGTTGGGTCTGCAAACAGACAAACTTTTGCCCAACAAAAGTCCGATGGAACAAAGTCCGACCATGTGTACAGAAAACCATCGGACTTTTGTCCGATGGACAAAACAACTAATGTTAAAATCAACCAACAATAGCAGAAGTTGACCTAAGGGTGGCGGTAAAGAGCAGAAAAGAGCAGAAAAAAACACGTGATGTTGCAAAAAGTTTTGGGAAAGTTTGCAGAAAAGTCAGAGCGTGTGTATGCTATGGGTGTTCCCGACCAACTCCGTTCGGACAAAAAAACACAGAAAAGTCAGATGGAAGTCCGACCGTGTGTACGGGGCTTAAGATTGCACTGTATTTGGCTCTATACATCTTCCTATCAACTCTGACCAGCTTCCCTGCTAAAGAAAAGCATCCCCAAAACATGATGCTGCCATCACCATGTTTCACGGTGGGGATGATGTGTTCAGGGTGATGTGCATTGTTGGTTTTCCGCCACACATAGCGTTTTGCTTTTAGGCCAAAAAGTTAAATTTTGGTCCTTTTTCCAAGGCTGTGTCCCCCACATGGCTTCTCGTAAACTGCAAATGGGACTTCTTATGGCTTTCTTTCAACAATGGCTTTCTTCTTGCCACTCTTCCATAAAGGCCAGATTTGTGGAGTGCATGACTAATAGTTGTCCGGTGGACAGATTCTCAAACCTGAGCTGTGGATCTCTGCAGCTCCTCCAGAGTTACTATGGGCCTCTTGGCTGATTCTCTGATTAATGCTCTCCTTGCCCGGTCTGTCAGTTTATGACCATGTCTTAGTATGTTTGCCATACTCTTTCCATTTTCAGCTGATGGATTGAACAGTACTCCGTGAGATGTTCAAAGCTGGGGATTTTTTTTTATAACCTAACCCTGCTTTAAACTTCTCCACAACTTTATCCCTGACCTGTCTGGTGTGTTACTTTGCCTTCATGATGCTGTTTGTTCACTAAGGTTCTCTAACAAACCTCTGAGGGCTTCACAGAACAGCTGTATTTATACTGAAATTAAATGGCACACTATTTACTAATTAGGTGGCTTCTGAGGGAAATTGGTTCCACTAGATTTTAGTTACGGGTATTAGAGTAAAGGGGGCTGAATACAAATGCACACTACACTTTTCAGATATTTATGTAGCGACCTCACTCTCTCTCTAGCTTTATCGGTTATACGGCTGTTGTCTAGGGGTACCTGGGAGAGAGAGATGAGATACACCACGGCCCATGTCCTCCAAGGTGTAGAGGTGAAGGCCAGAACTATCGAGCCTGTGTATGTGTCCCAGAGTCCAATCCTCTCCTCGGATTGACTCCCCTTTGCTCCTAGTAACCAGAGTTCCACACACTGAATAGGTCCAACTCGCATTTATTCTTCTCAATAAATAGTCATACAGCACAGACTGGTTGAGACCTATGTAACACTTCAGTATTTGTGGGGAGTAGGCCAAGGCACAATTTTTCTAGATAAAGCTAACCACTGTAGTATCACCAGTGGCGAATAGTCACTGCCACTGACTATATTGATCAGAACATGAATTACCTTCACTATTGTAGCCCCTATCAGGGCAAGGTAATCCGTCCAAGGGAGTCACTGGAGGCCTCTCTGTCACCAGCAATGCTGCGCCGGACTCTCCAGAGAAGTTCCGCTCACCAGTCTTCTCGACCTCAGACACGGGCACTCAAGGAGTTAGGGCCCCCTCGGATTCCTCCACCCTCGCGGAACTCAGTCGAAGGTACTGAGCTCCAGGCTTCCGCCATAGTACCTCACCCCAGGCTAAAGGTGCCTGAGATGGACTCCATCTCTCGCTCCGGCCAGGTCAAGGGCACCTGGGCCCGGAACTCTGGAACGCCAGCACCCAAGCTGAAGGTGCCTGGGTGCGGCTGCTTCCTCCGACTCTGAACCCCAAGGTCAGGGCGTCCGCCCCTTTTATCCCCTCGCCCTTTGCCTCACAGCAGGTTCCCCATACCAGCACCAGGCAAGGACAAAAAGGAAACAGTCTTGCGGTGAGTGTTCAGCTCCGGCCAGGGCGACAGCGCCACCTGCAGGCCGCAGGGAACCTCACACCACCAGAGTCCTCCAAGAACCACCAAAGATTCTCAGATTCTCTGACAATCAATGCATCTGGGTTACACTACCACCCAGATGCCTCCCCTAAAATCAAACACCCGCTACACTCTCCCCCTGGTAATTTGACACTGGTCCCCAGTGTCTGGGGCAAACCCATGTCTCCAGAGAGTGGTGACATAGATTCGGCCCAGAGACCAAACTCAACAATTTTGTCATGAACTGTGCCAGGACCTATATTGGGGAAGGAAACATGAATATAAAACAATGAACTTTGTAATAAAATACTCTAAATATTTCACACATTTACATTTCTCCCTCCCCCTGGCTATCTAAGGACCACCCCATTCTCAGCAGCCTTGACAGACGAGTCTCCTGCAGAGGGAAGAGGAAGAAAACACACATCCTAACATAACATATGTGTCTGCTTGAAACGAATGGGTCTATCCGAGAAGAAACCCATTCATTCCAATGAGTGTTGCATAGTGTACAAAAAAAACATACTATCGCTGCGCAATACTGCCATTTGGTGACAATGCCGTGGTAAAGACACTTGTCAGATCCAGATGAATTTCTGCTTTTCTGTGCTGTGACCCTGCGCTGGCTAAACCCCAAAGTCACTGATTTGTCTTTTCTTTTTCTGGCTGGGAGGAGAAAGAGGGAGAACGAAATAACAACAGCTCCCATTTCTCCAAAGAGTAAAACGTCCCAGTCATCTGGTAGCAATAAAAAAAAATGAAAAGGAGTCTCTTTCTCCTACAAATAGAATTTGGGATCTGGCAAAAACAACGGCTTCAAGTGCTGATCAAAAGCCTCCACATGGTACTCAATGCTTCCTCCATCCTTCCGACAAATTACCACTTTGTCTGCATGGATATGCCTTCCTACCATCCACTCTGCCTTACAGTCCTTGAACTTCCTGGTGACTGTAGGTGAGCATGCGAGGTATCGGCGAGCATGAGGTACTTTCAGCTTAGTCCAAACAAAATCGTTGTACCATCGCTGCCGAAAAACTTCCACCTCGTAGAGCAACTCTCGGGGTAGATATGGGTATTCCCACCCATATTCTCGGGCAACTTTCTGGCAAAAGAGACGCTGCAGCCTAGCCAGAGATGGCATTGTGGCACGGTCTCCTACTCCAGGCAAAACAATGGACTCTGGATGGCGAGGTACAGTCTCCACCTCTGTAGACTTGGGCCTAGGGGCCCGCAGTGATGGCCGTTGCACTCCCGCAACGGAAGCAGGCGAAACACTTGATGGTTCAAGAAGTGGGATCACGGACAGGGAACCAGATTCCTCCCTTTTCTCCGAGGCTTCCACCCGGGGTGTACTATCCCCAATGGACACAGGTGGGTCCCTTAAGACACGGGACGCGGGTAGCTTCATCTTGTCCCATCCCTTCTTGTGGAAGATCTCATCTATCTCCCCATCATCACCGGCATCCGATAGCGACTCTAGGTCGGAGGTATCATAACACTCTGCGGGCAGGTAATTCCCCTGGGGACGCAGAATCACCCCCCTCAATGAGCTCCACCGACTCTGGGCTCCCAACACCTCCAACCACACACACAGTCCCGACCCCTGGCTCACCTGGGCCTTTTGAAGAACAAGGACGTCCAGGGCTCTTCCCTCCGGATCCATCCAGGCCAGGCAAGCGACGGGGCGAAGCTCTTCCATGACCACAGGATGCCATCACCAGGCCAACTTTCCTCTTCGGTGGTGGGAGCAGGGAGCTTGTGGTGACCGAGGCAGCATCCTCGGATTTCTCTCTTTTCATCTCCGCTTGGGCTGTCACGTCGCCCTGGTCAGCTCGCACTGGAAACGCATAGGCATCGATCTCTTCCTCCGAAATGGCAGTCCCTGTGAGGTAGTTGAGGTGGAAAGCTCGAGGCCTTTCTGTAGATGGCTCCACCTCGAAGAGGAACTCTTTGCAGACCTCACATCGCCCGAACGGCTTCAAGTGGACCACCAGTCCCAAACAGCCGGGACAGATCACACCAAGGGCCTCTATGTCTCTGCAGGTATACAGAGTCAACTGCCCCGGGGCCTTAGTCTTATTCCTGTATCCGTAATCTGGGCAGCAAAGGAAGTCATCTCGGTGACTGAAGAAGCAGAAATCCAAGGGGTACTTGAAGTCATCCTGACTGTTTGCTGCTCCAATGCGCACTGACCCCTTCGCGCCGGAATCTCCACGTGTGTCCTTCCACATAGCCAGACTCCTCCCACACTCTGCATTTGTTCGCAGGCTTTTTCTTCTCCCCGCCCACGAACTGCGCAGCTATGGTTTGCCTCGTGTCGCGTTGGCCAATATGGCCGACCTACTCGGAACTCCTTCAGGCAGCAAAGTTCAAATTCAGACACCATACACATCCCGGACACGGAGCCCCCACGTGTAGCGACCTCACTCTCTCTCTAGCTTTATCGGTTATACGGCTGTTGTCTAGGGGTACCTGGGAGAGAGAGATGAGATACACCACGGCCCATGTCCTCCAAGGTGTAGAGGTGAAGGCCAGAACTATTGGGCCTGTGTATGTGTCCCAGAGTCCAATCCTCTCCTCGGATTGACTCCCCTTTGCTCCTAGTAACCAGAGTTCCACACACTGAATAGGTCCAACTCGTATTTATTCTTCTCAATAAATAGTCATACAGCACAGACTGGTTGAGACCTATGTAACACTTCAGTATTTGTGAGGAGTAGGCCAAGGCACAATTCTTCTAGATAAAGCTATCCACTGTAGTATCACCAGTGGCGAATAGTCACTGCCACTGACTATATTGATCAGAATGTGAATTACCTTCACTATTGTAGCCCCTATCAGGGGAAGGTAATCCGTCCAAGGGAGTCACTGGAGGCCTCTTTGTCACCAGCAATGCTGCGCCGGACTCTCCAGAGAAGTTCCACTCGACCTCAGACACGGGCACCCAAGGAGTTGGGGCCCCCTCGGATTCCTCCACCCTCGCGGAACTCAGTCGAAGGTACTGAGCTCCAGGCTTCCGCCATAGTACCTCACCCCAGGCTAAAGGTGCCTAAGATGGACTCCATCTCTCGCTCCGGCCAGGTCAAGGGCACCTGGGCCTGGAACTGGGTGCGGCTGCGTCCTCCGACTCTGAACCCCAAGGTCAGGGCGTCCGCCCCTTTTATCCCCTCGCCCTTTGCGTCGCAGCAGGTTCCCCGCCCTGCCGTACCAGTGCCAGGCAAGGACAAAAAGGAAACAGTCTTGCGGTGAGTGTTCAGCTCCGGCCAGGGCGACAGCGCCACCTGCAGGCCGCAGGGAACCTCACACCACCAGAGTCCTCCAAGAGCCACAAAAGATTCTCAGATTCCCTGACAATCAATGCATCTGGGTTACACTACCACCCAGATGCATCCCCTAAAATCAAACACCCGCTACACTTATTTGAAAAAAATGTAGAAAACCATTTATCATTTTCTTCCCACTTCACAATTATGTACCACTTTGTGTTGGTCTATCACAGGGGTATTGAATTAAAATTCATGGAGGTCCGATTAGTAAAATTTTCTTCCAGCCGAGGTCCGAATCGCAGTTTTGTGCGATGACTCAGATTCTTTACATCACAGCCCAGGGGTGCAGGCATGACACTCCATTCGTTTGAATGGGCTGCTGTGCCTGCGTTTTCTGCTGGGAAAAGGTCCTAGCATCTTTTTAAAAATGCAGCCGCATGGAAACTGCATGGTGCGTTTGTACCATGCAATTTCCATGTGCAGGAAATTGCAGCTTGCATTTCAGTGCATTTAAGAGTCAATGGTACCCCTACTACACGTTTTCTGTGCAGTACCTCATTTTGTGCGCAGCTGCTTGTCCCCTTCACATCTTCCCCACCACAGCCCTGTCCCCCTTCACATATCACCCCACACAGTATTGCACCATCACATATCACCCCACACAGTATTGCCCCATCACATATCCCCCACACAGTATTGCCCCATCACATATCCCCCCACACAGTATTGCCCCATCACATATTCCCCCACACAGTATTGCCCCATTACATATCCCCCACACACAGTATTACCACATCACATATCCCCCCACACAGTATTGCCCCATCACATATCCCCCCCACACAGTATTGCCCCATCACATATCCCCCCATCACATATCCCCCCACATATTATTGCCCCATCACATATCCCCCCACACAGTATTGCCCCATCACATATCCCCCCACACAGTATTGCCCCATCACATATCCCCCCACACATTATTGCCCCATCACATATCCCCCCACACATTATTGCCCCATCACATATCCCCCCACACAGCACAGGCCCCCATTCCCCCGCTTCCCATCCTTCACATTTACATATATTTTCCTCCCTTCCCTCTCCTACCTTTCACAGAGCAGAGAGCAGGAGGCGGGACAATCCTGAAGTGAAGGCACAGCAGCACTGGGCAGGGCGTGGGTGTCCCGCCGAAAAAGGTCCCCCGGTGTTCTGCCGATGAAGGTCCCCCAGCAGGTAATGACCCCCCTGTACTGCGCAGGCGCAGCATTTGCGCAGTACAAACCACAACGGAGCCGCCCCGGGTTGACTTTTCAGCGAACTGGTGATTGGCTGCTAGGACCGCCTCCTAGCAGCCAATTACCTCCCTAATAACGTGACAGCCAGCTACCTCTCTGGCCCTGCCCCCAGTTCAGAATTGTCCCACCTCCCGCCGTCCACTCCTCTCTACCCTGCTATTGATAGCGGAGGAGGTTGGGGACAAAAGGGGCGACTAAATGGCGCGATCGCGGCGGTCCGGAAAGAGCAGCAGCTCGGGCCGGACGTGGACCGCGGGCCGCCATTTAGTGATGCCTGGTCTATCACATAAAATCTCAATAAAATACAATTACGTTTTTGGTTGTAACATAACAAAATGTGGAAAATGTCAATGGGTATGAATACTTTTTCAAGGCACTGTAACCAATTGTATGACGATCAGGAGTTTGTAACGCATAGCATGCCCCACAGAGTGCAGTGGTCAGGAGTATGTAACTTACAGCATGGTGTGCAGAGTACAGTCAGTGGTCAGAAGTAGGTAACAGCACAGCCTACAGAATGCAGTAGTCAGATGTATTTAACACAGAGGTCAGGAGTATGAATATCTATACCCAAGAACAAAAAAGCTTTTAAAGCTGGCCAGTCATTTGATGTGGTGGCTGCATTAGATTTGATTGTTCAGGCCAAGAACATTTTTAGCAAATACAAAAAATATCGGTTGATTGTGCCACAAATGTGTCATTGTCTTTGTAACTTTCTGTAAATTTAACTAAAACGTACAAACAACCTTCCTTACAAGCTATCTGTAATAGAAATGAAGAGAGGAAAATGTGCTTGTAAAATATTGACAGCAGGACAGGAAGTGAGGATAAATCAGCTAGCATAGACAGATAGCAGTAAAATCATGGCCTAGGTTATAAAGTGGAGCCACCCAAATCAACCTGAAGTCCTAGAAAAAAACATTGTTGAAAACGTACTTTTTAAATAAATAAATAAATGGGCGTACTTTTTAAATAAATAAATAAATGGGCCATATTGGCAAGACCAAATCTGTATCACAGGTGCCTAGAAAAAGAGCTACTGTATTTAAAGATACCTATACTAACCCATCTTCCATTTGCTCTTTTTCTAGTTTGCAGTGGAAAAGGGATAAACTGAACCACACTGCTTCTTCTGGTTTCGATACACGAGGCCAAGATCAGCTAGGAAAATGGCAAACAAGAGTCATATAAAGTACAGAGCATTTCCTGCAACCTTCTCACAAGCACAGAGCTGCTTAGAAACTTCCAAGTAGTGTGGAGATCTACATGCTTTCGAAGAGCCGGACAGGAAAAGCATTCTCAAACAGCTTGTATCACACCTTATATGTTGCATGAGTTTAAAGTGGTTGTAAAGGCTCCAGGTTTTTTACCTTCATACATTCTATGCATGAAGGCAAAAAACCTTCTCTGTGCAGCAGCACCCCTCCCCAGCCCCCCTAATACTCACCTGAGCCCCATCGTGATCCAGCAATGTGCATGAGAGCTTTGGCTCTCCGTGTACTTTCCCCCCCATTGACTGAGACAGCAGTAGAAGCAGCAGTGAGCCAATAAGGAGAAAGGGAAGGCGGGGCCGAGCTGCGGCTCTGTGCTCTGGGTGTAAAAGGACACACAGAGCAGTGACTCGGGACCTAGTGCTCATCTGTGCCACATCCATGCCACATCAATTCTCATTCGTGCCACATCCATGCCACATCAGTACTCATCTGTGCCACATCGATGCCACATCAGTGCTCATCCGTGCCACATCAGCGCTCATTCGTTCCACATCCATGCCACATCAGTACTTATCCATGCCACATCAGTACTTATCCATGCCACATCTATGCCACATCAGTGCTCATCTGTGCCACATCAGTTCTCATCTGTGCCACATCAGTTCTCACCCGTGCCACATAAGTGCTCATCCGTGCCACATTTATGCCACATCAGTGCTCATCTATGCCACATCAGTTTTCATCCGTGCCACATCCATGCCACATAAGTGCTCATCCGTGCCACATCCATGCCACTACAGTGCCTTACAAAAGATTAATAGGTAATCAAATTAGATTTGAAATTTATGTCCCTAGAACACCTGATGGTGCTCCCTGATTGCACCTCTATATGTGGCCAGGCTGTGTAAAAGTCTCAGATGTGGTATCGCCATACTCAGGACAAGTAGTAGAATATATTTTGGGGTGTAATTTTTGCTATGTACATGCTATGTGTTAGAAATTGACAACTTTGTGTAAAAAAAAAAAAAAAAAAAGAAAAAAAGCGTTTTCATTTTCTTTGCACATTTTCCAAAAACTTGTGGAAAAAATGACATCTTCAAAAGACACATTATGCCTCACAGAATATACAATGGGGTGTTTGCTTTCCAAAATCGGGTATTTTATTGGGCGTTTCCATTGTCCTGGTGCTCCAGGTCCCTCAAAAGTGTAAGAGGTAGTCAAGAAATGATGTGTGTAATTTATGCTCCTAGAACACCTGATGATACTCCCTGCATGTTGGGCATCTGTATGTGGCCAGGCAGTGTAAAAGTCTCACATATGTGGTATCGTCATACTCAGGAGAAGTAGCCAAATGTATTTTGGGGTGTAGTTGCAAGTATGCATATGCTGTGTGTGAGAAATAAGTTGTTATTATGACAATTTTATAAAAAAAAAAAAAAAAAAATCTTAATTTTGCAAAGAATTGTGGGAAAAAATTACAACTTCAAAAAACTCACCATGCCTCTTAGTAAATACCTTGGAATGTCTGCTTTCCAAAAAGGGGGCATTTGGGGGTATTTGTACTTTCTTGACATTTCAGGGTCTCAGGAAATGAGATTGTCCATCAGTACATCAGGTGGGATCAATTTCCAGTGATTGGCACCATAGCTTGTGGACTCTATAACTTTCACAAAGACTACACTTATTTGGGTTATTTTAACCAAAGATATGTAGCAATATACATTTTGGTCAAAATTTGTGAAGAAAATTTAATAATTAGCAACATTTTATAACAGAAACAAAGAAAAATTTTTTATTTTTTTTTAAATCTTTGGTCTTTTTCCATTTATATCAGAAAAAAATTAAAACTCAGCGATGATTAACCACTTCCCCGCCTGCCGTATGCAGAATGACGGGCGGGAAGTGGTTCTGTTATCCTCACTGGGCGTCATATGACGTCCAGCAAGATAACATGCCGGCATGCGCAGCATGGCGATCGCGAGTGCGACATGTCAGTCTGACACCCCGCATCTCCGATCGTGATAAGCAGCCTCTGTCAGAGGCTTCGTACCACGTGATCAGCTGTGACCAATCACAGCTGATCATCGCATGAACCAGGAAGTGCCGGTAAACGTCATTCCTCGGTTCGCGCTGACAGGGAGAGACGATCGGCGGCTCTCCCTGTCAAAGGGGGGGGGGGGTGTCTGTGCTGATAATCAGCACATTGATTATCAGCACAGCCCCCTCAAATGTACCAATCACCTGCCAACCAGTGCCCAGCAATGTAAAAACAATAAATTCTGCCAGTGCCCACCACAGTGCCAATCACTGCCCACCACAGTGCCAATCACTGCCCAGTAGTAACACCTGTCAGTACTTATCAGTACCTCATCATCAGTGCTGCCCATCAGTGCCACCTGTCAGTGCCCATCAGTACCACCTATCAGTGCCAATCAGTGCCGCCTGTCAGTGCCCATCACAGCCGCCTGTCAGTGCCCATCACAGCTGCCTGTCAGTGCCCATCAGTGCCACCTGTCAGTGCCCATCAGTGCCACCTATCAGTGCCGATCAGTGCTGCCTATCAGTGCCCATCAGTGCCACTTATCAGTGCTGCATATCAGTGCCCCCTATTGGTGCCCACCAGTGCTGCATATCAGTGCCCATCATTTCTACATATCAGTGCCTCCTCATCAGTGCCCATCAGTGCCACTTTATCAGTGCCAACTCATCAGTGCTGCCTCATCAGTGCCCATCAGTGCCGCCTCATCAGTGCCCGTCAGTGAAGGGGAAAACAAAATGTTATGACAGAAACTAAATAAAAAAAAAAAATGTTGGTCTTTTTTAGTTTGTTTAACAAAAAATAAAAACCGCAGAGGTGGTCAAATACCACCAAAAGAAAGCTCTATTTGTGGGAAGAAAATGATAAAAATTTTGTTTGGGTACAGTGTTGCATGACCGTGTAATTGTAATTCAAAGTGTGACAGCGCTGAAAGCTGAAAATTGTCCTGGGCAAGAAGGGGCGTAAGTGCCTGGAATTGAAGTGGTTAAATACCACCAAAATAAAGCTCTATTTGTGTGAAAAAAAAAAACTAAAAATTGGTCTGGTTAGGAAGGGAGTTTAAGTACCCAGTGGGCAAGTGGTTAATATCACTTTAAATTTCCAAGCCTACATAAATAAATGATAAGCTTTTGGCCACAAAGCTACTATAAAATATATTTCATTAAAAGATTAAGGTCCCATGCACACCATATGCATTGGGCTGCACTGGGCAGCGTTGCCCAACACACAGACAAGGTAAATTGCCTTTTGTCCTATTGTTTCAATTCAAACCAATGTACTAAAAAAAAAAAGTATGAAAGAAAGCATTTTTAGGCAGGAGAGCTTGTTAGCTTGTTGCAGTGTGCTACATAATGCTGGCTGAAATTTTATTGTGACATTTCAATAAAATAAAAAAACACAATAGGGGTTATTTACTAAAACTGGTACACACAGAATCTGGTTTCAGCCCTCGTTCACATTGAGTGCGGCTTTGAAATCGAGCAACTTTATCTGAAATCACACTATTTCATAGCCGCATGTCAGTGTAACTTCGGGTGCGACTTAGAAGATATCTGTGCAGCTTCATGCACAGACGTCTATTATGCAAGTCACAGCCGAAATCACCAAGAGTGGTGCAGGAACTACTTTTTCAAATTGTTGCGGCACCGCAAAGCCGGTGTCGCACCGATTTGAACAGTGCGATTGCCTGCAATAGGGTACAATTTGATATGCGATTTGACCTGTCAAATTGCATAACAAGTCGCTCAGATGTTAACAGGGGATCATTGTCAAAGCTTAATTGAACAAGCTGAAGTTAGGTGCTGACTATGCACAGCTGCACCAGAATTTTGAGTGCTCCAGTTTTAGTGAATCTCCCCCAATGCGATGTGTCGTAACAATTTATCACACTACTCCTACACAATGCACACCAGGGGGCATGCCCTATACAGCAGAACGTGTGCCTGCTTTCGTACAAGGGCCCTAAAAGAGTATTGGGAGCTGGTGTTCATAGCACTTGTTTGTAACAACATATGAACAATAGTTTTGCTAGTTATGATTGCCCAAGGTTCCCTGACCTATATGCTGACCTTTTACATATAAAAAAGAAAACTATAAAGTTACATAGACTAATAAATACAAATTACCGGTAACCATTTGCATTTAGTATCCAGTTTGCCAACTCCCACCTGGACAAACAAGCTGATAGTCTTCATGGCCTTATGGAAAGCATGCAAGAAGAGAAGCTGTTCAGAACGTCACAGAGCTAGATTACTTTAAAAAAAATTGGTCAATAAGAGTTTAGTAATTAAGTGGAACTCTAATACAGCTAAATATATGGTTGAAATACATATACTGTATGCTTAATGTTTTGTTTTTTGTTATGTTTTTTATTTAAATAATTTTTTTTTTTATTTTTTACAATCAGTTGACAAACATATAACCAACAAACAATAAAAGACTCATAAAAATCCCCCAAAACAATCACCCATTCATGTCAACAACAAAAAAAAAACAGAGGTGGAGGGGGGCGCGGATCCCTGAATCTTTTAGTATTGCAACATAATAAGATTCCTGAATTCCCAATAGTAGGAGTTCCACATCCGGGTTAAAAAAAAAAAAAAAAAAAAGAGAGAAGGGTACTGTAAACTCCTGTTCGCTGTACTAAAATAAATCCATGGTTCCCATTTAGCATGAAACTCTTCCGATCTATTACTATTGATACAGACCCATTTCTCATCTTCCATGATTTTGTTGACCTGTTTCACCCAATGTTCTATAGTAGGTGCCTGTGGCTTTTTCCAATAGACCGGGATTAGCCCTTTAGCTGCATCCAACAGATGTGAAAATATACTCTTCTTATATGCCCTGATGGAACTTTGAGTACCATGAAAGAGGCATTGCACAGGGTCATCCATGATCAAGGCCATTGTTATTTTAGAGATCAAATTCTTGAGCTCAGCCCAAAATGGCCTAATCTTAGAGCATTCCCACCAGATTTGGATATGAGAGCCTTGTTGCCCACAGCCCCGCCAACATCTATCCGAGACTGAGGATTATGCAAAGGCAACATCTTTGAGACCCTGTACCACCTAGACAGAAGTTTATAATTTGTCTCCTGTATTTTAGTATTTATCGAAGATATATATGTACCAGTCTTAACATAATCTGTTTCTGTATGTCTGTGAAGTGACGGTCTAACTCTGTTACCCACTCCCCAAAAAATCTAAGGCCTGTGGTGACACTACGTCTATTCAGAAAATGATAAGAAATAGAGAGCAAACCCCTATCTGTTGGCTGTTTATGCCATAGAGATTCAAAATCAGAGAAAGGTTCCCGTATTTCTAATCCCCTGAAGGTGAACAGTACAAAAATGCTGTAGTTGCTGATACTTCCAGGAATCCATTGGAAACTCGCCATATTCCTCTCTAAGGTTCCTCAACGGGCGCAATCTACCATTTTGCATAAGCTTGAGACAACTAGTGTCTCCATCAGTCGCCCAAGATTTAAAGAAAGGTAGTGACTCACCCGGGGAAAACCAACAGAAACCACCCAACGGTAATAATGGAGAAATTTTTGGGGATAGGGCTTCTTGTTTGTTGACTGAATCCCAACACTTCAAGGCGTGGGTAGTAAGAAAAGAGGCAGTTTTGGAAAGCCCTCTATATGGGTACGGGACCCATGGAGCTTGGGCTAAATCGCGGCCTGCCAATGTCTTTTCTAGTATCACCCAGGCCTTTTGAGGTTAAGAGAATTCTGGTTAAGGCAATTGCTCCATAATGATTTCTTAAATTGGGTAGACCTAATCCCCCATCCAGATTAGACCTCGTGAGAATATGATATGCAAGTCTTGATTTAGTCTTTCGCCATACAAAGTCAGTAAAAATCTACCTAACATTAACAAAAAATGAATTTGGAAGTCTAATATGAATCATCTGCATAGTAAAAATGGCTTTTGGGAGCTCCCCCATCTTTAAAGTATTAACTCTTCCTAGCCAGGAGAGGGTAGCTCTATCCCAATCTGCCAGATCTCCCTTAATTTTTTTGAGGAGCGGAATATAATTTTCTTCATATAGCTTTAATAAATCTGCCATCAAACTAATTCCTAGATAATTAATAGATTGTTTATTCCATATGAAAAAAAAAAAGACTGCCTAAGTGAATACTCTAAAATTTGGGGTATATGTAATGGCATACTTGCCGTATGCTTAATGTTTTAATGGAACGGTAACTTTGTCCAACCATGACAGTAATATGCACCTCTAAGCGGCAAGACCACTCTGCTACTTCCCACTTTAGCATCACTGCTTCCTAGTGTAGCTCCCTCCTAGATATGTGCTAGGTTAAATAATCTTAGTTACTTGCTCACTGTAATCAGTTGAGCTGCATGTCATTGTTTTGGTCTGTCCTGTGTTTCACTGGCTACAGGATTGACTGCTTCCCCCTGTCTGTCTGGAAAGGTTCTGGAAGATAGTGGGCTGGTTGAGTCAGATCAGCAGCTGAATATTAAACAGTCCTGGCTAATCCCTGGGTGGATTGGCAGGAGCATAAATACTCTGAGACATGGAACAGAAGGTATCTTTCCCAGAGGAGGAGATCCCAACCTGTGGGGCTGCTCCCCTGCTGTGCAGGCTTTCCATGTGTCTACACAGTTCATTGAGGTTTCAGCTAGGGTAGCTGTGGGGCCTATTCTGCTGAAAGCTGCCAGAGCTGACCGAGGGACCTTCATCTGGGGATCTGGTCTGGTATCACTGGAAAAGGTTTCTGAAAGATATGGGAAGGAGGCATTCAACTATCCAACAACATTAGTGACTACAGACTGGAGAGAGGTCCCTGAGACTGTGTGCTGCCGCTATCACATGTAGTGCTAGAGTCAGTGTTGCTAAAAAGAAGGAGGAATTGTGCCTGGTGTCCAGGTATAGCTCAGTCCTCTAACTGCTTGTGCATGGACTCTGCTCATAAAAATAAGAGGAAGATTAGTGTCCTCAAGTTGCTGCTAAAGTTAATAGAGTATCCCACAGTCACCCTACTCCTATCCAAGTACATGTTCTACTAAAGCATTAAGAAGAGTGTCCCTCAAGACTGTTCATGGAGCCAAAAGAGTGACTGTGTGGCTGGCTGCCAGTGCAACTACGGGAAAAGGCCTAGGGACCCTAAACTGCAAGCTTCTACGGGAATTAGCTCTCTACCGACTGCATCAAGTTATTGGCGCTGATTTACTGTTCATTGTGGAGGCTAGAAGTCGAGAGATAACAAAGAAAGATGGTTTACTGAAAAAAGAAGATGAGTTGCTAAATTAGTTACTGCATGTGTCACCGATGCATTGCAATAATGCACCGTAAACTGTACATTGTACCACTTGTTTTGAAATCACACTTTAAAATATAAGTAAAAGCATGCTCCTGGTCCTTTATGGATCAGGTATATGTTCTCTACCTGTTAGTGGTTGATAATTTTTTTTTTGGTTTTAATCTTAAAAATATGTACCTGAGAATATCTCCTTACTAATGCTTGTCTCTTTGCTGATGGTCTATATTATTTTTGTTTGTTTTTTACTTTGTGGAATTATGTTCTGGGTGTAACGGAAACCTGAGAATGGGCTATCATTTCAATGGTATATTTGTCATGATCTGATCTTTTTCAATAAAAAAATGTTTAAATATAAAATACAACTAAAAGCAAAAAAATTTTTGTTTTGAACAGAGTGGAGAGGGATGATGTTGTAAAGCACTGCGCAAACTGTTGGCACTATATAAATCCTGTATAATAATAATTATAACACCTGTAAGTCTTTAGTTGCTGTCTGTCCCTTCTTTATTTGTCCTGTTTACCATTATCACTGAAAGTGAACGTAAAAGAAAATCACAAATTTTAGGTTGTCCCCAGAACAATAATAGTGGACATATCTTCCAGTGATAACCCTTGTTCTGGTGACCATGATGACAACCAAGCATTCCCTCACTTTGAAGGGATTTTCTCTCATTTCCTGTTTTGGCTGCGGGACAGGAAGTGAATGGAAATCTCCCCAATTTGGACAAATATGGCAAAAATAAACATTACAGGTGTTGTAAACCTCCCCTTTGTAACCCTCCCCTTTTTGGCTGATCCAAAAAAAAAAAAAAATTAACCGATTCCCCATCCACATGTAGCGCCCTCCCCAAAAGGTTGGGACGCTATTAAAAATATAGAGGGATGTCTGAGCCAGTAGTTGGGCTCAGACGGTTGAATTACATTTTTGATTTGCCTCTGTTCTAGTTGTGGTTTGCCTGGTAGTGATTTCCCTTATTGCCTGTAGGTGGCGTTGCCACCTCGGGCACCTGTTGGAACACGGGCAAACCATGGTGCATTGAGTGGCCCTTCTGGGCAGCGGTACAGTGGGAGTGGTCGAACCGCTGTGCCTGCTGGGAGGGGATACTTAAGGGACAGCCGCCATTGATCAGGGTCCATTCCCGCCCCGCAGCCTTCCATGCGCGAGGTGTGTGTGTGTGTGGTTTTGGTCCCGGGGCCACGTTGGCCCGAGGCTGCATCGCTATCTAGTAGGCCCAGCTAGTCTGGCTGGGGCCTACATTCAGAGAGGGGATCCCAAGCTGTCCGTCCAAATGGAGAGGAAGCTATTTGGTGAAGGAGACCAGGGGAGGACCTGCCCTGGAGGGGAACGGCAAAGTGCTGCTGTCTCGGGTGAGGCCTGGTAACTTTATCAAGGAGGGATCCACTGTACTCCAAGCCCTACAGTTCGCCGGATTGGCTTAAAGGCTCTTTCCCTGTACGTTTGGGACTTTGAAATCCTATGGCAGAGGATTCCTGGACTATCCTTTCATCCAACTTTAAAAGGTCTGTGGCAGAGACTTTATTCATTTCAAGAGGTCTGTGGCAGAGACCCATTTCATCTTGGGCAGTCTGTGGCAGAGACTACCCCGTTGCTAATTCGTGTGTGATTCCGGCTGTTAGGCCATGTGAGAGGGGACTATCCGGGTGACCAATACCCACTCTAAACACTGAGAGTGGTAAGTGACTGTGAGCTGATATTTTTCGCTAGTAACGCTGAGTGCCTGAACCTTCCCTTACTCTTCTGTACCTTCTACTTCTCAACGTTTTCTGCATAAGAAAATAAAGCCAAACTGTTTGAGGTTTTACATCTTTGTGGACATTGCATTACTACAGACTTTCCTACCCGGACAACGAAGCTGAAGAGGTAACGTGCAAGACCCAAAATTAACCAGCAGCTCCTACGGGGCTAGTGCTACACACACATTCAAGGTGGATGGGGAAATCCCCCTAATGCGCTATTGTATTCTTTTAACAGGACTCCTCCGCTATCAGAAAACACTGATTAGCACTACAACCGATTGGCTGCAAGCACTGATCAACAACAATATTCCAGCTCACCAATTCCATTACACAGAGCAGGATCCTGGTATTCATGCTTTGGATATTTTCATATTTGCGCAATGTGAGTGTTTTATCTTATATTTTAATAAAGTTTATTTAGCAGTTCTACGCTATAGAATGTTTTCTTTGTGTTTGATTCTATGTTCTACACTGGACATAATAAGTCTACACACCCCTGTTAAAAATGTCAGGTTTCTGTGATGTTAATAAAATTAGACAAAGATATATAATTTCAGAACTTTTTCCACCTTTAGCCTGGGTTCACACATATGCAAACACAGACATTGCATGTGATTCGCACCGCATTGGTGGTGCGGATCACATGCGATGTCTGTGCAATGCAAATTCAGCTATACAGTTGTATGGCTGAACTCGCATTGGATTAGCACAAAAAAGGTTCAGGGACCCATGCGATCCGATTCCTGTCCGAATCCACAGTTGGCACTGCGATCTGTGAACTGACCTGGGGGTGTCATTAACTTTGTATTGACACCCGCAGCGATTCGCAGAGGGCAGTGTGAACTGCCTGCAGGGGAGATGCGATACGGGAGCCAGCACTGGATTTGCGCAGGTTCCCGCATCGCAAGAGTGTGAACCCAGGCTAAATGTGACCTATAAACTGTACAACTCCGTTGAACAACAAACTGAAATCTTTTAGCTGGAGGGAAATAAAAATAAAAGTAATATGGTTGCATAAGTGTGCACATCCTTAAACTAATGCCGCGTACACATGGTCGGAATTTCCGATAAGAAAGGTTTGATGTGAGCTTTTCGTTGGAAATTCTGACCATGTGTATTCTCCATCGGACTTTTGCTGTCGTAATTTCCGCCAACAAAAGATTGAGAGCAGGTTCTCCTATCGGAAATTCCGTTTGTCTGTATGCAATTCCAAAAAAAACATGCATGCTCGGAAACAATTCAACGCATGCTCGGAAGCATTGAACTTAATTTTCTCGGCTCGTCGTAGTGTTGTACGTCACCGCGTTCTTGACGGTCGAAAGTTCAGAGAACTTTTGTGTGACCGTGTGTATGCAAGCCAAGCTTGAGCGGAATTCCATCGGAAAAACCATCCAAGGTTTTTCCTTAGGAAAATTCCAACCGTGTGTACGTGGCATTATACTTTGAAGCACCTTTTGATTTTATTACAGTACTATGCTCGGAAGAGGATGCAAATACCTGTGTTATACAGGTATCTGCATCCCCCTCCCCCCTGAAAGGTGCCAAATGTGACACCGGAGGGGGGGGGGGTTCCGAAAAGCGGAGGTTCACTTTCAAGTTCTGTTTTTATATTTATGTGGTGTGTATAATAAAATGTATTACTTTTTTTCAGTGGTGCCTATAAAGTAAATTTTTCCAGTTATATTTTTTCTCAATAATGCACAATGCACAAGACAATAATGCATCTATCTATACAGTATTAGTAAAAAAACATGGTGTTTTTTCCCTCCTGTATGCAAGAAGCCTAAACACGCCTGTGGTTAAATGTGGTTAAACATAGAAACCAGGTCAAAAGATCCTTCCAAGCCCAAAAAAAAAACATCCAGCGCTCTCCCAGTGGATATACACACCCCTGGTAAAATGTTGGGTTTCTGTGATGTAAAAAAATGGGACAAAGATAAATAATTTTAGAGCTTTTTCCACCTTTTAATGTGACCTATAAACTCAATTGAAAAAGAAAGTGTGCACACCCTCTTATAACTGTGGGGATGTAGCTGTGTTTAGCATTAAGTAATTACATTCAAACTCATGTTAAATAGGATTCAGTACACACCTGCCATCATTTAACCACTTGAGGACCGATGAACGCCGATGTACGTCGGCAGAATGGCACTGCTGGGCACATGGGCGTACAGGTACGTCCCGTTTAAGAGCCCAGCCGTGGGTCGCGAGTGCGCCGGCAGCGGCACGCTCGCGACCCGGACCCGGTCCTCTTCTCCGTGACCGTCCCCGCGGGAACAGCGGACCCGATCGCCGCTGGTGTCCCGCGATCGGGTCGCAGAGAGGAAGAACGGGGAAAGGTAAGTGTAAATAAACCTCTCCCTGTGCTTCCTAGTGAGCCTGTCACTGATCGTCTGTTCCCTGTCATAGGGAACGACGATCAGTGACGTCACACGCTAAGTTACGCCCCCCGCAGTAAGTAAAACACATCAGGGCACACTTAACCCCTTCAGCGCCCCCTCCTGGTTAACCCCTTCACTGCCAGTGTCATTTTCACAGTAACCAGTGCATTTTTATAGCACTGATCGCTGTGAAAATGACAATGGTTCCAAAAATGTGTCAAAAGTGTCCGATGTGTCCACCATAATGTCGCAGTCACGAAAAAAATCACTGATCGCCGCCATTACTAGCAAAAAAAAAAAGAATTTATAAAAATGCCATAAAACTACCCCCTATTTTGTAGACGCTATAACTTTTGCGCAAACCAATCAATAAACGGCAATTGCGATTTTTTTTTTACCAAGAATATGTAGAAGAATACGTATCGGCCTAAACTGAGGAAAAAAATTGTTTTTTATATATTTTTGGGGGATATTTATTATAGCAAAAAGTAAAAAATATTGAATGTTTTCAAAATTGTCACTCTATTTTTGTTTATAGCGCAAAAAATAAACACCGCAGAGGTGATCAAATACCACCAAAAGAAATCTCTATTTGTGGGAAAAAAAGGACGCCAATTTTGTTTGGGAGCCACGTTGCCCGACCGCGCAATTATCAGTTAAAGCGACGCAGTGCCGAATCGCAAAAAGGGGCCCGGTCCTTTAGCTGCATATTGGTCCGGGGCTTAAGTGGTTAAAGAAGCTGCAGGAATATCTTCCAAGTACTGGCTGTGTAATACATGTGATAACAATCCCCTGTATTCTTCGTATGTCTGGGCTATGGGGTAGAGTGGCAAGATAGAAGCCTTTTCTTATGAAGAAAAACATCCAAGCCCAGCTAAATTTTGCAAAAACACATCTAAAGTCTCCCAAAAGCATGTGGGAAAATGTGTTCTGGTCTGATGAAATCAAGGTTGAACTTTTTGGCCATAATTCCAAAAGATATGTTTGGCACAAAAACAACACTGCACATCACCAAAAGAACACCATACTCACAGTGAAGCATGGTGGTGTACAGGGGCCTTAGCCAAGGTAGGGGGGATTATGAACAGTTCCAAATACCAGTCAATATTGGCACAAAACCTTCAGGCTTCTAGAAAGCTGAACGTGAAGAGGAACGTCATCTTTTAGCATGACAACAACCCAAAGCATACATCCAAATCTACAAAGGAATGTCTTCATCAAAAGAAGATTCAAGTTTTTTTTTTTTTTTACTTTTGTAGCGCTACCCCCAGTTAAGAGAGCCGCTGGTTTGTTTTCGGGCCCTGTATACAGTACCGCCAACCCCCGGCAATCTTACTCGACCCACTCTGGCACAGTTAGTCTAGGGTTAAACTTATACCACATTCAAATGTACTGCACTTAATAATCTCTAAACAGTCAGACAACACGCTGAGGCGAGAGATTAAATATAACAGCTTTACTGGTAGTGAATAACATAGAGTATAACACCCAACATGTAATATATCTTTCAGAGCCTTGCATTAATTAGTTCAATAGTTGCAGCACAATATAATGGCGCAGCGCAGTACTCCACCACGCGTAGCTATTATGGCGTGCGCGCCCTATGGCGCACTAAACAATCTCTTACTCTCCCCACCTAAGTCAGGCCTGACATGAAGTAAATCTCAGTCACTTCCCTAAAGGATTTCTTCGCATGCCAGCTTTCGGTGGTGCACTTGACGAACTTATACTTTTGTAATCCAACAGGCAATAACGTGAATTAACTATACTGGGGTGGGACACTCCAACTCTGTCCCGCTACCGGTCCCTCCCGTGAAACAGAAAGTAAACGAACTGTGGGCCTATACAGTCACTAGGCCTGAGCACGGCACAGTCTATAGGTCTGGGCAGGTGCCCGCTCACCGCTCTGGACGCGATCCCAGTCCGGGACTTCCACCTGCTGTGTATTCGCCACAGCGTCTGCAACGATCGGGTCCCCGATCCGACAGATGTCCTCGCTTGACCAGTCAGGATCCACCCAGGCTCCGCAGTGGGGGTGGAAGGCTCTTCGGATGTTACGCAAGGCCTCAGGCTTCAGGCCTTGCACCGCAGCAGATCCACACAGGAAGCCTCGTTGCTTGCAGCGCGGTGTCTAAAGAGGCCGAGCTCCGCCTCGTATCTTCCTTAAGTAGCCCCTCCCATGAGTCTCTGCAGTGGAAACTTCCGCCCTGGGGCCGAATGGGGTTCTGGGTAACATAGCTCTGGGGCCATTAACAGAGACCCCGCTACACTTTGTTTTCAGTTTGTTGTTCAACTGAGTTGTACAGTTTATAGGTCACATTAACCACTTCGGAGAGCCCGCCGTCGTTATACGTCGTAACTTTGACGTTGAATACTGTTGTTATGGCAGCAGATACTGTAGCTGCCATAACGCCGATATTTTTAAAAACTGCAGGCGGTCCGCTTTCAGATAAAAGTGGTCTCTACAGCGGATTTGCTGCAAGATCACTTTTATCGGCAGTGGGAGAGGTGCCCATCCCCCTCCCGCCGTGCCCTGGTCATCTCCGCCGCTTACCGGAGCCGTCGGTAGCGGCGGAGACAATCGGGTTATTTCCCCCTCTGAGGCTGGAAGTCGAGTGAGGGAATGATGGCTCCCACTCGAATCCATACCATTGGATGACGGAAGTGTCACTCCTGCCCAATGGTCTTAAAAAAAAAAAAAATTTTATTTTTTATTGCATTTAAGTGTAAATGTGAGATCTGAGGTCTTTCTGACCCAAGATCTCACATTAACCACTTCAGCCCCGGAAGATTTGGGGGCTCAATGAGCAAGCCATTTTTTTGTGATTCGGCACTGCGTCGCTTTAACTGACAATTGCGCGGTCATGTGATGCTGTCCCCAAACAAAATTGACGTCCTTTTTTTCCCCACAAATAGAGCTTTCTTTTGGTGGTAATTGATCACCTCTGCGGTTTTTATTTTTTGATCTATAAACAAAAGAAGAGCGACAATTTTGAAAAAAAAAAAACACAATATCTTTTACTTTTTGCTATAATAAATATCCCACATTTTTTTAAAAAATATATTTTTTCCTCAGTTTAGGCCGATAACGGAAAATTTATTACCAAATACTTACCGTCATTTTCCTTTCCTGATGGACTCCATGGCAGCCTACGTGTGGGTTAACTCCGCCTCCTCTCCAATGCTATAGGACCCCATACCCATAAAAGTAAGCTCACCTCTCAGCACTGTGTTCCGTAACTAGCCGACTCTTGGACACTTACTTTCTTTCATTAATATTTACTTTCAGGATGGGAACTCCGCCTGCCATGGAGTCCATCAGGAAAGGAAAATTACAGTAAGTATTTGGTAATAAATTTTCTGTTCTCCTGACTGACTCCATGGCAGCCTACATGTGGGAAATAACTAGCCAGACCACACGGGTGGGTATGCTGAACAAAAAAGCTTTAATTTGTCCTGTCAACCGACAGGATTCTTAACCCAAAATTAACAGACGACAATGATGCCGGTTCAATGCAGTAATGGGCCATAAATGTATTGATAGAGGCCCACGAGGCCGCTTTACAAATGACATCCGGAGCCACATGTCGGGCCGCCGCCCAGGATGCTGCCATCCCTCTGGTGGAGTGTGCCATCACCGCCTGTGGAGGAGCCAAGCCCTTAGCCCTGTATGCTTGCTGGATTGTTTGAACGATCCATGATGCAATTGTTCTGGTTGATGCTTTCTTCCCTCTGTTGTTTCCAGAATGTAGAACAAACAGATGATCAGATCGTCTGAAGGAAGAAGTAATTTGTAGATACTCCTTTAGGATTTCACCCATATCCAGGGGATGAGTTTCACTGGAATCTGGAGTCTTAAATGTAGGTAGAACAATTTCTCAATTTTCGTGAAATACCGAAGACACTTTTGGATTTGAACCCAACATGGGTATAAGGACTTCTCGATCCGGGAAAAATGTTAGAAAAGATTCTTCATGACCTAGAGACCCGATCTCAGAGACCCTCTTAGCCGAGGTGATGGCTACTAAGAAGGCTACTTTTGCTGAAAAGTCCTTAATGGAGGACGGGGAGGGCCCCGACGTACTGAGTCCAGTCAGAGAATCTAGAACGAGTGGAAGATCCCACTTGGCAAATCTTGGTTTTCTTTGGGGCTTAATTCTTGATGCCCCCCGAAAGAATTGTCTGACTAAGGGATGGACTGCCCATGAGACTCCAGAGAAGGCCGACAAGGCCGAAACTTGTACTCTTAGAGAGCTAACAGATAAGGGTAAGTCTAGTCCGGTCTGCAGAAAACTAAGAACATCCTGAACATCCTGGCCCAAATTCTTCTATAAACCTTGTTGGTACTTGCTCTTCTTGAGCTCAACAGTGTAGACATCACTCTAGAGGCGCAACCGAGGGATTCCAGCCTCTCCCTCTCAAGAACCAGACCATCAGTCTCATCAGTGCCGGACAAGGGTGTAGAAGTGACCCTTGAGAGAGAAGGTCCGGCCTGAGAGGAAGAGGTACTGGGTCCCGGTAGCTCAGTTGGATCAGGAGGGGAAACCAAGGCCTGTTTGGCCAGTAGGGAGCCACTACTGTTACTTCGGCTGATTCCACTTGAAGTCTCCTCAGGAACTTGAGAATTACCGGGATCGGGGGAAAGGCATATGCCCTCTTGAACCTCCATCTGTCCGTCAGGGCATCCGTTCCGCATGCCTGGCTGCAACGTCCCCGAGTTTAGAACTTCACTACCTTGTAATTGTAGGGGGAAGCGAATAAGTCCACCTCGGGATTGACCCCTGGAGACAGAATCCAGCTGAATGACTGTACATGGAGGGACCACTCGTTGTTGTCTAGGCGAGTGCGTGAGAGGAAGTCTGCCTGGGAGTTCTGGACTCCTGGAATGAAAACTGCTGAAATATTGGCCAGGTTTTTCTGGGCCCATGTTATTATGGGCTCGACCTCTAGAAGGAGAGTAGAACTCCGGGTCCCTCCTTGCCTCTTCACATACGACACTGCTGTTGTGTTGTCCATCCTTAACAATACCGACTCTCCTTTCAGGAACTGGGAGAAAGATTGGAGGGTGCACCAGGCCACCCTGAGCTCAAGGACGTTTGAGCCAGGGTTGTGAAGACGAGCGTCCCATCTGCCTTGAGCTAGGTTCTGACCACAGAGAGCCCCCCAGCCTGAGCCGCTGGCATCGGTCGTGACTATAACCCAGGAGATGGGGGCAATGGAGTGACAGTTTTGCAAATTCTTGAGTTGGAGCCACCAGAAGAGACTGTTTCTCATTTTTGCGGATATGTGGATGAGTTGACTCTTGTCCCCTGACTTCCACTGCCGGAGGAACCCTGACTGAAAAGGGCGTAACCTCCATAGAGCCCATTTGACCATGGGAGTCGTGGAGACCATTGTGCCAATGATTCTTAGGCATTGAGATGCTTTCAGATGAGGAGCATCCAGAGCGCGAGAAATCCTCTTCCGAATTACCGGAATCTTCTCTACCGGTAGGGAGATGGTGTTCTCCACTGTGTTGAACTGAGCCCCTAAGTAAATTAAGCGTTGGGCTGGAACCAGGTGTCTTTTCTCCAAGTTTAGAAGCCATCCAAAGCTGGAAAGGGTTGAGATCACTTGTTCTCTGTGTACCAGCAGCTGTTCTCTGTTTTGAGACAGAACTAGGAGATCGTCTAAATAATGGTAAAGACGCACACCTTTTAGCCTGATGAGGGCCACTACGGCCAAGAGGACCTTGGTGAAAACCCGAGAGGAAGTTGTCAAACCGAACGGTAGGCAGATGAATTGAAGATGTTCTTGCCCGATATGGAAGCTGAGGTACTTTAGAAAGTCCTTTGCCACTGGCACGTGGAAATAGGCATCTTTCAGGTCTATCGAAATCATCCAGTCACCTGGTTGAATGGCTTGTTGGATTGTTGACAGAGTCTCCATTTTGAATTTTCCGTGCCTTATAAATTTGTTCAGGTACGTCAGATCTATTACCGGGTGCCAGGCACCGCTTTTCTTTTGGACTAAGAAAAGGGGGGAGTATACTCCTTGGAACTGTTCTTCCTCTGGGACACACACCACTGCTCCCTGAGTTTTCAACAGGTCTACGTAGGACAGTAAGGCCTGTTTTTGCTCTTCCGTACCTGGGAGTAGGGTTGAGACAAATCTGGGGGGAGGAATGCTGGAGAAGGACCATGCGTGACCTGACGACACTGTCCTGATGACCCAGAAGTCTGAGATCGAGGCCACCCACACGTGCCGGAAGAGGAGCAGGCGTGCTCCTACCCGACCCGCCTGGGCGGGCAAAATCTCAAAAGGATTTAGCCTGATGGCGACCACTGGATGCTTGACTGTTTGCTGGCTTGCGGAAGGACGCTTGGCCTCTGCTCCAAATTTTTCTGAAGTCCCGGCCAGGTCGATAGGAGCGCACTTCCCTTGAACGCTCCGGGCTGCGTCTTCTGAACTGGGGCTTCCTTCGACCCTGTGGACGCTTGTCCTGTGGAAGAAAGCCAGATTTTCCGCCTGTGGCTTTAGCTATGGCGTCATCTAGCTTGTTACCAAACAGTGATGATCCTTTGAAAGGAATCTTGCACCATGTTTGCTTGGAAGACGGGTCAGCCTGCCAAGGGCGTAGCCATAGGGCTCGTTTAGCTGTCACTGAGGATAGCATAATCCTGGACAGTAGACGGATCAGATCAACTGATGTTTCTCCCAAGAAAGCCACTGCTTCTCCCAGGAAAGCCACTGCTAGTTTTAGCTCTGCTGCTGCCGAGTTACTGGCCAGTTCTTCTGAAACGCCTTTGAGAAAGGAATCTACGTTCTCCGTCCATGCCTCCATAGCCTTAGACGCGGCTGCCAAGGCTAGGGTGGGTTTACAAGCTGTCCCAGCAAGACCGTAAATTATTTTGAGGTCCTGATCCATTCTTCTATCAAGACTGTCTTTAAAGGAGACTGCGTCTTCTAGAGGGAGCGTGACGTGCTTAGCCAGACGCATTACCGCTGCGTCCACAAGAGGAATATTCTCCAGGTATTTTACCTCGTCTGCCTTGAAAGGATACATCCTGGAGGCTTTATTCGACATCGAGGACTTCCTGTCCACTTTGCTCCATTCCTCATCAAAAATACCCTTTAGTTCGGCTAAAAGCGGAAAACTTGGGCGCTCTTTCCCCAGGCGCTTGAAAATAAAATTCTGTTTAGCTGGGGGAGTAGATGGGTCTTCCCACATAAGGGCCTCTTTGACCGCTTTAATAAGCGGAGTCACTTGAGAGAAATCAAATTCCACACTCTCTTCATCACTCTCCAATTCTCCTTCCGAGGGAAGAGGCGAGGATGCGTAGGGCTGGGAAGGACCTGGAACTTCACGGACCACATCAGCCGGGGAGCCCGATTGAGTAGCGCTGGACTGGCTTTGTGCGTGGGAAGCCTCCATCTCCTTAAGAGAACGTTGCACCACCTGTTTCACTAGAGACTCGATTCGTTGATCTTCTGTCTCTTTTTCCCCAACCGCATGGGCATAGCAATGGCTGCATAATGATTTGCCCTCCGGGACTCGTGAGCCGCATCCCCAGCAGGCTCTTTGATCAGAATAACTGTCCTGGCGGTGGGAGCGGTGTCTGGAGGAGGAATGGGAACTTCTCCTCTGGTGGTGAGATGCAGACGGGGAATCATGTCTGTGTTTTGATTTTGACGATGACGAATGCTGCGGCATGGCAAGGTCTGTGTCGATTTGAAGATCTGCAGAAGGGCTAAAAAGGAAAAAAGGGGAAGAAAGATAAGCCGTCAAGCAACAATACTTGCGACTGGATCCCAAGCTCTCCCCCCCTCCCGCACATAACTAGTGCGTAAGGGCTGGCCACATGTAAGCAGTGATTGGTCCATAACCTCTGGACTCGAGCGTCACAAGATAAACAGGTATGAATAAAGAAACCTATAGTATTATACAAAAATAATTAATACGTCAATTGCCCTTTAAGAAGGGAATCTATCATACAGCAAGAGGCATAGTTATGCAAGAAAAAATGCCTCCCCAATAAAAAGCACTGACCTGGAACATAAGTGTGTTCGGTTGCCTCTGCTCTCCTGTTTTAGGGAAATCCCAGCTGACATAGGCTTGCAGCTGCTTTTAAAATGCCTGCCTTGTGACATCACCGCCTGATTACACAGCGCACCTGCGCTGTAGGAAGCCATCAACAGCGCCTGCGCGGCCGCCGAGGGTATCCGCTGAACCGCGCATGCGCGAACCAAGCCTCGCTCTGGAAGCGGGCACTGCGCATGCGCGAACGGCGGCGGCGCCCGACATTCGGGTCACCGCTGCGAGCTGGGACGCAGAGCGTTCCAGCCGCCATTAGGAAGAGCAGGGGATGTATTAGGGAGAAAAAACAAACAGCACATATAATAACATAGATGCGACGGCCATGGAGCATAAAATAAAGTTGCAGACCTGCCAGCCGAGGACGTTCTGATCTTGGGCACACCGCAGCAACTTCATCCTAAAGGATCATGATTGCTACAAGCTCTCCACCCACCCATGGCTGGGTTCCGAGCTGCAACGCTAGAAGGTGTGCTATCCATCCATCCGTCGAACCATCCATCCGGGAATCTGCACGGACATGCATGCTTCAGGTCCATTGGAGGAGGACAAAAAAGGAACACAGTGCTGAGAGGTGAGCTTACTTTTTTGGGTATGGGGTCCTATAGCATTGGAGAGGAGGCGGGGTTAACCCACACGTAGGCTGCCATGGAGTCAGTCAGGAAATATATTCTTCTACATATGTTTGGTAAAAAAAAAATCACAATAAGCGTATATTGATTGGTTTGCACAAAAGTTATAGCGTCTACAAAATAGGGGATAGATTTAGGGCATTTTATTATTATTATTTTTTACTAGTAATGGCGGCGATCTGTGATTTTTATTGGGACTGCGATGTTGCGGCGGACAGATCGGACACTTTTAACACATTTTTGGGACCACTGGAAATTATACAGCGATTAGTGCTATAAAAATGCACTGATTACTGTCTAAATGTCACTGGGAAGAGGTTAACACTAGGGGGCGATGAAGGGGTTAACTTTGTTCCCTAGGTGTTTTCTAACTGTGGGGGTGATGTGACTTACTAGGAGGAGAGAGAGAGAGATTGGTGTTCATACCTTGTATGAACACACGATCAGTCTACTCTCCCCTGAGAGAACCGTGATCTGTGTATTTACACACACAGATCACGATTCTCGCTCTGTCACGAGCGATCGCGGGTGCCCAGCGGTCATCGCGCCTGCCCGGCACACGCATCAGCTCTGACGGCGAGTCGCGGGCACGCGCCTCCAGCGGCATGCGCGCCCCCTAATGGCCAAAAGGCAAAAAGACGTAAGGTAAGAAAAGAATGGAGGCCCAAAGGGACAGTATGGGCAGGAGGTCAAACCAGGATAACGTAAAAGAGTATAAAAAAAATATTTTTATTATGAAAAATATGGGTAGATATTAAAAACAATCATGGAATACAAAGGATGATTCAAAAATAATACAGCTGCTCAATTGTCGCAATACACAATATTCTAGTGGACATAAATGTCAAAAACAAAAAGTGATCACAGCAACAGCCTTACATGTTTCAGAAAAGCATAAAAGTCATATCATTCCTATTATGATGGGTATACTTCCTTCTTCAGGGGTTGGGTGCGAGCTTGCTGATATGTTTCTATAGAAAAGAGTATATATATATATATATATATATATATATATATATATATATATATATATAAATAAACAAAATAATTAAGTAGTAGTTTTATCCCCAACCAATTGGGATTTGGGGGAGGGGTGGGGGAAGGGAAAGAGGGAAAGGAGGGGGGTGGAGGGGGAAAAAAGGGGGAAGGGGGAGGGAGAGGGAGGAAGGGGGGGAAGAGGGAGAAAAGGAAAAATAGGGAAAAGGCAGGCATGTATGTCACAATAATACCTAATGGGTACTTACAAATCATGTGTTCCTTAAAGGTACAAGGTGCACAACGTTATTGCAAATGGATGGTGTCCCAGGTCAGGAAGAGGAAGAGACCAGAAAGAAGTGCTTGATAGCAGCTTGCAAGATTGGGTGTAAACCAGGGGAGAGTCATTCCCCGGAAATAGTTACTGGGCTCTTTGATAAACACTGTTGCTGGGTTCTTTTTAGACACAGTGAGAGAATTCTCAAAATCTGTGTTAATAGCTGGCTCAGGCCTTTTCCCCCTGGCATGGAGCGGCAAGTCAGGGCTCACAAGAGCCAAACAAAAAGGAACAAGAAGCTAGTGGACAAAAAAGAGAACAGGAGATTTTTAAAAATATGTTGATAGGGGAAGTTTGCCTGGAGAAAGGTCAAAGATAAACTCTCAATGGGGTGTGCAAGTAAGGAAAAAAAAGTAGTGATTCCTTACCTCAATGGAGTGTTTCTCTCAAGTAGATACCAAAGATCATTCTGGCTGTGCAGCAATAATATGCTGCACCTTAAATACCTGGCAAAATGGGAGTGGCGTTGACTTACTACTGACCAATCAGTAATTTTCCCACGAGTCTATGTTGAAAAGGTTCGTCATGTCATCCACTTGTAACTGACCTGACGGATGTTTTGTGTGTACAGCTGATTGAGTGGGTCCGCCTCTATGATATGGCTCCCCGGCTGAATGCAACGTTCGGTGCCAATGCGTCACAGTGCGCGATGACGTCAGACGTCGACGAGGGCCGCCGACACAGAGAAGGGAGGCGGCGCTCACACTGGTAGATGAAATGACCCAGGTGCGCATGCACCGGAAATGTGACTAACCGGCGCATGCTTGAGAAGCCGCAATCCATAATAGGGAAGCCTCCAGCCATATTACAAAAGACATGGAGGCTCCCCTGTGCCAGGGAGATCCAAAGAGCCAAGGCAGCCAGAGGGCAAGGCATTTGGAGCCAGTTTGGAAAAGTAAAAAGGATAAAGAGAAGAAAAAAGAACCGGAAGACTATAACATCCAATGCAGATCATAAATGACCTGGGACAGACATCCAGATGCATCACAATAGTCAAGAGTATATTCTGCAAATATAAATATATATGAATAATTTTGACATACATGATATACAGTTTATGTATAGCCAAAGGATGATAATACAAGAATCAAACGACTGAAAAATGACAGTGAATATAAAAATAAAAATGATAATGAGAGACTATACATGTTGAATAACAATACAGGCATAGGGAAGAAAAAAAAACAGTAAATATTTACACATGTATGCATATACATAGAAAATTCAATAAGGGTATTTGGGTATATGTAACCAAAAAAGTCCAATCCCATGATGAAGAAAGGGGAGAGATGAAACTGAAGCAGAAATTGATAGTAAAGTACATTGAAGTTAATGTCTTATTGATCTTTATCAAAACCTCCAGTTGAGAAACCAGGCAAAAATGGTCTAAGATTAAACGCTTCATTAAGGCCTGGCGGAAAAGTTGCATTTAGGTTTGATATCCACCGAAGCTCCCGCTGGAGGAGACTTTTGTTGAGGTCGTCCCCCCGTCCCCCCCCCGGGAGCCTGGATGGATATGGTCCAGAACCAAAACAGATATTTTGGGGCAAATGCCAGCATGAGTCTGGGCAACATGTCTGCCTAATGGCAGATCTGGATTTGCTGTTTGCATGGCCTTCACGTGGCGGTACAGCCTCTGCCAGAGTTTCTGTAACGTTTTGCCCACATAAAAACAGTTGCAACTGCAAAGGAGCAAATATACTACATTAGTTGTCTGACAATTAGAATAGTGTCTGGTGAGAAAATGTGAACCATTCGGTAAATAAATCTCTTTTCTGGTGTCCATATACTAATAGTAGGAACACGATCCACAGGGAAAGGTTCCTACTGTTTTGCAGGGGTCACCTCTCTTGGAGCCCCTATACTCACTTTGAACCAACAGGTCACCAACAGAGGTAGCCCATCTATAGGTAACCATTGGGGCGGGAGGCACAAATGGTCCTATTGCAGGGTCTGACGTCAAAAGATGCCAGTATTTTCAACATATCTGTAAAACTTGATTGTGGTCATTAGAATAAGTGGTAATTATTCTGGAACATTTGTTTAGTTTTTTGGCCTTTTTAGAAACAAGTAATTTGTGCCTGTTGTTGGCATCCGCATGTTAGAATGCTTTTTTCAGGCATCTATGGCTGTAGCTGCGTTCAAGGAGGCGTTTTTTTAGGTTTTTAACTTCACATAGAAAGTCTGAGTGGTTTGAGCAGTTACGTTTGATACGTAGGTACTGCCCATAGGGAATGGAGTTGATAAGGGGTCTTGGATGGAAGCTGGACGAATGTAGAACCGTATTGCCCGCAGTTGGCTTTCTAAACAATCTACATGATAGTAGATTGTCTATGTTTTTAAAGATTTCAACATCCAAAAAGGTAATTTTGGAGGAATCAGAGCTCATAGTGAACTTCAGATTAAATTTGTTTACGTTTAATGTGGCCAAACATTCGTCCAGAAGGGATTGGGGACCATCCCAAACGACAAAGATGTCATCTATGTACCTGTGCCACATCAAAACGTGGCACAGGTACATAGGGAGACCCTCATCGTTAACAACGTAAGCCACGGACAATTTTGTAGCTAAAGGACCAGGCCCCTTTTTGCGATTCAGCACTGCGTCGCTTTAACTGACAATCGCGCGGTCATGCGACGTGGCTCCCAAACAAAATTGAAGTCCCTTTTTTCCCACAAATAGAGCTTTCTTTTGGTGATATTTGATCACTTCTGCGGTTTTTATTTTTTTGCGCTATAAACAAAAATAGAGCGACAATTTTGAAAAAAATGCAATATTTTTTACTTTTTGCTATAAATATCCCCCAAAAATATATAAAAAAACATTTTTTTTCCTCAGTTTAGGCCGATACGTATTCTTCTACATATTTTTGGTAAAAAAAAATCGCAATAAGCGTTTATTGATTGGTTTGCGCAAAAGTTATAGCGTCCACAAAATAGGGGATAGTTTTATGGCATTTTTATTAATAATTTTTTTTTTACTAGTAATGGCAGCGATCAGTGATTTTTATCGTAACTGCGACATTACGGCGGACACAGCAGACACTTTTGACACCATTTTGGGACCATTGTAATTTTTACAGCGATCAGTGCTATAAAAATGCACTGAATACTGTGAAAATTACACTGGCAGTGAAGGGGTTAACCTGTAGGGGGAGCTGAAAGGGTTAAGTGTTTCTTAGGGAGTGAATACTACTGTGTGGGGGCGTGGCTTGGCATGTGATGTCACTGATCGTCGTTCCCTATGACAGGGAACAGACGATCAGTGACACTCACACTAAGAAGCACGGGGAGAGGTTTGTTTACATTTACCTCTCCCCGTTCTTCAGCTCTGTGACCCGATCGCGGGACACCGGTGGCGTTTGGGTCCGTGGGTCCTGCGGGACCGGTCACGGAGCTCAGGACCGGGTCGCGAGCACTGGGCTTCTTAAAGAGGACGTACCTGTACGTGCTTGTGCCCAGCCGTGCCATTCTGCCGACGTATATTGGCGTGAGGCGGTCATTAAGTGGTTAAAGATCACATCTTCTCATTCCCCCAGGTACAGACTGGCGTAGCCAGGGGCACAACACGTGCCCATGGCTACGCCCTGCACCTGGAGGAATAATCGGCCATCAAAAGAAAAGATATTATGGTTTAGAATGTAGTCTAAACCCAAAAGTATGAATGAATTTTCGTGATGGCTGATTCGTGACAGCACTCTGCGAATGCAGGCCAATCCTTTTGAGTGCGGTATGGAGCTGTACAGAGCTTCCACATCAATGGTGGCTAAGATGCAGTTCTCAGGAACCTGCACATCCTCAATAATCTGTAAAACGTGGATCGTATCACGAATGTACGAGGGTATTGAGAATACAAACGGTCGAATATGCTCATCTATCAATTTGGAAAGATTTTCCGTGATCGAGCCATTGACGGAAAGGATTGGTCTGCCTGGCGGGTCTACTGTGTTCATATGTATTTTTGCCAATGAGTAAAAAGTTGCCAATCGTGGGTAGGGAGTGCGTATGAAGTCCCAAGTTTGTTTGGAAATCGTTTTATTAGAGAAGGCATTATCCACGAATGAGTAGAATTTGTTATTGAATGCCTCCACAATATCAACACCTACTGGGCGGTACCAATTACAGTTGCTTAAAATGTTGTTACACATTCTATTGTACTGCTCATTGTCCATCAGGACAATGTTGCCTCCCTTGTCACTGGGTTTGATTGTTATAGTGTGATTACTTGATAATGTTTTTAAGGCCATTTTTTCACTTTTAGTTAAGGTAACGTTGTTTTGCCCAGGGGGGCCAACCTGCCGCAGTAAAACTGCGGTGGTTGATCCGGAAGCAGTTAAAGAGGTCCTGTCATGCTGTTTTCTATTACAAGGGGTGTTTACATTCCTTGTAATAGGAATAAAAGTGATCCAATTTTTTTTTTTTAAAGGGACAGTGTAAAAATAAAAAGTAAAATAAATAAGAATTTATTTATTTTAAATGTAAAGCGCCTCGTCCCGCCCTGCTCATACGCAGAAGCAAACGCATACGTAAGTCGCGCCCGCATATTTAAATGGTGTTCAAACTACACATGTGAGGTATCGCCCCGATCGTTAGAGCGAGAGCAACAATTCTAGCAAAAGACCTCCTCTGTAACTCAAAACTGGTAACCTGTAGACATTTTTAAACTTCGCCTATGGAGATTTTTAAGGGTCAAAGTTTGTCGCCATTCCACAAGCGGGCGCAATTATGAAGCATGACATGTTGGGTATCAATTTACTCGGTGTAACATTATCTTTCACAATATAGAAAACATTTGGGCTAACTTTACTGTTTTCTTATTTTTTAATTAAAAAAAGGTGAATTTTTTCCCCAAAAAATTGCGCTTGTAAGACCACTGCGCAAATACGGTGTGACAAAGTATTGAACGACCGCTATTTTATTCTCTAGAGTGTTTAAAAAATATATATATAATGTTTGGGGGTTATAAGTAATTTTCTAGCAAAAAAAAAAATGATTTGGCCATGCTGCCAAACAAACCTACTTGTTCACTCTTAAGCCTAGTACAGACGGCAGCCAGTCTATTCGACCGGCTTCTGTCGAAGGGTCATGACTGAAAAGGGTCTGCCGATCAGCACTCTCTTCTGGCTGGCGGTGTGGCGTCCCCCTGTCAGAACACAATAGCACAGCAGTGGAGATTGCTGTACTAAAATTGAATCGTTAGTACTGCAGCTCTGGCTTAAGCTGTCAGTTCTTTTTTTTTTATGGTTTACCATGTTTTATTACAAATAAAAACTGACATCAAAAGAAAAAAAAAAAAAAAAGAAATAGTACTCAGAATTTGAACTCCTTGTATTTTTTCCCTCCTGCGCGAGAGTCTTGTGGCTGTCCCTTTCTTTTCTTTTCTTTTGTTTCTGCTTTGCTGCATGTTCAGCCACCATGTCACTGAAGTCCTCTTTTTGTACTTGCTCTTGTGCTTCCCGTATTCTTTCCTCATACTTCTGTGTCATGGCAGATGGATCCAATTCAAGCTTTTCTGTCAGTTCTTTTTGGTTCAACCTGCTGGCTTCAATGAAAAAGAAAATAGTAGTGTGTCTGAGGTTTTTTTAATACCTTGTCATCCAGTCCTTGTCACCTCTTCTCTACCTTTAGCTCTCTGCTTTGTCCCCCACTCGCCTCTACCCACTAACTTACTCACTGCCTAAGAGATGGAAACCTTGTAGCTCTCCCCCATTTTGTGTCTGTTTGCTCCATGTTGGCATTGTGTCCACAGTAGCATTTGAAGTGGCAGAGCAGAGCAGGACTGGCTAAAAAGGGATTACTTTGACGCACTTGGCCAGCTTAAACATGTAATGTAATATGTGTGAACTAAATATTCCCATTTTTCATTGCAAAGTTTGCTAGGAAGGGTAAAGCAGTGTTGCAAAGGGTTCATCCAGTACCGAATCCATACCACACACATACTACACTCTTAAGCTGCACTTATTCCAAGCCTAGACTGCACCTATATCAACGCTCTACCACATTATCCCAAACCTATACTGCATCTGAACCACATCCACCTTTCACCTGTGCCGAGACAATACCCTACCCAATCTGCATTCAGGTTAACCGTAATAATTATTCTGCAAGCCCACTTTGTTTCCCTTTTCTCTCCGTGACCATCCTTATTTTCTTTTGGACAGTGCATACCCAGTCGGTCTAAGACTAGCATCGACACCATAAAGGCAATCTGGCAGTATGGTTCCAGCACTTGGTTGATTAAACTTTACTAATGCTCAATGCTGCTCTTCTTCAATGTCATCTTATGCCTAGCCATTACTGTAAATCAGGTTGTATGCTAAATTGTGCTATTACCATTGTTAATCCATTTTATGCTTGTCTTGTTACCAACCATATTAGGTAACAATATAATAAGTTTGCCATTACTACCTCGTTTGGTGCCTGTTTTCTTTGACATAGCACTACTATTACTTTCAATGTTTTCCTGTGATATGGTATGTTTGTACACTCTAACTGTTTTTTCAGAGGGGCAGAGGTTATTGTGAAGGTTGAGACAAAGAAGAATAGAGGACCCAACCTATCCAGCAGTATTTCATGGCCGTGGTCTTTTAATTATAGGGGAAACACCTTTGTAGATGGTGTACTTCAGTGAGAGCTTGAACTCCCTCCCCCTAACCAGTATACCCCGAATGTCTGGGTTCCTGCGGATGGAGGCCGCCAGGGGGTTCAACACATAGTGCAAACAGTAGAGGCGATAGCGGATACCCCTGACGGGTCCCATTGGTGACTGGGAAAGAGGGAGATAAATAAAGATTTTAATTTGATGAGGAGTAGGGCCGTGAGAGTGTTCAGACAGTTTTCTGGCTAATAGGGAGTGGGCCTTATTACCCTTGTCGTAATATATTTGCTTCAGGGCTTTTTCTACTTGGCCTAGCGCCAGATCTTTTAGAGTCGTGCGGAGTCAGTGATTTTTTTGAGTAGCGGTAGGGAGAGGGAGTTTTGCAGCCGTAGTTCGAGGGCCCTAAGCTCTTTCTCAGTTTGTAGTTTGGTGGTCCTAGCGTCCTTTTTTATGGCGGAGGTGAGCGCAATGCAGCAAACCCCGATAACTGCCTTGTGGGCTTCCCAGAGGGTAGAAGGGGCTATGTCAGGTGTGTCGTTCTCGATAAAGTAAAGTTTCAGTGTAGATTCCAATTCTCTTTTGGAGGGGAAGTGCTGTAAAAGGAAATAATTCAACTGCCAATGGTATGGCTTACAGTTAGGGGTACCCAGGTCCAGTGTGAGTAGGATGGAGGCATAGTCGGACCAGGAGATTGGGAGTATCTGCGCGGATCGGGTGATGCGTAACGTGGTATTATTGACAAAGAGGTAGCCAATGCGTAAGTGCATACGGTGGGGGGCGGAATAAAACGTATACTGCCGATCGCCAGGGTGGAGAACCCGCCAGGAGTCAAAAAGAGCATATCGTCTAGTAAGATGGCGAAAGAGTTTGGAGTCTTTAGAGGCTCGAGCTTGTGACTCCCATGGGTTCACCACGTGGCGGTCAAGCACTGTGGAGTGAGAGAGGTTAAAGTCTCCACCTACGATTAAAAATTCATTAGGCGTTGGGAAGAGGCGTGCAAATACTTTTGTTAAGAAGTTGATCTGGTGTACACTGGGGGCATATAGGACGCATATAGGACGCATAATGTGACTGCCTGCGCCTGCCATTGTCCGCGTAGAATAATAAAATGTCCACGCGGATCAATGTAGGATTCAGAACATATGAACAGAGAACCACTTTTAAAGAGTATAGCTACACCGACTGGCTACGGGGGTTAAACACCTGGTAAACCCGGGGGTAGTGTCTAGAAGTGAATGTGAAGGATTCCCCTCTGTTAAAATGGGTCTCCTGAATCAGGATGATATCAGCCCCTAACTGCCTGAATTCTCTAAGCACCTTTCTATTAGAGTTTAAGCCATGGACATTTAGTGACATAACCGTACTGGGGCTTAGAGCAGCAATCCTTCTCTATAAAAGCACTTATCTGATCTGTCCGGAGGGATACCGTGGTCCAGACCAGGGGCGCGGCATCTCCAAAAAGGGATCCGGGTAGCTGTAGAGGACCGTAGGGTGAGCCAGTAGGGGAGGAAGAAAAAGAGACTAGGAAAAAAAAAAAAAGAATTAGGTCATTATGTGATACATAAGGTACATCAATCATTGTTGCAGCAGACTCTGTGAGGCCTGTAGAGCACATGCCCAACTAAGTTCCTAAATGTCATTCTGGTCAAGAAAACGGGCCAGGGGGACACAGAGAACCACAGCAACAGTAACAAAAGGAAAACAAAATGTTAAAGGGGGTGAACCGGGGGGGGGGGTTTAGTGAACGGGAGGGTAACCGCTCTTAAATCTCTATCGAGATATGCCCAAAATACTGAACTAGTATAAATCAGGGGCCTGAGGGGGCCATATACAAGTCCGCAGGGTGAACCATGTGTGTCAGGCGAGTAGGGGCTCAGTCCACAGATAGATTTGCAAAGGAAGCAGCCCTACTTTAGTCAGACATTTTTTTTGTTTTGTAGCCTTACGTGGGGAGGGGGGGCTGGGCCTCGGGAACGTTTGGTTGGGGAAACCTTGTGCCAAACCATAGGTGGCGGCAGAGAGGTAGCTACCAAGTCCCAGTCCGGGAGCCGGGGTACAGGGATCCCCAGAACATCACAGAAGGTATCTAGGTCTTCCGGATAGCGCAGTACAGCCGATTGCCCTTGACGTCTCGCTGTAAGACTAAAAGAGAATCCCCAACAGTAAACAATATCCTCTTCCTGTAGTGTATGGAGAACGGGTTGCAGGAGCCTACGCTTCTGAAGAGTGGTCCAGGAGAGGTCTGTAAATAGCTGTACTGGTGTGTTGTCAAAGACCACTTTGCGGATGGAGCAAGCTTTGCGTTTGATATCTTCTTTTATGGGGTAAGAATGGACTCTGCAGATGACATCGAGTGGTTTGGAAGTAGGGCCCTTGGGGGGCAGGCCTTAATGGGCCCTATCCATCTTAGTGTGTTTGGTAGGGGGCTCGCCCAACAGGTCGTTGAATAGGGCTTGCAGGATAGTTTGTAGATCTTTTGAGTCCTCTGACCCTGGGAGTCCCCTGACACGAATGTTTTTCCTGCGCTCCCGATTGTCAAAGTCTTCAACATGGCGCTGCATGTCTCTCAGTAGCATGTGATGGTCTGCACCTTGTAATTGAGTGCGGTGAACTGCCAGTTTGGTCTCTTGGATTTCCTCCTCTGCCATCTCCACTCTATCTGCTAGATGCTTGAAGTTTGCTTGCAGTGTTTCATTTTCTGCACGGCATGTGGATTTTACATCCTCAATGAGTTGTTTAAAGTCCTCTTTAGTCGGTATGGCTTGGAGGTATGATTACCAAGAGAGGGGGACCCACTGTCGCTTTTTGCGACTGGAAAGGAGAAGGTGACAACTGAGGCCGCGCTGTAGCGGTCTGCTGGGCCTGGATGTTAGGCCATGCTGGGGGCTCCCATGGTTAATACCACACCAGGGCTTGGGAGGGCAAGGAGGCCGGCACTGCTGGATTCTCTGTATGGGAGAAAGCTGGAAAACTGACAGCCTGGGCATAAGTGGTAGTGGAAGCAGCATCCCTCCCAGAGGAGTTGGGATCTCTGGAGCGGGACTGCCTCTGTGACTTGGGGGAGGCAGGAGTAGAGGAATAGGCCGGGTGCGGTGTGAGTCTCCCCTGGGGCCTGGCCTGTGACGCCATAAAGTCCCGTAAGTGTGTAAGGCTTGGCAGGGGTGGAAAATCCTCTGAGTCTCCATAAGGAGAGGGAGAGATGGGTTGCCGTGCGGAGCAGCCGAGGGGAAGGCATCTGTGCAATGCGTGCACGAGGCAGGGGTCAGGTCCAGTGTGGCGGGCTGTGACTCATGTGGCACTGCCGCCAGATAGACAAGGTGTTGGGGGAGACTCACTGCGTTCATCTGTGCTGGGTGGTTCCCTGATGTCAACCACGGGGTCCTGGGTGAGCCCTGGTGCGGGTCTGGAGCTTGAGAAGCAGGCTGTGAAGGAGTCCCCGTGTGTGATGTGAAGGCCGCCGGCGCCATCCTGTCTGCTCCGCCAGGCGGCATGGGAGGCGAAGTAAAATAGCCCCAGAAAGTCGCAGAGGACCCGGGAGGAGGTTGAGAGGATCCCCGTGCTATAGAGGAGCGGGTTTTCCTGGATCCACCCATGTGCGGGTGTAGAAAGTCCCCTTAAAAGGCCGGGGAGCTGTGGGCTATGAGAGAGCTAGGACCTCAGGCGTCCATGCAGGTCAACTTCCGGTCACGCCCCGCACCTGTATAGTTTTAGTACAAAGTGGCAACGCATATGGAGCTCCTTCCACATAGGTCCCGCTCCTGAGAGAACATATAGAATGGGGATTGTGTCAGCGCGCTTCAAGGGCTCTTCCAAAGTAAATGCAGATGAACTTTTTAGAGAATAAAATACAGGAAATATATGCTAGTTATAATATCTGTTTTCTGTTAAAAAATAGCCTTTGAAGTGATACTAAAGGATAAAAAATAAATAAATAAAGGTTATATTTACCTACACTGTGCAACAATATTGCACAGAATGTTACCCTTATGGCATTCCCACGCAGGCGATATCTGCTCCTCCTGTTGCAAAATGGGTGCTAGGGAGGAGCCCATGCATGTGCACTCCTGAGCCAGGCTGTGTGCATCCATATATGCACACAGTGCAGGTAGGCCATTCCCCCGCTCCCTCGTCACAGGAGTTTGACTGACTGACTGTCTATGGCTGCACTGCCCTTAGTTTCTTTTGTGAAAGCAGGAAGTGAATGGAGCAGTGCTGGAGCCATAACATGGAACCAGATAAATGTTTATGGATAAGGGAGGATGGGGGAGGACAAGTAGTGTGGCGTTTTTTTCCTTAATCACCTGCCGACCGCCTGCCACCTGCCGACCCACACTTCTCTCTCTCCCAGGAGGTGTGCCCCCACACTTCTTGCTCTCTCAGGAGGTTTTATCCCCCACACTTCTCTCTCTCTCCCAGGAGGTGTGCCCCCACACTTCTCTCTCTCTCCCAGGAGGTGTGCCCCCACACTTCTCTCTCTCTCCCAGGAGGTGTGCCCCCACACTTCTCTCTCTCCCAGGAGGTGTGCCCCCACACTTCTCTCTCTCTCCCAGGAGGTGTGCCCCCACACTTCTCTCTCTCTCCCAGGAGGTGTGCCCCCATACTTCTCTCTCTCCCAGGTGTGCCCCCACACTTCTCTCTCTCCCAAGAGGTGTACCCCACACTTCTCGCCCTCCCAGGAGGTGTTCCCCCACACTTCTCGCTCTCTCAGGAGGTTTTATCCCCCACACTTCTCGCTCTCTCAGGAGGTTTTATCCCCCACACTTCTCGCTCTCTCAGGAGGTTTTATCCCCCACACTTCTCGCTCTCATAGGTGTGCCCCCCACACTTCTCGCTCTCATAGGAGGTGTACCCCGCACACTTTTTCTCTCATAGGAGGTGTACCCCCCACACTTCTCTCTCTCAGGTGTACCCCCCACACTTCTCTCTCTCAGGTGTACCCCCACACTTCTCTCTCCTAGGAGGTGTGCCCCCACACTTCTCTCTCTCCTAGGTGTACCCCCACACTTTACTCTCTCCTAGGAGGTGTGCCCCCACACTTCTCTCTCCCAGGAGGTGCATCCCACACTTCTCTCTCTCAGGGGGTGTAATCCCACACTTCTCTCTCAGGTGTACCCCCCACACTTCTCTCTCAGGTGTACCCCCACACTTCTCTCTCTCCTAGGAGGTGTGCCCCCACACTTCTCTCTCTCCTAGGTGTACCCCCACACTTTACTCTCTCCTAGGAGGTGTGCCCCCACACTTCTCGCTCCCCTAGGAGGTGTGCCCCCACACTTCTCTCTCCCAGGAGGTGCATTCCACACTTCTCTCTCCCAGGAGGTGTACCCCCACACTTCTCTCTCAGTAGGTGTACCCCCATACTTCTCTCTCTCTCTGGAGGTGTACCCCCCAAACTTCTCGTTCTCCCAGATGGTGCGCCCCCACACTTCTCGCTCTCCTAGGTGTGCCCCCACACTTCTTGCTCTCCCAGATGGTGCACCCCCACACTTCTCGCTCTCCTAGGAGGTGTGCCCCCACACTTCTCGCTCTCCCAGATGGTGTGCCCCCACACTTCTCGCTCTGACAGGAGGTGTACCCCCCACACTTCTCGCTCTCCTAGGAGGTGTGCCCCCGCACTTCTCTCTCTCAGTAGGTGTACCCCCACACTTCTTGCTCTCCTAAGTTGTGCCCCCACACTTCTCGCTCTCCAAGGAGGTGTATCCCACACTTCTCGCTCTCTCAGGAGGTGTACCCCTCACACTTCTCTCTCTCCCAGGTGGTGTGCCCCCACACTTCTCTCTCTCCAGTGTTGCCAAGCATAAGTAAATTTATTGGCAGCCAGTAAAAAATGGGCACTTTTCTCCTGTCAGTAAATGCCAGTGACAGGAAAAGGTTACCAGTAAAAAATATGTCTGTGCCACTGGTGGGAGGGGGGAACAGGCAAAGGGGGTGCTTGAGCACATTGTGTGTCGTCATGGTGCAAGGGAGCCGAGGTGAGCGGCCGGAACCCCGTGTGTGGGTCTGCGGGACAGAAACAAGGCAAGCCGGGAGAAGGACTGTCAATGCTGTTTAGACTAGAGTGGGTTGAAGGGACCACCTGGCGTGGAAAGAGACTGTCACTGTGACTTAGGAGGGGACGTGTCCTGACGGTGATCTGTTCTTCTGCACACTGCTGTCAGCATCACTGTGAGCGTCAATTTCATGTGTGCCTGCCCATTCTAATTTCTTGCCCCCTGTCCCTGAGCTACTTACTTATCATATTGAAAATAAAACAAGAAATATGTTCTTTGCCGTAATATCTACCTTAAATTACATACTGTATTTTTTGTAGCCTAAATACTGAAATTTGCACTTAAAACTGTCATTTTGTAACTTTTGTAAAAGCCAGTAAAAACTTGGATGTGCCAGTAAATCCCGGGTGTCTTGTCAGTAAATTTCAATCTAATTGGTTGGTAACACTGGGTGTATCCCCCACTTCTCTCTCTCAGGAGGTGTACCCCCCCACTTCTCTCTCTCTCTCAGGAGGTGTACCCCCCCACACCTCTCTCAGGAGGTGTACCCCCCCACACTTCTCTCTCTCAGGAGGTGTACACCCCAAACTTCTCTCTCTCCCAGGTGGTGTGCCCCCACACTTCTCTCTCTCTCCCAGGTGGTGTGCCCCCACACTTCTCTCTCTCTCCCAGGTGGTGTGCCACCACACTTCTCTCTCTCTCTCTCCCAGGTGGTGTGCCACCACACTTCTCCCTCTCTCTCTCCCAGGTGGTCTGCCCCACACACTTCTCTCTCTCTCTCTCTCCCAGGTGCTGTGCCCCCACCCTTCTCTCTCTCTCCCAGGTGGTGTGCCCCCACACTTCTCTCTCTCTCCCAGGTGGTGTGCCCCCACACTTCTCTCTCTCTCCCAGGTGGTGTGTCCCCACACTTCTCTCTCTCTCCCAGGTGGTGTGCCCCCACACTTCTCTCTCTCTCCCAGGCGGTGTGCCCCCACACTTCTCTCTCTCCCAGGCGGTGTGCTCCCACACTTCTCTCTCTCTCCCAGGCGGTGTGCCCCCACACTTCTCTCTCTCTCCCAGGCGGTGTGCCCCCACACTTCTCTCTCTCTCTCCCAGGTGGTGTGCCCCCGCACTTCTCTCTCTCTCCCAGGTGGTGTGCCCCCGCACTTCTCTCTCTCCCAGGTGGTGTGCCCCCACACTTCTCTCTCTCCCAGGTGGTGTGCCCCCACACTTCTCTCTCTCTCTCCCAGGTGGTGTGTCCCCACACTTCTCTCTCTCTCTCTCCCAGGTGGTGTGCCCCCACACTTCTCTCTCTCCCAGGTGGTGTGCCCCCACACTTCTCTCTCCCCCCCAGGTGGTGTGCCCCCGCACTTCTCTCTCCCAGGTGGTGTGCCCCCACACTTCTCTCTCTCTCCCAGGCGGTGTGCCCCCACACTTCTCTCTCTCCCAGGCGGTGTGCTCCCACACTTCTCTCTCTCTCCCAGGCGGTGTGCCCCCACACTTCTCTCTCTCTCCCAGGCGGTGTGCCCCCACACTTCTCTCTCTCTCTCCCAGGTGGTGTGCCCCCGCACTTCTCTCTCTCTCCCAGGTGGTGTGCCCCCGCACTTCTCTCTCTCCCAGGTGGTGTGCCCCCACACTTCTCTCTCTCCCAGGTGGTGTGCCCCCACACTTCTCTCTCTCTCTCTCCCAGGTGGTGTGTCCCCACACTTCTCTCTCTCTCTCTCCCAGGTGGTGTGCCCCCACACTTCTCTCTCTCCCAGGTGGTGTGCCCCCACACTTCTCTCTCTCTCCCAGGCGGTGTGCCCCCACACTTCTCTCTCTCTCTCCCAGGTGGTGTGCCCCCGCACTTCTCTCTCTCTCCCAGGTGGTGTGCCCCCGCACTTCTCTCTCTCCCAGGTGGTGTGCCCCCACACTTCTCTCTCTCCCAGGTGGTGTGCCCCCACACTTCTCTCTCTCTCTCTCCCAGGTGGTGTGTCCCCACACTTCTCTCTCTCTCTCTCCCAGGTGGTGTGCCCCCACACTTCTCTCTCTCCCAGGTGGTGTGCCCCCACACTTCTCTCTCCCCCCCAGGTGGTGTGCCCCCGCACTTCTCTCTCCCAGGTGGTGTGCCCCCACACTTCTCTCTCTCTCCCAGGCGGTGTGCCCCCACACTTCTCTCTCTCCCAGGCGGTGTGCCCCCACACTTCTCTCTCTCTCCCAGGCGGTGTGCCCCCACACTTCTCTCTCTCTCCCAGGCGGTGTGCCCCCACACTTCTCTCTCTCTCCCAGGTGGTGTGCCCCCGCACTTCTCTCTCTCTCCCAGGTGGTGTGCCCCCGCACTTCTCTCTCTCCCAGGTGGTGTGCCCCCACACTTCTCTCTCTCCCAGGTGGTGTGCCCCCACACTTCTCTCTCTCTCTCTCCCAGGTGGTGTGTCCCCACACTTCTCTCTCTCTCTCTCCCAGGTGGTGTGCCCCCACACTTCTCTCTCTCCCAGGTGGTGTGCCCCCACACTTCTCTCTCCCCCCCAGGTGGTGTGCCCCCGCACTTCTCTCTCCCAGGTGGTGTGCCCCCACACTTCTCTCTCTCTCTCTCTCCCAGGTGGTGTGCCCCCACACTTCTCTCTCTCTCTCTCCCAGGTGGTGTGTCCCCACACTTCTCTCTCTCTCTCTCTCCCAGGTGGTGTGTCCCCACACTTCTCTCTCTCTCTCCCAGGTGGTGTGCCCCCACACTTCTCTCTCTCTCTCTTCCAGGTGGTGCCCCCACACTTCTCTCTCTCTCCCAGGTGGTGTGCCCCCACACTTCTCTCTCCCCCCCAGGTGGTGTGCCCCCGAACTTCTCTCTCCCAGGTGGTGTGCCCCCACACTTCTCTCTCTCTCTCTCTCCCAGGTGGTGTGCCCTCACACTTCTCTCTCTCTCTCTCCCAGTAAATCCCGGGTGTCTTGTCAGTAAATTTCAATCTAATTGGTTGGTAACACTGGGTGTATCCCCCACTTCTCTCTCTCAGGAGGTGTACCCCCCCACTTCTCTCTCTCTCTCAGGAGGTGTACCCCCCCACACTTCTCTCTCTCAGGAGGTGTACCCCCCCACACTTCTCTCTCTCAGGAGGTGTACACCCCAAACTTCTCTCTCTCCCAGGTGGTGTGCCCCCACACTTCTCTCTCTCTCCCAGGTGGTGTGCCCCCACACTTCTCTCTCTCTCCCAGGTGGTGTGCCACCACACTTCTCTCTCTCTCTCTCCCAGGTGGTGTGCCACCACACTTCTCCCTCTCTCTCTCCCAGGTGGTGTGCCCCACACACTTCTCTCTCTCTCTCTCTCCCAGGTGGTGTGCCCCCACACTTCTCTCTCTCTACCAGGTGGTGTGCCCCCACACTTCTCTCTCTCTCCCAGGTGGTGTGTCCCCACACTTCTCTCTCTCTCCCAGGTGGTGTGCCCCCACACTTCTCTCTCTCTCTCCCAGGTGGTGTGCCCCCGCACTTCTCTCTCTCTCCCAGGTGGTGTGCCCCCGCACTTCTCAATCTCTCCCAGGTGGTGTGCCCCCGCACTTCTCTCTCTCTCCCAGGTGGTGTGCCCCCGCACTTCTCTCTCTCTCCCAGGTGGTGTGCCCCCGCACTTCTCTCTCTCTCCCAGGTGGTGTGCCCCCGCACTTCTCTCTCTCCCAGGTGGTGTGCCCCCACACTTCTCTCTCTCCCAGGTGGTGTGCCCCCACACTTCTCTCTCTCCCAGGTGGTGTGCCCCCACACTTCTCTCTCTCTCTCCCAGGTGGTGTGTCCCCACACTTCTCTCTCTCTCTCTCCCAGGTGGTGTGTCCCCACACTTCTCTCTCTCCCAGGTGGTGTGCCCCCACACTTCTCTCTCCCACCAGGTGGTGTGCCCCCGCACTTCTCTCTCCCAGGTGGTGTGCCCCCACACTTCTCTCTCTCTCTCTCTCCCAGGTGGTGTGTCCCCACACTTCTCTCTCTCTCCCAGGTGGTGTGTCCCCACACTTCTCTCTCTCTCTCTCCCAGGTGGTGTGTCCCCACACTTCTCTCTCTCTCTCCCAGGTGGTGTGCCCCCACACTTCTCTCTCTCTCTCTTCCAGGTGGTGCCCCCACACTTCTCTCTCTCTCTCCCAGGTGGTGTGCCCCCACACTTCTCTCTCCCCCCCCAGGTGGTGTGCCCCCGAACTTCTCTCTCCCAGGTGGTGTGCCCCCACACTTCTCTCTCTCTCTCTCCCAGGTGGTGTGCCCCCACACTTCTCTCTCTCCCCCAGGTGGTGTGCCCCCACACTTCTCTCTCCCAGGTGGTGTGCCCCCACACTTCTCTCTCTCTCTCCCAGGTGGTGTGCCCCCACACTTCTCTCTCTCTCTCTCCCAGGTGGTGTGCCCCCACACTTCTCTCTCTCTCTCTCCCAGGTGGTGTGCCCCCACACTTCTCTCTCTCTCCCAGGTGGTGTGCCCCCACACTTCTCTCTCTCTCCCAGGTGGTGTGCCCCCACACTTCTCTCTCTCTCTCCCAGGTGGTGTGCCCCCACACTTCTCTCTCTCTTTCTCCCAGGTGGTGTGCCCCCACACTTCTCTCTTTGTCCCAGGTGGTGTGCCCCCACACTTCTCTCTTTCTCCCAGGTGGTGTGCCCCCGCACTTCTCTCTTTCTCCCAGGTGGTGTGCCCCCGCACTTCTCTTTCTCCCAGGTGGTGTGCCCCCACACTTCTCTCTCTCTCTCTCCCAGGTGGTGTGCCCCCACACTTCTCTCTCCCAGGTGGTGTGCCCCCACACTTCTCTCTCTCTCTCCCAGGTGGTGTGCCCCCACACTTCTCTCTCTCTCCCAGGTGGTGTGCCCCCACACTTCTCTCTCTCTCTCCCAGGTGGTGTGCCCCCACACTTCTCTCTCTCCCAGGTGGTGTGCCCCCACACTTCTCTCTCCCAGGTGGTGTGCCCCCACACTTCTCTCTCCCAGGTGGTGTGCCCCCACACTTCTCTCTCCCAGGTGGTGTGCCCCCACACTTCTCTCTCTCCCCCAGGTGGTGTGCCCTCACACTTCTCTCTCTCTCTCTCCCAGGTGGTATGCCCTCACACTTCTCTCTCTCTCTCCCAGGTGGTGTGCCCCCACACTTCTCTCTCTCCCCCAGGTGGTGTGCCCCCGCACTTCTCTCTCTCTCTCCCAGGTGGTGTGCCCCACACTTCTCTCTCCCAGGTGGTGTGCCCCCACACTTCTCTCTCTCTCTCCCAGGTGGTGTGCCCCCCACACTTCTCTCTCTCTCTCTCCCAGGTGGGTGTGCCCCCACACTTCTCTCTTTCTCCCAGGTGGTGTGCCCCCACACTTCTCTCTTTCTCCCAGGTGGTGTGCCCCCGCACTTCTCTCTTTCTCCCAGGTGGTGTGCCCCCGCACTTCTCTCTCTCTCTCTCCCAGGTGGTGTGCCCCCACACTTCTCTCTCCCAGGTGGTGTGCCCCCACACTTCTCTCTCTCTCTCCCAGGTGGTGTGCCCCCACACTTCTCTCTCTCTCTCCCAGGTGGTGTGCCCCCACACTTCTCTCTCTCTCTCCCAGGTGGTGTGCCCCCACACTTCTCTCTCTCTCTCCCAGGTGGTGTGCCCCCACACTTCTCTCTCTCTCCCAGGTGGTGTGCCCCCACACTTCTCTCTCTCTCTCCCAGGTGGTGTGCCCCCACACTTCTCTCTCTCTCCCAGGTGGTGTGCCCCCACACTTCTCTCTCTCTCTCCCAGGTGGTGTGCCCCCACACTTCTCTCTCTCTCCCAGGTGGTGTGCCCCCACACTTCTCTCTCTCTCTCCCAGGTGGTGTGCCCCCACACTTCTCTCTCTCTCCCAGGTGGTGTGCCCCCACACTTCTCTCTCTCCCAGGTGGTGTGCCCCCACACTTCTCTCTCCCAGGTGGTGTGCCCCCACACTTCTCTCTCCCAGGTGGTGTGCCCCCACACTTCTCTCTCCCAGGTGGTGTGCCCCCACACTTCTCTCTCTCTCTCCCAGGTGGTGTGCCCCCACACTTCTCTCTCTCTCTCCCAGGTGGTGTGCCCCCACACTTCTCTCTCTCTCTCCCAGGTGGTGTGCCCCCACACTTCTCTCTCTCTCTCCCAGGTGGTGTGCCCCCACACTTCTCTCTCTCTCCCAGGTGGTGTGCCCCCACACTTCTCTCTCTCTTTCTCCCAGGTGGTGTGCCCCCACACTTCTCTCTCTCTCTTCTCCCAGGTGGTGTGCCCCCACACTTCTCTCTCCCAGGTGGTGTGCCCCCACACTTCTCTCTCTCCCAGGTGGTGTGCCCCCACACTTCTCTCTCTCTCCCAGGTGGTGTGCCCCCACACTTCTCTCTTTGTCCCAGGTGGTGTGCCCCCACACTTCTCTCTTTGTCCCAGGTGGTGTGCCCCCACACTTCTCTCTTTCTCCCAGGTGGTGTGCCCCCGCACTTCTCTCTTTCTCCCAGGTGGTGTGCCCCCGCACTTCTCTCTCTCTCTCTCCCAGGTGGTGTGCCCCCACACTTCTCTCTCCCAGGTGGTGTGCCCCCACACTTCTCTCTCTCTCTCCCAGGTGGTGTGCCCCCACACTTCTCTCTCTCTCTCCCAGGTGGTGTGCCCCCACACTTCCTCTCTCTCTCTCCCAGGTGGTGTGCCCCCACACTTCTCTCTCTCTCTCCCAGGTGGTGTGCCCCCACACTTCTCTCTCTCTCTCCCAGGTGGTGTGCCCCCACACTTCTCTCTCTCTCTCTCTCCCAGGTGGTGTGCCCCCACACTTCTCTCTCTCCAGGTGGTGTGCCCCCACACTTCTCTCTCCCAGGTGGTGTGCCCCCACACTTCTCTCTCCCAGGTGGTGTGCCCACACACTTCTCTCTCCCAGGTGGTGTGCCCACACACTTCTCTCTCTCTCTCCCAGGTGGTGTGCCCCCACACTTCTCTCTCTCTCCCAGGTGTGTGCCCCCACACTTCTCTCTCTCTCTCCCAGGTGGTGTGCCCCCACACTTCTCTCTCTCTCTCCCAGGTGGTGTGCCCCACACTTCTCTCTCTCTCTCCCAGGTGGTGTGCCCCCACACTTCTCTCTCTCTCTCTCCCAGGTGGTGTGCCCCCACACTTCTCTCTCTCTTTCTCCCAGGTGGTGTGCCCCCACACTTCTCTCTCTCTTTCTCCCAGGTGGTGTGCCCCCACACTTCTCTCTTTCTCCCAGGTGGTGTGCCCCCGCACTTCTCTCTCTCTCTCCCAGGTGGTGTGCCCCCGCACTTCTCTCTCTCTCTCCCAGGTGGTGTGCCCCCACACTTCTCTCTCTCTCCCAGGTGGTGTGCCCCCACACTTCTCTCTCTCTCTCCCAGGTGGTGTGCCCCCACACTTCTCTCTCTCTCTCTCCCAGGTGGTGTGCCCCCACACTTCTCTCTCTCTCTCCCAGGTGGTGTGCCCCCACACTTCTCTCTCCCCAGGTGGTGTGCCCCCACACTTCTCTCTCTCTCTCCCAGGTGGTGTGCCCCCACACTTCTCTCTCTCTCCCCCAGGTGGTGTGCCCCCACACTTCTCTCTCTCCCAGGCGGTGTGCCCCCACACTTCTCTCTCTCTCCCAGGCGGTGTGCCCCCACACTTCTCTCTCTCTCCCAGGCGGTGTGCCCCCACACTTCTCTCTCTCTCCCAGGTGGTGTGCCCCCACACTTCTCTCTCTCTCCCAGGTGGTGTGCCCCCGCACTTCTCTCTCTCCCAGGTGGTGTGCCCCCACACTTCTCTCTCTCCCAGGTGGTGTGCCCCCACACTTCTCTCTCTCCCAGGTTGTGTGCCCCCACACTTCTCTCTCTCTCTCCCAGGTGGTGTGTCCCCCACACTTCTCTCTCTCTCCCAGGTGGTGTGTCCCCACACTTCTCTCTCTCCGAGGTGGTGTGTCCCCACACTTCTCTCTCTCCGAGGTGGTGTGTCCCCCACACTTCTCTCTCTCTCCCAGGTGGTGTGTCCCCACACTTCTCTCTCTCTCTCTCCCAGGTGGTGTGTCCCCACACTTCTCTCTCTCTCTCCCAGGTGGTGTGCCCCCACACTTCTCTCTCTCTCTCCCAGGTGGTGTGCCCCCACACTTCTCTCTCTCTCTCCCAGGTGGTGTGCCCCCACACTTCTCTCTCCCCCCCAGGTGGTGTGCCCCCGAACTTCTCTCTCCCAGGTGGTGTGCCCCCACACTTCTCTCTCTCTCTCTCCCAGGTGGTGTGCCCCGCACTTCTCTCTCTCTCTCTCCCAGGTGGTGTGCCCCCACACTTCTCTCTCTCTCTCCCAGGTGGTGTGCCCTCACACTTCTCTCTCTCTCCCAGGTGGTGTGCCCCCACACTTCTCTCTCTCTCCCAGGTGGTGTGCCCCCACACTTCTCTCTCTCCCCCAGGTGGTGTGCCCCCGCACTTCTCTCTCTCTCTCCCAGGTGGTGTGCCCCCACACTTCTCTCTCCCAGGTGGTGTGCCCCCACACTTCTCTCTCCCAGGTGGTGTGCCCCCACACTTCTCTCTCTCTCTCTCCCAGGTGGTGTGCCCCCACACTTCTCTCTCTCTCTCTCCCAGGTGGTGTGCCCCCCACACTTCTCTCTCTCTCTCCCAGGTGGTGTGCCCCCACACTTCTCTCTCTCTCTCCCAGGTGGTGTGCCCCCACACTTCTCTCTCTCTCTCCCAGGTGGTGTGCCCCCACACTTCTCTCTCTCTTTCTCCCAGGTGGTGTGCCCCCACACTTCTCTCTCTCTTTCTCCCAGGTGGTGTGCCCCCACACTTCTCTCTCTCTTTCTCCCAGGTGGTGTGCCCCACACTTCTCTCTCTCTTTCTCCCAGGTGGTGTGCCCCCACACTTCTCTCTCTCTTTCTCCCAGGTGGTGTGCCCCCACACTTCTCTCTCTCTTTCTCCCAGGTGGTGTGCCCCCACACTTCTCTCTTTCTCCCAGGTGGTGTGCCCCCACACTTCTCTCTTTCTCCCAGGTGGTGTGCCCCCACACTTCTCTCTTCTCCCAGGTGGTGTGCCCCCACACTTCTCTCTTTCTCCCAGGTGGTGTGCCCCCACACTTCTCTCTTTCTCCCAGGTGGTGTGCCCCCACACTTCTCTCTTTCTCCCAGGTGGTGTGCCCCCACACTTCTCTCTCTCTCCCAGGTGGTGTGCCCCCACACTTCTCTCTCCCCCCAGGTGGTGTGCCCCCACACTTCTCTCTCCCCCAGGTGGTGTGCCCCCACACTTCTCTCTCTCCCCCAGGTGGTGTGCCCCCACACTTCTCTCTCTCCCCCAGGCGGTGTGCCCCCACACTTCTCTCTCTCTCCCCCAGGCGATGTGCCCCCCACACTTCTCTCTCTCTCCCCCCAGGCGATGTGCCCCCCACACTTCTCTCTCTCTCCCAGGTGGTGTGCCCCACACTTCTCTCTCTCTCCCAGGTGGTGTGCCCCCACACTTATCCTCTCTCTCTCCCCCAGGTGGTGTGCCCCCACACTTCTCTCTCTCCCAGGTGGTGTGCCCCCACACTTCTCTCTCTCCCAGGTGGTGTGCCCCCACACTTCTCTCTCCCAGGTGGTGTGCCCCCACACTTCCCTCTCCCAGGTGGTGTGCCCCCACACTTCTCTCTCTCCCCCAGGTGGTGTGCCCTCACACTTCTCTCTCTCTCTCTCCCAGGTGGTGTGCCCCCACACTTTTCTCTCTCTTTCTCCCAGGTGGTGTGCCCCCACACTTCTCTCTTTGTCCCAGGTGGTGTGCCCCCACACTTCTCTCTTTCTCCCAGGTGGTGTGCCCCCACACTTCTCTCTTTCTCCCAGGTGGTGTGCCCCCGCACTTCTCTCTTTCTCCCAGGTGGTGTGCCCCCGCACTTCTCTCTCTCTCTCTCCCAGGTGGTGTGCCCCCACACTTCTCTCTCCCAGGTGGTGTGCCCCCACACTTCTCTCTCTCTCTCCCAGGTGGTGTGCCCCCACACTTCTCTCTCTCTCTCCCAGGTGGTGTGCCCCCACACTTCTCTCTCTCTCTCCCAGGTGGTGTGCCCCCACACTTCTCTCTCTCTCTCCCAGGTGGTGTGCCCCCACACTTCTCTCTCTCTCTCCCAGGTGGTGTGCCCCCACACTTCTCTCTCTCCCAGGTGGTGTGCCCCCACACTTCTCTCTCTCCCAGGTGGTGTGCCCCCACACTTCTCTCTCTCCCCCAGGTGGTGTGCCCCCACACTTCTCTCTCTCCCCCAGGTGGTGTGCCCCCACACTTCTCTCTCTCCCCCAGGTGGTGTGCCCCCACACTTCTCTCTCTCCCCCAGGTGGTGTGCCCCCACACTTCTCTCTCTCCCCCAGGTGGTGTGCCCCCACACTTCTCTCTCTCTCCCAGGCGGTGTGCCCCCACACTTCTCTCTCTCTCCCAGGTGGTGTGTCCCCACACTTCTCTCTCTCTCTCCCAGGTGGTGTGCCCCCACACTTCTCTCTCTCTCTCTCCCAGGTGGTGTGCCCCCACACTTCTCTCTCCCCCCAGGTGGTGTGCCCCCACACTTCTCTCTCCCCCCAGGTGGTGTACCCCCACACTTCTCTCTCTCTCTCCCAGGTGGTGTGTCCCCACACTTCTCTCTCTCTCTCCCAGGTGGTGTGCCCCCACACTTCTCTCTCTCTCCCAGGCGGTGTGCCCCCACACTTCTCTCTCTCTCCCAGGCGGTGTGCCCCCACACTTCTCTCTCTCTCCCAGGCGGTGTGCCCCCACACTTCTCTCTCTCTCCCAGGCGGTGTGCCCCCCGCACTTCTCTCTCTCTCTCCCAGGCGGTGTGCCCCCGCACTTCTCTCTCTCTCTCCCAGGCGGTGTGCCCCCGCACTTCTCTCTCTCTCTCCCAGGCGGTGTGCCCCCGCACTTCTCTCTCTCTCTCCCAGGTGGTGTGCCCCCGCACTTCTCTCTCTCTCTCCCAGGTGGTGTGCCCCCGCACTTCTCTCTCTTTCCCAGGTGGTGTGCCCCCGCACTTCTCTCTCTCTCCCAGGTGGTGTGCCCCCGCACTTCTCTCTCTCTCCCAGGTGGTGTGCCCCCACACTTCTCTCTCTCTCTCCCAGGTGGTGTGCCCCCGCACTTCTCTCTCTCTCCCAGGTGGTGTGCCCCCGCACTTCTCTCTCTCTCCCAGGTGGTGTGCCCCCACACTTCTCTCTCTCTCCCAGGTGGTGTGCCCCCACACTTCTCTCTCTCTCCCAGGTGGTGTGCCCCCACACTTCTCTCTCTCTCCCAGGTGGTGTGCCCCCACACTTCTCTCTCTCTCCCAGGTGGTGTGCCCCCACACTTCTCTCTCTCCCAGGTGGTGTGCCCCCACACTTCTCTCTCTCCCAGGTGGTGTGCCCCCACACTTCTCTCTCCCCCCAGGTGGTGTACCCCCACACTTCTCTCTCTCTCTCCCAGGTGGTGTGTCCCCACACTTCTCTCTCTCTCCCAGGTGGTGTCCCCACACTTCTCTCTTTCTCTCTCCCAGGTGGTGTGTCCCCACACTTCTCTCTCTCTCTCTCCCAGGTGGTGTCCCCACACTTCTCTCTTTCTCTCTCCCAGGTGGTGTGTCCCCACACTTCTCTCTCTCTCTCTCCCAGGTGGTGTGCCCCCACACTTCTCTCTCTTCCAGGTGGTGCCCCCACACTTCTCTCTCTCCCCCCCAGGTGGTGTGCCCCCGAACTTCTCTCTCCCAGGTGGTGTGCCCCCACACTTCTCTCTCTCTCTCTCCCAGGTGGTGTGCCCCCGCACTTCTCTCTCTCTCTCTCCCAGGTGGTGTGCCCCCACACTTCTCTCTCTCTCCCAGGTGGTGTGCCCTCACACTTCTCTCTCTCTCCCAGGTGGTGTGCCCCCACACTTCTCTCTCTCCCCCAGGTGGTGTGCCCCCGCACTTCTCTCTCTCTCTCCCAGGTGGTGTGCCCCCACACTTCTCTCTCTCCCCCAGGCGGTGTGCCCCCACACTTCTCTCTCTCCCCCAGGCGGTGTGCCCCCACACTTCTCTCTCTCCCAGGCGATGTGCCCCCACACTTCTCTCTCTCCCAGGCGATGTGCCCCCACACTTCTCTCTCTCTCTCCCAGGTGGTGTGCCCCCACACTTATCCTCTCTCTCTCCCCCAGGTGGTGTGCCCCCACACTTCTCTCTCTCCTAGTTTCCTTTGGTTGTTTTGGAAAAGCCCCTGACGAGGAGAGCGGCCACCCCCAGCACATACATGAGGAGGAGGTGTGAGAGGAGAGCCGCCCTGACTCCTCCTCTCCATTACTCCGGGAAAATAAGGCTTTCGGTGGATATGTTCTGACTGACTCCTTCACCTCTGTGTGTCTGAGGGCTCTTGTCCACCTGGGAGAAGAGGAGTTGCTGCTCGGCTGCCATTACCTCCCCCCAGTCACACGTCTTCAGGAGGGAGCCTTCCCCAGGGCAAGGAAGAAGAAGAAAGCAGGGATTCATTGGCTTTGTTCAGGTCCCCCTCCTCCTCTCTGGAGAGCCGCTTGAAGTTGATCAGGAAGACGCCTTGTGAAGTTGTAGTGGGCACCGGGGAGAGCGGAGTGAGGGCGCCTGCTGCTGCTGGTGGAGCGGAGGGGGCTCTGTCTCTGTCTGTCTGTGAGAGAGAGGGGGAGCCGCCGACACTGATTTGTGTCTGCCACAATGGCGGGGTGCTGCCTGTCCGCGGAGGAGAAGGAGTCCCAGAGGATTAATGCTGAGATCGAGAAAAAGATCCGCATGGACAAGAGGAATGCTCGCAGGGAGCTGAAGCTGCTGCTGCTGGGTGAGTGTCTGTGTGTCTGCCTGCTAATTGCATCTAATGAATAACCTATTGGGAAAACATGTGGCGAGGGGGAAGCCAGCTAATGTTCACACTACTGCACGGATCTGGGCTACACTCCTCATCGCTAGGGAGGCTGGAGACCATAGCAACCATTCATGGGAAGGGGGCAGTCCTCCATAGCAACCATTCATGGGAAGGGGGCAGTCCTCCATAGCAACCATTCATGGGAAGGGGGCAGTCCTCCATAGCAACCGTTCATGGGAAGGGGGCAGTCCTCCATAGCAACCGTTCATGACCATGAGAAGGGGCTGTCCTCCATAGCGACCATTCATGGGAAGGGGCTGTCCTCCATAGCGACCATTCATGGGAAGGGGCTGTCCTCCATAGCGACCATTCATGGGAAGGGGCTGTCCTCCATAGCGACCATTCATGGGAAGGGGCTGTCCTCCATAGCGACCATTCATGAGAAGGAGCTGTCCTCCATAGCAGCCATTCATGACCATTTGAAGGGTCAGTCCTCCATAGCGACCATTCATGGGAAGGGGCTGTCCTCCATAGCGACCATTCATGGGAAGGGGCTGTCCTCCATAGCGACCATTCATGGGAAGGGGCTGTCCTCCATAGCGACCATTCATGGGAAGGGGCTGTCCTCCATAGCGACCATTCATGGGAAGGGGCTGTCCTCCATAGCGACCATTCATGGGAAGGGGCAGTCCTTCCATAGCGGCCATTCATGGGAAGGGGCAGTCCTTCCATAGCGGCCATTCATGGGAAGGGGCAGTCCTCCCATAGCGACCATTCATGGGAAGGGGCAGTCCTCCCATAGCGACCATTCATGGGAAGGGGCAGTCCTCCCATAGCGACCATTCATGGGAAGGGGCAGTCCTCCCATAGCGACCATTCATGGGAAGGGGCAGTCCTCCCATAGCGACCATTCATGGGAAGGGGCAGTCCTCCCATAGCGACCATTCATGGGAAGGGGCAGTCCTCCCATAGCGACCATTCATGGGAAGGGGCAGTCCTCCCATAGCGACCATTCATGACCATGAGAAGGGGCAGTTATCCATAGCAACTATTCATGAGAAGGGGCAGTCCTCCATAGCAACCATTCATGACCATGAGAAGGGGCAGTCCTCCATAGCAAGCAACCATTCATGACTACTCTGGGAGAGAAGAAGGGGCAGTCGTCCATGGTTACTATTCATGTCTATACTCTGGGAGAGAAGGGGCAGTCGTCTATTGGCTACCATACATGACTATATACTCGAGGAGAAGGGGCAGTCGTCTATGGCAGGGGTCTTCAAACTACGGCCCTCCAGGTGTTCGGGAACTATGCCTAGTTATGTCTGTGAATGTCAGAGTTTTACAATGCCTCATGGGATTTGTAGTTCAAGAGCTGGAGGGCCGTAGTTTGAGGATCCCTGGTCTATGGCTACCATACATGACTATACTCTGGGAGAGGAGAAGGGGCAGTAGTCCACAACAACCATTCATGACCATGCTCAGGGAAAGAAAATTGAGGTTGTTGCCCATAGCAACTTCTTAGGAACCTGCTTTTGTTAGGGGGAAATGGGGCAGCTGTCCATAGTAACCATTCATTACCCTGCTATGGAAGAGGAACGAGACAGTTGTTCATAGCAAACATTCATGTCCATACTCCTGTTGGAGGAAATTGAGGTTGTTGCTCATAGCAACTATTCAGGAACCTGGTTTGTTTGGGGAAGTGGGACAGTTGTCTATAGCAACCATTCATGACCCTGCTTTTGAGAGGAAAGGGGCCATTGTCTGTATCAGCCATTTATGACCCTTCTCTGTTTAAGGAAAGTGGGGCAGTTGTCCATAGCAATCATTCATGACCATGCGCTGCAAGAGGAAAGAGGGGTTGTTGCCTATAGCAGTCATTTATGACTCTACTCTGGGAGCCAAAAGTGTGGCTATTGTACATAGCAACCATTGATGACCCTGCCCTGGAAGGGGAAGTTGGGGCTGTTATCCATAGCAACCATTGATGACCCTGCCCTGGAAGGGGAAGTTGGGGCTGTTATCCATAGCAACCATTGATGACCCTGCCCTGGAAGGGGAAGTTGGGGCTGTTATCCATAGCAACCATTGATGACCCTGCGAGAATGAAGGATTGAAGCGCTGCTCTATTTTTCCTTGCTCCAGCTTCTTTATGTACACAGACAAGACTGTTGGAACTTAGGCACTCGGGGAGATAGGGATCTATAGAAGGTCACAAGACTCAGGCAGGGAGTTCTGACCCTTGATCAGTCATGACAAAGGCTGAAAGTGATGTGTCACATCCAGCTATGTGTAGCCTGTCCCTGAGTGCTGGTTCTCCTAGAACATGGAGCACGGTCTATTTACCTGTGTGAGGGATTTTTTGAGCATTCATTTCCTGCTCCAGTTAAGGTGTTGCTGTGCTCACCTGGCTGACGAGATGCTTTTGACACAAAACATAAGTACACCTGTCATGGAAGAAATGTGGAGGCCACCCATTGCTGGCTTCTTTCTGAAAATGCTAGCAGCCTGGTATGTCTCTTTCAGAATTGTGATGATCTATGAGAGAGATATAGGGGGTCTCGGCTATGGCCACTGCCATCACAAAGGGGGCGCATGTAGTATATTCAGTATATGTGGTGTAGAAGACTGCCAGAGACTGAGTGTGGTTGGGGACATAATGCAGGAGACATTGAGAAATTGGAGAAGGCCCCTTTTATAAGCTAGTGATCCCATTAGTACTGACTAGCGATACACATAGAACTGTGGGCTGTACAAGGGAAATCCCAAATGGATTTCTCCATTCATACTAAGCAGCGTGGAAAGAGGAACCTCCTCTGCCATCTTATTTTGACAGCTGGCACCTGCGGCTGTCAGAGTACCCAAACACTGATTTCATCTGCTAGAAGATATGGCAATTGCACAGTCTGTAATGTGTAAGGCAAGCTTAACGTATAACTAAAGGCAAGACTTTTTTTTTTTTTGCCTAGAGGGGTCTCCAAACTTTCTAAACAAAAGGCCAGTTTTCTGTCCTTCAGACTTTAGGGGGGCCAGATTGTGGCCATTGGGAGTAGAAAATGTCTCAGGTTTGGTGGTCAGCAGGAGGAAAAAAAAATTACATAACGGTGGTAGTAGTAGTACCCGCCAAGGAAGTCGGCACCGCTCTGCGCTAATCGCAGGGAGACATTTCCAGATCTCTGCAGCCGAGCATCGGGACAATGTCTCCCTGCCTGTGATTAGCGCAGAGCGGTGCCAACTTCCTTGGCGGGCTCTGCATGCATGTGTTCACTGCGAACACGCCTGAGCTCATCCCTAGTAGTAGTAGTAGTAGACCATTGTCGGTGTCATATGGAGAAATAGTGCTTCAAGGGCCAGATAAAGGCTGACAAAGGGCCTCTGAGCCATAGTTTAGAGACCACTGGCCTACAGGATAGAGTGGAGAGAGATTAGAATAGGTTCACACCTATGCGTTTTTTGCGGGCTGCTTTTGCGTGGGCATGGTAGCTCATTCAAATGCATGCACCTTTTCAAAAACGTGGCCGCCGGGAAATCGCATTGTCTTTTTGACCATGTAATTTCCCTGCGGTACTCGCACTGCGATTTTTACATGAATGACAGCCCTGTGTGTTTTTCGCACAGCACCGCGCCTTAGTATTGCCTTTTAATTCTACTTTAAAATGGCGCTTCATCAAGTGAACTCCTAAATAAACATCCAGATCTCCATGGAGAATCTGGAGATGTGTGTGCAACATTCATAAATGTGAAAGAATATATACATGAATAGTAATGCAAATAAATTTCCAATGTGGCTGTGCCCGACACCAATAATATAAAGTGCTTCCAAAATGCGTATGTCTTCTGATTGCTTCGCCACAGGTGCTCAATGGGTAACTCACCAGAGGTGTTTGACCCCCTTATTACAGGAGCTCAAAATATGCTTTTTGAAAACCAAATCGGTTTCTGGACTTCCACCATTTCACTCTAATGATCCGTCAGGTTTAACTAGGGAGATGAAGATGTACTCCACCAGAGACACAAAGAAGGGCTTTATAGTGCAGGTTTATTGGTCATTTAAAAAACCAGCCTATAAAATATTGCGCTCACATGTAACTGTGCCTGACCTGGCACTTTGGATCTACAGCATATGCGGATATGGTCTGTAAGTACAACGCCGGTGTGCTCTCCACTTCTCGTTTTCCATGCTGGGCCTAGAAAAGGGTCACATGGGAATCCAGATTCCCATGTGACCCTTTATCCAGGCCCAGCATTGGGGGGGATTTCTCTTCATCTGTCACCTAGAGACAACAGGAGGTAAAAAGACATCCCTCCAATGTGAGGAATATCCCCTTTCAGGCCATGTTCACACCTAATGCCTTTTGCAGTGTGTTTTCAGTTTTGCAGAAACGCACTACAGTTCGTTTAACATGATTTCCTATGGGTCACATTCACATCTGTGAATCCCTAATGGTGACACAGATCATGAAAGCTTGATAGGGGTACTAATCCCATTACCACTCTATCCAAATCTAAAATAAATCTTTTGACTGTAGGTGCACTTTGGCCCCTTCCACACTGGCGAGGTCTGCCAGTGGATTTGCCCGCTTAGCAGAGGATCTCTCCGCTGATCCCCACTGAGCAGGTGGATGACAGGTCCGTGTCTGCTCTGCTGTTGCAGAATGGACACAGCCCTCTGTTCTCTATGGGGCTGTCAATCCGACTTATCCAATCGGATGCTGACAGGTGTCAGCGAACACATGTCCGCTGACACCCGCCCCTCCATAGAGCGCAATGGATGTTCCAATTGGGTCCGCCTGAAAAACTGACAGGTGGACCCGATCGGTATGTCAGTGTGAAAGGGGCCTTTAACTTAGTCTTTAATAACAAATTGTGTGTGTGTGTGTGTGTGTGTGTGGTACCTCTCACAACAGTGCAGTTTGGTGTTGGTTATTGTGAAATGTCGGAATGCATCATTTTTGGACACAAGCGCAAATTAAACTGCTATATTGGTCACTGATGGCTCGTCCTTAGCTTCTTATGCTTATTCTTCTTGTACAGTGATTAAAATCATTTTTATTCTAAGGAATTATTGTACTTGCACACTTTGTTCTTTTGCCGTGAGATAAGGTGGGGGGGGGGGGGACATTTAGGATGACTGCATTTGCTGGCTTGTGTCCCCTTAAAGGACAAGGTACAGTGTAATACTTTACTATACAGTAAGTTAAACATCAGCCTGCCAGAGATGTGCTTAGGAGTAAAGGGAAACCAGGAGTACTACACGCTACACAGCAATTATGAGCTAATCTTGGCTAAGGGTTTCTGAGCTTCATATGACATCCTCCCATGCAAGGTTTAATTGTGTTTACGTTAGCCTATATGCCAATGCAATTGCTATGTAAGCATGAACTACAAAGTCCACTTGCCTCTCCATCTCTTTATGGCAGGGTTGTCCAACCAGTCCTCAGGGATTCTCCTTCAACTAATGTAGGCTTTCTTTGCAAAGTCCCCATGCATAGTAAGGCCTAATGGGTGAAGGATTAGCAGTGCATGCTGCAAAGGCCGACTAGATTAACTATTATTTAGGAGAATCTGAGCTTTGTCAGGGGAGTATTAGGGCTGTTTCACGCCAGATGCAGTCCAGTGCGTTTTTATTCTGCATGGACAGTGTTTAACATGGATTCCAATGGCCCTAGTTCACACCCATGCAGTCAACAAAAGTAGAACATGTTGCATTTTTTCTGTATGGAAAGTGGCAAACGCATCGAAAACACACTGGGATGCACGTGTCCTCTATTTAGATGAAGAGAAAAAAAAGGGGGGGGGGGAAACACACTGGAACGCGTCAAAAATATGCATGCAGAAATGCTTGTAGGTCTTATTAAACATAAGAATTGCAAGAGATTTAAAGTCAGAATCTAGAGTAAGGAACACATGCACTGAGATCATTTCATGTTTGTGTGAAATGAGTAATGGTCACCAAAATATATCTTATAAAATGTTGACCAGTTGGTGCCCGTTCACACAGGGGCAACCAACTTCAGCGGCGGCTTGCAAAATGACTTCTGTATAGAAGTCAATGCAGGTCATCCTGAAGTCGTACAGGAACCTTTTTCAAGTGAGAAGCGACAAGTTGCCCCTGTGTGAACTGACACTTAAAGTGATTCTAAAGTCTTTTTTTTTTTTTTTATAGTTAAACATAACAATGTTATACTTGCCTGCTCTGTGTAGTTGGGTTTTGCACAGAACAGCCCAGATTCTCCTCTTCTTGGGTCCCTTTTCGTTGCTCCTTGCCCCTCCCTCCTGTTGCGTGCCCTCACAGCAAGCAGCTTGCTATTGGGGCACCTGAGCCGAGCCACAGCTCCCTGTGTCCATTCAGACACGGAGCCGTGGCTCGCCCCCTCCTAATTGGATGACTTTGACAGCCGCGGAAGCCAATGGCGCTGCTGTCTCAGCTAATGAGAAAGTGAGTCCCAGGCAGACGAGGCACTCCCACAACATCGCTGGAGCTAGATGGGGCTCAAATAAGCATTAAGGGGGGGGGGGGGCTGCTGCACACAAGGCTTTTTTTATCTTCATGCATCGAATGCATGAAGATAAAGAACCTTCTGTCCTTACAATAACTTTAATGTACGTGTGTTTGTGTGCTATGGAAGGAAAACCTTTCCTCCTGCTGCTGTCTCCACTGGGAAGACTGACAGAAAGTTAGTTCAGTGTAGATCTCATAACTTTAACCACTTCACTATTGTGGTATGTTTAAAAACTGAAGAGTGGTGGATGTGTACTTCAAGAGTGCTGGAGAAAATGGACCCTGGTGGCCAGTGTGCCTGTGAATGCTTAAATCACAGGTAAGATGGTCATAACCAATTGGCTCTGTAACTGGTGTTCACTGAATTAAGCACAGCCATGTGTCAGCACTATACTGGGGAATTCGGTAAAGCCCTAAGACCCCTTTCACACTGAGGCGTATTTCAGGCGTTTTAGCGCTAAAAGTAGCGCATGAAAAAAAACGCCTGAAATGCTCCTGCCCCAGCATTCTCAGTGTGAAGGCCCGAGGGCTTCACACTGAGATGATGCAATGCACTGGCAGGAGAAAAAAAATCTCCTGCAAGCCGCATCTTTGGAGCGGTAAAGGAGCAGTGTGTATACCGCGCCTTCCCATTGAAATCAATGGGACACCGCGGTAATACCACCCGCAAACCGCAGCTGTAGCCACGGTTTTCGGGCGGTATTAACCATTTTTCGGCCGCTAGCGGGGGTTAAAACCGCACCGCTAGCGGCCGAATATCGCGGTAAATACGACGTTATAGCGGCGCTGAAAACTTTAACTATTGGGGCACTTACCTGTTCAAGGATCCCGCGTGTCCTCGTCTTAACCGTTTCTTGAATTGGCTCTCGGGTGCTGCCGCCACCATCTTGGGTTGTGGCTTCACAGCCGGTTTCCTACTGCGAATCGCGCTGCGTTTTCTCAATAAGCCAGCTACGGCGAGGGCCGAACTTCCGGCTGAGTCAAGCAGAGCTTCCACTTTAAGAACCTGTCTCTATGGTTGTGACAGATTCTTAAAGAATTGCTGTCAGTTTGCAGATTAGGAAACTGGTGGTAATTAAGACCTGCTCTGAGCTGGAAAACGAAGAGATGCCAGTACTTGGGATGGCATGTCTGTGCTGGTTCCCACACACTACTTTTATGCCCAGCCTCATTCAGCTGTTGGATGGTAGATTCCCAGGTCGATGCTAAATTTTAAATAAAAGCGACTGGGGATCAGGTGAACGCAAATCGCATGTGCGTTTTTACCGCAATTTCCATTCATTTCAATGGGAAGCTGCAGTTTTCAAAACCGCACCAAAGATGCAGCGTGCAGGACTTTTCACACCACTACACTGTGGGTGTGGTGCATTTTGAAAAGTCCCATAGGATTTAAAGGGAAACATTTTTCCTGATAGATAGATCGATCTCTATCTATTTTATTTATTAATTAATAATTTTTTTTTCTTGCAAGGTAAAAACTCAGGAAACACGTATCGGCGTGTAAGGGCTTTAACTGAAAGCAAACTGTGTGTGTGTGTGTGTGTTGTTTTTTTTTTTTTTTTTTTTTTGTTTCCTGTTTTGGGTAGACTAGGGAATAGCAAAAACCCCTGTCGATTTCTTAAAATTTTAGATTAACACTCTTTTAGTCCTGATCATGGTAATCACCAGGGCAAATGGAGTGCATTTCCCTAATGGCTACAGAGATCGATCACAACCTGATGGGGGTATTAATTAACCCTATCACCGCTCTATCCAAATCTAAAATAAATATTTTTGCTTTAGGTACACTTTTTAACTTTTTGGTCCTTAATTCTTCTTTCAAAACTAATCATTTGTGTATGGTATCTCTCACAACAGTGTAGGTTACCCTAAAGATATGCAAGTAAAATTTAAGCAAACCCAAATGTTTGGTTGTCTTTTTTTACTTTTAAGGCCCCTTTTACACTGACGGACCGATCGGACCATCCATTGCTCTCTATGGCGCTGCGGACACCCGCCGGCATCCGATCTGGCCTGCCAAAAACAGACGGTTGGGGATCTGTTTCCCATCTGCTTATCTGATTGGATGGAAATGGAAAGGCAATCCATTTCCATCCGACCACCCCATAGAGAAGAGCAGGTTGTGTCTGTGTCCTCTCTGCAGAGCAGACACAGATCTGTCATCCGCTTGCTTAGCAGGGATCAGCGGACAGATTCCCAGCTGAGCAGGTGGTTCCGCTTAACTGAGTAAAAAAAAATAGTGTTTTATTAAACGCCACCAAAAGAGAGCTGATTATATAAAATTATATTGGATACAGTGTTGCATGAGTAATTGTAAGTCAAACTATCACCGTGCTGAAATGGTCTGGCAATGAAGGTGTAATACACGCTTGTATTCAAGTGGATAAAGAGGAACTCTATGCAGAAACAAGTAGGGGTGCAACGGATCAAAAAACTATCGTATCAATCCTCAGATCAGAGTCACGGATCGGACCATTTTTCGGATCGGCAAAAAAAAAAAAGACAAATCTTGTTACACCCACTGGAGTTTTAAATTTCAGTTATTTTCAACACAAAACAGAGCTTATAAGCTTAAATACATTATTTGGAAATCCAACGGACTGTTCACATGTTAAATTTTAAAAACAGCAGCAAACCTGCTGACCTTACATGGTTGCTAATGTGACAGAACAACTCTCATTTTCACATTTAACTAAATGTGAAAATCAGAGGTGTTCTGTCACATTAGCAAGCATGTAAGGTTTGCTGCTGCTTTTAAAATGTAACATGTAAACAGTCCGTTGGATTTCCAAATAATGTATTTAAGCTTATAAGCTCTGTTTTGTGTGAAAATAACTGAAATCTAAAACTCTGTTTGGGTGTAACAAGATGTCCGTTTGGCCCCTGCACAGTAATGATAGTGAGGAGTGTGGGGTGGAGCAAGATGGTGGCGGCGAAACGTCACTACAGCGGCCGCCACCGGGTGTACAAAGATGGCCGGAGCTAGGCCGAAGCTGTGGCCTTTCCTATGGCCGAGGCTCCGGAGTGCTCCGCAGATCGTGGTGGTGTTCCGATCCAAACAGGGTGACCCGTTCGGATCACGGATTACCACCGATCCGTTGCACCACTAGAAACAAGTCTTCTTAAAGGGGTTGTAAAGGTTTTTTTTTTTTTTTTTCACCTCAATGCATCCTCTGCATTAAGGTGAAAAAACACCTCGCTGTCACGGAACCCCCAGCCCCCCCCCCCGTTTTACTTACCTGAGCCCGTTCACCTGCTGTGCGCGTCCCCTAGCGTCCTCTTCTCGGTGTTGATTGGATAGATTGATAGCGGCGCAGCCATTGGCTCCCGCTGCTGTCAATCAAATCCTATGATGCGGCCACCAGGGGGCGGGACCGAGTCATACAGTCTGTGTCTGGGATAGAGCTTCCCAGAGGGGGTTGGGTTAGCTATTGTGGGGATGAGCCGAGACAGCCGCCGAAGGACCCCAGAAGACGTGGATCGGGGCCACTCTGTGCAAAACGAACTGCATAGTGGAGGTAAGTATGACATGTTTTGTAATTTAAACCTTTACAAGCCATTTTCAGCCTGTAAAATCTTGATTTAGTTAATGCGTTCAATTGTATTTTGTGGCTTTATTCTGAAGATTGTGACCATATTTGAGAACCTGAATTTGTTTTCTGTTTGCCATGTCTCGCCTCATTACGTGGTTTTACATGTGCACTGCCCCTTGGATGAATACATGCTGCTTCTATAGGCTTTAGGCTGGGTTCACACCTAAAACAGGCACGGATCGCACAGCAATGCTGTCCGTCCCTGTTCTCCGTTTCAGGGACGAATCTGGGCAGAATCTTTGCCTGGATTCAGCCCTGAAACAGAGGCAAAGACGCACGTTTCTGTGCAGTGCGCTCCGCAGCTGCCCCGGAGATGTGAGAGCCGGTCACATTCTCCTGCTATGTGAATTGGATGCAGAGAAACCCACATCGAATTTGCATAGGTGTGAACCCAGCCTTAAACAACTTTTAGAAATATGTTTTGTTTTACCCTGCATTTTTTTTTTTTTTTCTTTTTTTTGGGGAGTTTGTTCCTTAGGGTCAGTGCCAATGTGATGGAATCCTAATTAACTCCATGAAAATACATTGCAAATTCATCATAAATGCACTTGCTTTTGAATTGCTTTACAAGCAGTTGAATGCTAGGGGCAAATTTGTGCTTTCTCATTCAGTTGCATGTGATGAAAACGTACAGGAGACGCACTGAAAAGACCCCGCATGCCTGCATACTTGGATGTGCCTCTTTCAATCATCAACAATGTGAGTTGCTAAATGTTGTACCTTCAATAAATGTAACCATATTGCTACACTTAGGGCCCTTTCACACAGGCTTTCCGATCAGGTTCGCCTGTCAGTTTTTCAGACGAACCTGATCGGACGCTCCATTCAGCCTTATGGCGCGGCGGATGTCAGCGGTGACATGTCCGCCGATATCCGATCCTGTCTGTGAAATCCAGACGGATGGAAAATTTATTTGGATAATCGGATGAAAACGGACAGGCGGTCCGTTTTTATCCGATTTTTATAAATGACAGCGGGGCTTTGACAGGTCCATCTCCGTTTTTCGCTAACGACGGCACCGCCCCAGTGTGGAAGTACCTTTTTATTTTTTTTTTTTTTATTTTTTTTTTTTTTTAAAGTCAATGTACCTTTGAGTCCATTCTATGTCACTATTTTTAAACGAATGTACGTGCTGGTGTTTTATTTCTATTACAAATAGACCCATCATGTAGAGTGCACCCACAGCATTAAGAACCCTTTCACACTGAGGCAGTTTTCAGGCGTTTTTAGCGCTAAAAATAGAACCTGAAAACTGCCTTGCGTTAGTTTGAATGGGTGCTTTCACACTGGGGCGGTGCGCTTGCGGAGCGGTAGAAAGTCCTGCAAGCAGCAACTTTGGGGCGTGTTTGGAGTGCTGTAAATAGCGCTTCAAAAATGCCCCTGCCCATTGAAATTAATTTTGAAATGGGTCTCTTTTTTTTTTAACCACTTGCCAACCAGCGCACACTTTTACGTCGGCAGAATGGCACGGACAGGCAAATGGGCGTACAGGTACGTCCCTTTTAATTTTGCCGCCTGCGGGACCCGCGGACTCTGTCCGCCGGTGTCCCGCGATCGTGTCACGGAGCTGCAGAACGGGGGGGGGGGGGGGGATGCCTGTGTAAACAAGGCATCTCCCTGGTCTGCCTAGTGACAGGACACTGATCATCTACTCCCTCTCATCGGGAGCAGTGATCAGTGTCGTGTCACAGTAAGTCCAGCCCCCACACAGTTAGAAACACTTAACCCCTTCCTCTCCCCCTAGTGGTTAACCCCTTCACTGCCAGTGTCATTTTTCACAGTAATCTGCATTTTTATAGCACTGATCGTTGTATAAATGACAATGGTCGCAAAATAGCGCCAAAAGTGTTCGATGTGTCCGCCATAATGTCGCAGTCATGATAAAAAAATCGCAGATCGGCACCATTACTAGTAAAAAAAAAAAAAAAAAAAAAAAATTCTTAATAAATGCCATTAAACTATCCCCTATTTTGTAGACGCTATAACTTTTGCGCAAACCAATCAACGCTTATTGCGATTTTTTTTTTTTTTTTTTTTTTTACCAAAAATATGTAGAAGAATACGTATCGGCCTAAACCTGAGGAAATAACTTTTTGCTATAATAAAAAAAATAAAAAAAATAATGCTTATTTTTAAAAATTGTCGCTCTATTTTTGTTAGCGCAAAAAATCAAAACCGCAGAGGTGATCAAATACCACCAAAAGAAAGCTCTATTTGTGGGAAAATAAGGGCGTCGATCTTGTTTGGGAGCCACGTCGCACGACCGTGCAATTGTCAGTTAAAGCGACGCAGTGCCGAATTGCAAAAAGTGGCTCGGTCATTGGGCAGCCAAATCCTTCGGGGCTGAAGTGATTAAGGTCACGAGACCTTAAGAAAAATGCAGCTAAAGCACGCCAAAAACAATCAGCGCTTTAGTGTGAAAGGGGTCTAACAGCAGTAGGAGTTTTCTCTTAAAAAAAAAAAGCATTGGATAAGCGGTTTTGCTTTCAGATTGTGCGTCTCTAATTGAGTTTTTTTTTTTTTTTTTTTTCATATGGCTCCATATGAACAGAACAGGGAGGGAAGGGTAATCGCAGCTCAATGAGCCATGCTTCAGACATTTACTCATTCAACATGACAGGCTTTCAGGGACTTTCCCCTGGATTTTTTATCAGCCAGAGATGGATCTTTTTCAATTTGTTCTGAAGAGGTTCCTGTAGGTTTGACCAGTGTGTGCGGAACCCCACAGCTCATGAGTTGTGCATACAGGCCAGCTAATTTTGCATGTTCATTCTGCGGTGGAGTTTAAAGTCTTCGAGTTGTGTATCTCTGGCAGATTGGGTCACACTGGAAATCATATTTATAGGGTACACTTATACACTATTGATAACGCTTCCAAGTAGTGCATACAATTTTCCTAAGCAAAAGTGTTGACAGTTGTGCAAAGAATTACTCCAGTTAAAACTGAAAATTCAACCGTGTAATGTAATGCATACAGGAAGCACAACCCACCAGAAAAGTTCTATTTACCCTTTTAGTTATAATGCATTGATGTGTAGCGCATTCACGTGTGTGTGTGTGTGTGTGTGTGTGTGTGTGTTAAACCTCATTGCTAAGAATTTCCCATGATCACATAAACTTCTTTTTGCAATTTTAGATCTGTGTGCCTGAGTGGTCAGTCACCTAGGGCCTTAGTGTAGTCACCTAGGGCCTTAGTGTAGTCACCTAGGGCCTTAGTGTAGTCACCTAGGGCCTTAGTGTAGTCACCTAGGGCCTTAGTGTTGTCACCTAGGGCAGTGGTGTTCCAAGTCCTGTGCAAGGAACTTCCACAATGTTCTAAGCTAAACTAAAGGCGGCGTTTCTGGAGTAGTGTATATCAAATTACTTGCAAACACAGTACAATGTTCCTTTTTTTTAAAAGCATTTCCCATCAGTTTCTGGGAAGCAGTTGTTATTGATACAACTGGTTTAGAGATGTACTCTTTCCGGAAAAGTAACATTCTTCTGTTGAAAGGGTCAGCTCTACTGTGCAACAGGAGAAAAAGCACTGCTGTTATGTACTTTCTTTCCCATAATTGTATTCCTAGAATACAATGTATCTTTCATTAAGGACTTTTTTAGTACTCTGTATCACTAAAATATGGTTGTAATTGTTCGCTTACCTGTGCATTTTTCAATAACCTAATCCTGTGGATGGAATGATGGATGGATGGATGGATGGATCTACACAAGCGAGTACACCCCTCACGTTTTTGTAAATATTTTATTATATCTTTTCATGTGACAACACTGAAGAAATTACACTTTGCTACAATGTAAAGTAGTGAGTGTACAGCTTGTATAACAGTTTAAATTTGCTGTCCCCTCACAATAACTCAACACACAGCCATTAATGTCTAAACCGCTGGCAACAAAAGTGAGTACACCACCAAGTGGAAATATTAGGCCCAAAGTGTCAATATATTGTGTGGCCACCATTATTTTCCAGCACTGCCTTAACCCTATTGGGCATGGAGTTCACTAGAGCTTCACAGGATGCCACTGGAGTCCTTTTCCACTCGTCCATGACAACATCACGGAGCTGGTGGATGTTAGAGTCCTTGCGCTCCTCTGCCTTCCATTTGAGGATGCCCCACAGATGCTCAATAGGGTTTAGGTCTGGAGACATGCTTGGCCAGTCCATCACCTTTTACCTTCTTTAGCAAGGCTGTGGTCATCTTGGAGGTGTGTTTGGGGTCGTTGTCTTATTGGAATACTGCCCTGCGGCCCAGTCTCTGAAGAGAGGGGATCATGCTCTGCTTCAGTATGTCACAGTACATTTTGGCATTCATGGTTCCCTCAATGAACTGTAGCTCCCCAGTTCCGGCAACACTCGCGTAGCCCCAGACCATGACACTCCCACCACAATGCTTGGCTGTAGGCAAGACACATTTGCCATTGAACTCCTCACCTGGTTGCTACCATACATGCTTGACACCATCTGAACCCAAAAAGTTTATCTTGGTCTCATCAGACCACAGGATAGGGTTCCAGTAATCCATGTCCTTAGTCTGCTTGTCTTCAGCAAACTGTTTGCAGGCTTTCTTGTGTAAACAGGAAAAGCTGGCTTTCTCATGCATCATCTTTAGAAGAGGCTTCATTCTGGGACGACAGCCATGCAGACCAATTTGATGCAGTGTGCGGCGTATGGTCTGAGGCTGACCCCACCCCTTCAACCTCTGCAGCAATGCTGGCAGCACTCATACTTCTATTTCCCAAAGACACCCTCTGGATATGCCGCTGAGCATGTGCACTCAACTTCTTTGGTTGCCCGTGGTGAGGCCTGTTCTGAGTGGAACCTGTCCTGTTAAACCGCTGTATGGTCTTGGCCACCGTGCGGCAGCTCAGTTTCAGGGTCTTGGCAATCTTCTTATAGCCTAGGCCATCATTTATTCTTTTTTTCAGATCCTCAGACCTTTGCCATAAGGTGCCATGTTGAACTTCCAGTGACCAGAATGAGAGCAATAACACCAAAATTTAACACACCTGCTCCCCATTCAGACCTTGTAACACTAACGAGTCACATGACACTGGGGAGGGAAAATGGCTAATTGGGCCCCATTTGGACATTTTCACTTAGGGGTGTACTCACTTTTGTTGCCAGCGGTTTAGACATTAATGGCTGTGTGAGTTATTTTGAGGGGACAGCAAATTTACACTGTTATACAAGCTGTACACTTACTACTTTACATTGCAGCAAATGTGTCTTTTCTTCAGTGTTGTCACATAAGAGTGTGTGTGTGTGTGTGTGTGTGTGTGTGTGTGTGTGTGTGTGTGTGTGTGTGTGTGTGTAAACTTGAGATCTGAAGTCTTTTTGACCCCCAGATCTCACATTAAAGATGTCTGGTCATGCTTTTTTTTCTATTACAAGGGATGTTTACATTCCTTTTAATAGGAATAAAAGTGATCCAAACGTTTTTTAATTAAAGGGACGGTCTAAACAAAGTGAAGAAATTAATTTTTTAAAAATTTAAAGCGCCCCATCTCTCCGTGCTCACGCCAGAAGCGCAAGTCGTGCCCGCATGTATAAACGGTTTTCAAACCACACATGTGAGGTATCGCCACAATCGAAAGAGCAATAATTCTAGCAAAAGACCTGCTCTGTAACTCAAAACTGGTAACCTGTAGAAATTTATAAATGTCGCCTATGGAGATTTTTAAGGGTCAAAGTTTGTCGCCATTACACAAGCGGGCGCAGTTTTGTTTTGAAGCATGACCTGCTACTCAGCGTAACATTATCTTTCACAATATAAAAAATTGGGCTAACTTGTGTGTGTGTGTGTGTGTGTGTGTGTGTGTGTGTGTGTGGTGTTTTTTTTTTTTTTTTTTTTTTTTTTTATTCAAAAAAGTATTTATTTATTTTTCCCAAAGATTGCTTTTGTAAGACTGCTGCACAAATACAGTGTGACAAAGTATTGCAACGACCGCCATTTTATTCTCTAGAGCAGGGGTCTCAAACTGGTGGCCCTCCAGCTGTTGCAAAACTACAAATCCCATCATGCCTTTGCCTGTGGGAGTCATGCTTGTAACTGTCAGCCTTGCAATGCCTCATGGGATTTGTAGTTTTAGAACAGCTGGAGGGCCACCGGTTTGAGACCCCTGCTCTAGAGTGTCTGAAAAATATATAATGTTTGGGGGTTCTAAGTAATTTTCTAGCAAAAACCCTGGGTTTTTTTTTTTTTTTAACTTGTAAACAACAAGTTTGAAAAATAGGCCCAATCCTTAAAGCGGAAGTAAACCCATCGATTTAAGTTTCAAAAAGCAGTTACATTCCCGGCATTCCGGAAATGCCAACTGTCACATTGGTTGTGCTCTCAACTAAACTGTCACACCATGTGTTGATGGTTTCATAACTGATCACATGTGCAGCATCATGGCAGTTGAAGATTAAACAGAGGCCAAGATGGCAGCTTCCTTGCCTGAAAATGATAGTAGGGTTTACTTCCACTTTAAGAGGTTAAAGCACTAATTATAATGGTTTAGCACCCATCACAGGTCATCATATAGTGTTTTGACTTTTTCATGTGTTTTTATTGGTTTCTCTGGGTTACTGAGGATTGCAGTTACTGTAGTGCTTTGTCCTGTGGGCTTCTTTTTAAATGGTGCCTTATTACCCTTAAACTGTTATTTTACTTCTAAGTGTGTGTGCTACTATTTAATGCCTTTTTTTTTCTTATTGCTATCTACCCTTTGCAGAGACGTTGTTCTCACCAACTAGATTCACAATTGTTTTTCATTGGTGGCTTTATAGTCGGTGACAGAGCCTGTAAGATTTTCTTGGGGAACCTAAAATCTTTTCTAATGTCTGTGTTTATGTATATGACCATAACAGTATATGACCATAACAGGGTTAGACTGTAAGAGCAAAGGAAACAAGGTCTTGCTTCTCCAGTAATTGTGGCCATTGCTCTAGATGCCCTGGCAACAAGGATTTCTCCAATCCAGATCTTGTCCTGGAATCCTGGAATTCCCCATGGCTAACCTAAACTCCAGAGAGCACAGAGTGCTTTTAGGCCCGATTTATGCTTCAGTTTTGAGGGGTGGTAAAAACGTGCAGCTGAGCTGCCTTTTTGCATCTCTTTCCCCCCCCCCCCCGTAAACACACCTCTTTAAGCTGCAAAGGATGTGGGTGAGTATCACGTATGCTTCACATTGAGGTTGAGGAGCCGCACAATTTATCTCCACTGTTGTGCTCAGCAGGTAGTATTGCCCAACCAATGCAACCTATTCAACCGAATGGGATGCACTGCAAATGCGTGCAATGCATGTGGTTGCAGTGCAATGGTGTGTTTTTAACCCCTAGAAAAATATATATAAAACAGGCAGTGAGGAGGCAACATAATGCCTTCTCACCTTTTGTCAACCGACATCGGAAAAGTGATCCACTGCGGGTTGGTTTTTGGAGGGCAACACAAGTGTAAATGAGCCTTTGGAGATTGGATTCAATTCCCCGCACACCCCTCTTTTATAGTCAAAATGTAAAATCATTTTATTTAAAATATGTCTAGCATTCTCCTATTGCTCTTAAGCAGTGGTCCCCAACCTTTTTGGCACCGGAGACCGGGTGCGTGCAAGAAAATTGGCTACCAATACGGTTGCTTCTGCGCCCCAAGCCCCCTGTTTTTGAAGCCAATTAAAGCCTCAGGCTCTAATCATGTGCTTCTGGAAAAAAAAAAACCCCATTCAAATCCATGCGTCCGTTGCCCTGCATGTAGATTAGGGGGGCAACCCCTGCTCCCCTTATGGACGGGCCGCCACTGGTTGGGGTATCTCTAAAAGGGGTAGAGAGTTTTTGATTATTAGTACGAGTAGTGTTTTGTTACCAAGGTAGTAGCGGTGCTGGGGGTGTTTACCCCCATAGAATAAGCGTGGTCAGTGCTGAATGCCTATGGCTAATTTAAAATATGAGAGATGTGTAATTTTATGTACCCTTTTTAAAGAATATAAAATGTAACTACTTCTTTCAGTCTTCTTGTGACTAAACACAAAAATATTAAGCTAAAATTGTGTGTGGGTTTAAAAAAATCCCTATGTCAAGCCAAGCTGTCTTTCCGGAATATGGTCCAAATTAAAAAATGTTGCCATTATAATGAAAAAGTGTGCTTCAAGTTAAATTCTGTACAGTTTCCAGTAAAATAACTGCAGCTATTTTAATTATGTTTACTCCCTTAAATGTTTGATCTAATCTACAATTCATACATATTGTGTTTCTTGTAGGTAAAACTGTATTAATGGCTATTACCAGGGAATTGCTTCAATGTTATGATAAATGCTGTGTTTTTTTTTTTTTGTTTTTTTTATTTATTTAATTTTGGCTACAGGCATTTTAATTATTTATCGAAAAAACTCTTACCATGGGAAGGCAACATAGTAAGCCTTTTGGTTCCAAGCAAGAAGGGTATCGGCATTATTTTCTATTCAAGCCAAAAAGAATGCAGTTCACTTTCTTTTTTATTTTATCGTTTAAACTTAAAGCGGACCTTTTTCATCTTTCCATCTATTAAATCTTCTGCCCTTCTTGTTTTAACTTTGGATAGTAAAACATTTTTTTTTTTTTTCTGCCAGTAAACACCTTATACAGACCACTTCCTGTTTCTTGTCTGGTAAGAAGCTGAGGCTTCTGACATGAGTGAGAGAGAGCTGTGCATGATGAGAGTTTGCCAGGAAGGGAGTCCTAAGAGGGCCAATGAGAGCTGGATGTGTGCCTCTGTAAATTCAGGAAGTGAACAGGCAGCAGCTTCAGCTGCCCACAGTTAAAATGGTTGCAGCCAGACTCAGTGGAGTGAGATTTCTGCAGCATATTTGGCAAGTAGAGAATCTGTGTGTGTGTGTGTGTATGTATATATGTATGTGTGTGTATATATATATATATATATATATATATATATATATAAAATCTGCAAAGTGGTTGGTTGGAGGGAAGCTTCAGAATGGCAAATATGTTTTTATTACAAATTATGTGAGCAGACTGCAGTTCCTCTTTAATACATGGTGTACTCTCAATATGAATTGCGAGCAAAATTTTTATACAAAAAACGCACAAAGATTATTTGGGGCTGGATCTTGCATACACAGCTAGCATTAAATATGTGCACATAGCTTTACCATATACATTTACTTACCTGAGCCCTCGAAAGTCCCGCGTCGTTAAAGGCGCTGGCTCCCTGGCCCGGTCGTCTCGGCTGTTCTCGGCTCTTCATTGGAGATTGATAGCAGCGCAGCCATTGGCTCCCGCTGCTGTCAATCAAATCAATGACGCGGCGCGCTGGGCCGAGTGATACACTATGGCCGCCACTGGATCACACAGGAGCGCACCCGCAAGCTAACCCCTTTTGGGGGAGAGCTTCCAAGAAGGGGGTTAGCTCTTGCGGGGAGGAGCCGAGACAGCCACCGTAGGACCCCAGAAGACGGGGATTGGGGCCACTCTGTGCAAAACGAACTGTACAGTGTAGGCAAGTATGACATGTTTTGTTATTAAAAAACAAAAAAAAAAAAAAACCTTTACAACCCCCTTAATTGAACAAGCTGAAGTTAGAAGCTGATTGGCTACCATGCACAGCTGCACCAGATTTTGCATTCTCTAGTTTTAGTAAATCAAAGCGCTTCTGTTCTAATAAAGACCTTGTGGGGAAACGGGTCCTACTGTACTGAGAGCAGTATGTAGCATTGATGAAATTTTTTCCTTTTTAGGCGCCATTCACACTTGTGCGACTTTTCATGCAACTGGTCATGTAACTTTGAACACATAGGGGTTGATTTACTAAAATTAGAGAGTGCAAAGTCTGGTGCAGCTGTGCATGGTAGTCCCATTCACTTTAATGGTATGGCTGGTGATGCGGCAGTGACACAACAAGGAAAGGCACTGCCATGATGGATCTGAAATGACAGGTGCTCTTTAAATGTAAGGAATTATTCTTGCTGCTAGTTGGGAAACCCTAAATTTTGTTTAAATATCTTTAAATATTTAAATATTTGCAAAGATTCTATTTAGAATATCAAGCTGTCAGGTTAGTAGTAGTTGGTAGTAAAACAGTGATAGAACCAATTCAATCATACCGTTTGTGTAGTGCACATAGATTTGCAAAACAATGGGATAAAGGAATATTCCTGAACTTTTTTTATCTCATAGTTTCTGTGAAATTGTGTGAATGCAGTGCATGTGATCTCAACTTGTAGATCTTGGATTCATTAAATGAGTTTACCAAAAATGTAAATATTGCAGAATATACAGCCTCCATGCTACATAACTAAGCTCCATTTCATGCTGAATAAACTAAATGTATCTTTAGATGAAATGCTTTTTGGAGTAAAAATCTATTAAAAGAATTTGATTTAAATAAAAAATAAATAAAAATCTTTTTATTTTTTAAATCGTTGATTTTTATCCTGGTTTTCATGCGACTTGAATGCCATGGACTGCAGTGTAAACGCTAAAGTCACATGAAAGTCGCATCTTAATGTTATCCATGTGACAGTTGTGCAACAGTCGCATCCAAGTTGCACCCATCTAAAAGTTTCATCAAAGTCACAATGGAAATCGCACGACTTTGGAGTTGCACAAGTGTTAATGGAGCCTTAATTCTAGGTGCCGGCCTTCTATGCTGATTCAATGACTTAAGTACTTTTTTGAATCATTGACCAGTATCTGGTACTGCATAGATTGCTTTAAGGCTCGGTTCACACTAGTGCGATATCACCACACTGCAGTGCAAATCACATGCGATTTCAGCCATACAGATAGTATGGCTGATATCGCACCGCATTCGGACCAAACGCGCCGGTTCATGTTCGAACTGTCAGTTCGCAGTGCGATATGCGAGCTGGAATGGGGGTGTTAATGTTGTGTGACACTCCCCAGCAGTTTGCATATGGCAGTGTGAACTGCTGTGGGAGTCGGGTGCGATGCAGGAACCCGCAGTGGATTCCCAGGGTTCTCGCATCGCACAAGTGTAAACCCGGCCTAAAGGGTTTAAAAACGGGATTGTTCAGACTTGGGGGTCCATTTACACCAGGTGCAGTGGGCAGCTATTCCAACGTAGTCCCACAGGAAGACCAGGCAGAATACCTTGTCTCCTACGTTTCCGGTTCACACCACGGCATTGTTCACACCACCAGCTGTACTTTTTTCAGCGGGGCGTGAGGTAATCCACTGCCTTGTACTACGCTGTGGCCAATAGAACTTGATTAAATGTCCCTGTGTGACATTTCAGTAAAGTTTGTTAAAAGAAAAAACGGGGAACCGTGTGATGTGCTTTGATTGGCCCTGCAGTTATTCAGCAGTAGCTGGTGTATTCACACCATTCACACCCGAGCAATTTGTAGGGAGAAATAAAAATCAATTTTGATTTGCGGTTCTCTCCACTCCCAAGATGCCTGAAACTGAAAAAAAAAATTTGGAGCTACTTTTTGTAGCTTGATTCAGGCAGATTGGCGGAGATCATTTTTGATTGTGATGTCGGCACACTTTCTCAAATCGAATCTGTAACATGTTAATGTAATTTCAAAATGTTCAATTTACTTAAATCTACAGCTTGCAGTATAATAATACCCAGTGTTCTGCCTGCAGGTTCTTGTTCAGTCACTTCATGTTATAATATTATAGGGGGACAATGCTCTGTGCCTTTCTCTAAATTGCTCTCCTGTGTCCGTATCCTATCCCATGCACTTCTGGTAGGGACTGTAAGCAGCTGTGCTGATGCTCATTGTGCAGGCATGCTCTCCCACTTTGACTGTAAGGAAGCCTGCCCTCAGACATGACATGCAGCTGTTGCTGGAGTGCATACATTTGCTACAGTATAGCAAAGAGGCTGGAGGAGGTCAGCAGCGCTGAGATGTAAACAAATTGAAAACTGTACTTTCTTAGGCCTCATGCCCACGGATGTTTTTACAGCCGCGTTTTTTACAGCTTAAAAACGCCTGTCCATGTTAGTCTATAGCTTCATGCCCACCTAGACGTTTTTGAGCTGCAAATAGCATAGGCGTTTTTAAGCTGTAAAAAAAACCCAGGACCAGTGCGTTCCTTGGCGTCGGCGTTGGGCATAAAAAAAGCCGAAGCGTTAAACGCGCAAAAACGCCACGTTATTTATACAATAACATGGACAGGCGTTTTTAAGCTGTAAAAAACACGGTTGTAAAAACGTCCGTTGGCATGAGGCCTAAAAGGGAAAAAAATAGGTGGTTGTTCACAATCACACAGTGCTTTTAGAAAACAAAATGTCATCTAGTCATTTCTTCTTTAAAGTGTTACTAAACCCAGGACCCTGTATTCACGATATCTGGTCTCCCACAGTACACAAAACATGGAAATTAAATTTATTTTAGTAAATATAAACTGCTAAATACCTTTTCTCATCAGCAGTATATAGTCTTGTGATTTCGGTGTTTGGCCCAGCACTGGTTGAAGTTTGTAAGAAATTCATTCTCCTCTGATTGTCCTATGAGGCTGCATGACCCCCGACCACCTGTTTTGACAGTGCTTATTGGCCCTGTGCTGATCACTTGCCCCCCCCCCCCCCCCCCCAAAAAAAAAAAAAAAAAAAAACCTCTAGCAATACACACCAAACTGAGCATGTGCAGAGTGCCTCCAAGGCTCTTTACTATCAGGATATGGATTGGGGATCATAAAAGAATAAAAACAGACTTTTTACACAATGTGGAGGGATAACCCCTTAACCACTTGAGACCCGCGCTATAGCCGAAAGACTGCTGCAGCGCGGCTCTCAAGTGCCGGGTGGACGTCCCCAGGACGTCCTGGTTTGTTTACATCCCGCCGCGCGCCCTCGAACAGCTGTGTGCGCCGCATTACGTGATGCCGATGCGCGTGCCTGGCGGCCGCGATGTCCGCCAGGTACATGCGATCGGCTTTTACAGAGGCAGGACGTGGATCTCTGTGTTTAAACATAGGGACACAGATCAGTCCCCTCCCCCAGTCAGTCTCCTCCCCCACACAGTAAGAATCACTAATAGGAAACATATTTAACCCCTTGATCGCCCCCTAGTGTTAACCCCTTCCCTGCCAGTCACATTTAAACAGTAATTAATGCATTTTTATAGCACTGTATAAATGTGAATGGTGTCAAAAGTGTCCGATATGTCCGCCACAATATCGCAGGCCTGACAAAAATCGCAGATCGCCGCCATTACTAGTAAAAAAAAAAAAATATATAATAAAAATGTAATTCTTTCCCATATATTGTAGGCGCTATAACTTTTGCGCAAACCAATCACTATACGCTTATTGCAATTTTTTTACCAAAAATAAATAAAAGAATACATATCGGCCTAAACTGAGAATTTTTTTTTTTTTTTTTTTTTTTAAATTGGGATATTATTTTAACAAAAAGTAAAAAAATATTGTGGTTTTTTTTTTTTTTTTTTTTGTCTATAGCGCAAAAAATAAAAACCGCAGAGGTGATCAAATACCACCAAAAGAAAGCTCTATTTGTGGGGAAAAAATTATAAAAATATCATTTGGGTAAAGTGTTGTGTGACTGCGCAATTGTCATTCAAAGTGCGTCAGCGCTGAAAATTGGTCTGGGTACGAAGGGGGTTTAAGTGCCCAGTAAGGAAGTGGTTAAGTTCCACAGTGAGTATAACAAGCATGCTTTAGCCCTGGTTCCCACTGGTGCGATTTGACATGTCAAATCGGCGATATTTGCCGCAAATTGTGGGCAATGGCACCGTCCTAATCGGTGCGACGCCGCATCTGCGGCGCTGCACCGATTTCAAAAAGTAGTTTCTGTACTACTTTTTGCGATTTCGGCCGTGATTTACATTGACCTCTGTGTCAGATGTCTCTGTAATCGCGGCTGAAATCGGGAGTGAAATCGTGCGAGTTCAGCTGAACTCGCACAGCTTCACTCCCGCAGCCCCAGTGTGAACCTGGGCTCAGGCCCGGTTCACACTGCTGTGAATTCTATTGCAAATTTGAGCCATTGCGATCTCTCAAATTCGCAAGTCATTTAAATTGCATGGTTTAACATTAGTGCCGTTCACATCAATGCGTTGCGAATATAAGCTGTGGGAAAAAGGGTCCTGTGCGAGTTTGATCCGTGTGCAATGCGAATTCAGCTCTATAGACTGGCATTCCCTGAAATCGCGGCCGCGAGATCGCGGTAAAAATCGTGTGATTTTGAAAAATCGCAGCAGTGTGAATCTAGCCTTACTGCATCTACAGACCTGATATTTTACTGTTGTGGGTTTAGTAACACTTTAACACCTTCCCGCCTGGGTCTATAGCAGAATGACGGCCGGGCGGTGGCTTTACCGTTCTGACTGGACATCGTATGTCATTCACATTCCGCCGCTTGTGAATGACATATGCTTGTAACCAATCAGGGTAAAGAGCCGATGTCGTAAGCTCTTTACTATTACTAATATTATTGGCTATAGATATCGAAGTCACAGTGGGCCTTTCAAGGCCAACAAAGTATTGCTCTTCATTCTGAATTTTTATTAGAATTCCTATAAGTTTGTCTTCCAATGTTCTGTGGGAGGTAACCATAATGTACATGGCAAACGGTGAGCAGAGAGAAGTGTATGGCATCTAGTGGCTGTGCTCCCGCTGACCATTTTTTTATGCTCTATATGTAGCATAGGACACAGTGGATGCAAGTGTCATTTTCATATTCCACTTGCCATCCACAGACCTCCTGGAAAAACTATTTCCTAGACTTCTTTTAGGAAACGATATTATATTTTTAATGGGTAAACATTTTGAAATGTTCACCAAAAGTATTTTTTAGTGCAGTTTCACTTTTTAATAGTTTTTTTTTGTTTTTCTATATTTTAGAATATTGAATAGTGTTTCAATTGATATTGTATTATACATTGTTTTACAAATGCTATCAGTATCTGAGAATTTTGGCTTCCATCCAAATCAAAAGAAATCTTGTGTTTTAACTTTTTTTTCTTCTTTTTTTTTTTTTTTTTTTTTTTTTTTTTTTTTTTTTTGGAGGTCCTGGAAAAATCTTACCTATTGATTTTAAATTCATGCTTTTGGGCAAAGGTAAAACTTCTGTCCTCCTTTTTATTGCCACTTGGGGACAGAGAGATTTCCTGTCCATATGACATCGGAAGTTTGGAAAAATCTGCCCATTGACTGGGATTTTGCTATAAAGGCCAATTTCAGACCACGTTTTTAAATTTTGGATAGCATTGGGAAGATGGTTTTTACATTTTTGGTTAAAGTCAAAAAAGGTTAGAACTTCTGTCAGTTACCATGAAGCAGCAGGAGATTTTTATGGGGCAAAGCAGAACAAGAATCCTGTGGTTTTATTTTCTTGTTTTTTAGCATCCTCTAGCCCTTCGTATAGGAAATGTGGTTGTGGCCATTTTACCCACTTTCTCAAATGTTAATTGCATGGATGTCTCTTATACTAATTCTTTCAGAAGTTTTGAGCTGTATCGAGGAAACTGAAAGCAAAGTAAAAGCTTCTGCTCTGCATGCTTGTTTGGCTCTGTAACTCAAAGTATCGTTCATGGGATCAAAATGACTGCCAGGAAACTCTGATTTTCAAAAGTTGGGGTCAGCAATGGCAGCTTCCAGTTTTTTAGATACCTTTTTTAAAGGGAAGCATGGGGAGTGGAGTAAAAAAAAAAAACACACATACATACTCACTTATATGGCTGCAGCTGTCCCCTGCTGACTCTAAGCCCGAGAAGTGAGCAATCATGTGACCGCTGATCATTCTGTTCTTGGGTCTGCTTTTTGAGCATTCTGTGCTCTGCCCCTCCAGCACTCAATGGACCACCGGGCTGGGGGCATCCGGCTCAGGGTCTTGTTGGCACACAGAGAGGCTGAGCAGGCTGCTGGTCAGCCAGAGGGTGGATCCTGACATTATTGTCGCAATCTTTCAGTGCCTGGAGCTGCTCTGTGTCAGCTGATTCTGGCTCACAGGAGTGCAAACGTAAGTGCACTTCTGTGAACCACATGAGAAGTTTTACCAAATGACCTTTGGCCATACTTGTCTTTTTAAAAGCAACAGGTACCAGTTTCCTTATTTTGAAAAAGATTTGGGTATTACTCATGATCTGGTAGCATACAGTGTAGGCTAATCCTAGTTTCTAGCTAACTAGCAACATGTCAGTAGCACTGTACACAAGTCTGGAAAATTAGTAAAATCCTTAGGAAGATGAAATTTCAGCCCAACCTTTCATTACTCGGCTTTACATGAGAGTTGAAAATCCTGTTTGCTGGATTGCTGACTCTAAGCCCAGGTTCACACTGGGCTGCGGGAGTGAAGCCGTGCGAGTTCAGCTGAACTCGCACGATTTCACTCCTGCCTGTCAGTCCCGATTTCGGCCGCGATTACAGGGACATCTGTGCAGGTTTCTGCACAGATGTCAATGTAAATCGCGGCCCCAAATCGCAAAAAGTAGTACAGAAACTACTTTTTGAAATCGGTGCAGCGCCGCAGATGCGGCGTCGCACCGATTAGGACGGTGCCATTGCCCGCAATTTGCGGCAAATATCGCCGATTTGACATGTCAAATCGCACCAGTGTGAACCAGGGCTAAAAGTCACATTGCTGATGGTATTGCCAAACCTTCTTCTTCTTTTTTTTTTTTTTTTTTCTTCTGTTTTTTATATTTTTTTTGGGTGAAATATAGGTCATATCCGCCAGCAAGTTATGAAAAAATGCTTTATTATGTAGAATGGGTGGAAGAATTTTCTGGAAATGCCTGTTACAATAGCTTAGTTCTGGTGCGCTTTAACTGACAATGTGGCAATATGTTTATTTTATACAAATACATCATTAATCGGTAAATTTAAGAGGGTCAACCTTAGAATCAAAAATCAGCTATGCAAGATAGACCATCATAAATATATAGTAATTACATACCGTATATACTCGAGTATAAGCCGAGTTTTCCAGCACTTTTTTTTGTGCTGAAAATGCCCCCCTCGGCTTATACTCGAGTCACCTTTTTTGCGCCTGATCTCCCGGATTTTGGGGACCCGGTACCAGCTGGCCGTAGGTCCCCTGGCCCCGAAACTTTGCACACATGTAGCTCGATTTCAACTCTACAAGTGTGCAAAGTTTGTTGTCTGGGGAACCTACGGCCGGTCACCAGTCATCTCTATGCTCATCATGTGACCCACCACCAGCGCCGACGATTCTCTCCGGGTTCCCGATCGCACAGGAGAGCCCGGAGAAGCACCGGGAGGAGGGGGGTGTCCCCTTCCGCCGCTATGATCGTTCTTATGGTGCGCGGGATCGCCGGCTGCAAACAAGGATGACTGAATGATGCCTCTAGCTGCAGGCATCATTCAGATATCCCCCTTCAAACCCAGGAGGTCATATGACGTCCACCCGGAGGGAGAGAGGGTTCCTGCCGGCGTCATTTTGCTATGGCCCGGTATGGAAGGGGTTAAACAATGGAAGCCCGCAGCCTGTCAAGAATTTCAGGTACACTGACTCGAGTATAAGCCGGTGGGGGGGGGGGGGGGTGTATTTTCAGCCTTTAAAAAAGGGCTGAAAGACTCGGCTTATACTCGAGTATATACGGTAAATCAACTTTTTCATTTTTGACCGTAGTGATGAGTTGATTTGAAGTAAAAGGGTGGCATTTTTTCCAACGAATAAATCGAATTTCAAGCAGTGAATGTGACTTTCTTTTGGGAAATAACATTTATTCCAAAATTTCCAGTTAAAAGCAAACTAAACAAATTCTGAAGTACTTTCAAATGACATTTGTCAAGTCCTCAAATGTTCTGAGAATTCCTGTACGTGTGTTTTAGGTACCTTGGTACCCCCAAGTTTTAGGCATGTTTTCACTTTCTTTTTTATTTATTTTTTTATATTTTGTACAAATTGTATTGGACGTCGTGATCCATCTGGGGAATTTTCCTCACCAGGTTTATTACTTAAGCCTCGTACACACGACCGAGTTTCTCGTCCAAAACCGACAAGAAAAGTGCAGAGAGAGCTTTATTGTCGAGAAAACCGTTCGTGTGTATGGTTTTACGACGAGAAAACTGCCGTGAATCTCGACGAGAAAAATAGAGAACCTGCTCTCTATTTTCTCGTCCGGATTCTAGATTTTCTCGTCGTGTTTCTCGTCGGCCTGTTTTGCGACGAGAAAATGGTTCGTGTGTATGCTTTTACGACTCTTCAAAAAGCGCGCATGCTCAGAATCAAGTATGAGACGGGAGCGCATCTTCTGGTAAAACAAACCTTCGTAGTGGAGATGGCACATTCGTCACGCTGTAACGGACTGAAGAGCACAAAGACTGAAAAGCGCGAATCGTCTCTTCCCAAACTTTTACTTCACACGAGATCAGCAAAAGCAGCCCAAGGGGTGGCGCCAGGGAAATCGATCTTCCCCTTTGTATACTGCCGTCGTACGTGCTGGACGTGACTGCGCAGAACAACGACGAGATTTGGAATTGTCAGTGTGTACGCATGGAAAGCTTGACGAGAAACTCGTCAAGGTTAACAAGAATCTCGTCCAGAAAAACTACGTGTTTTTTAACGACGAGAAACTCAGTCGTGTGTACGAGGCTTGAGACTACATTGAACACAGACTTTTATGAGAAGATTACTGGGTTTTGTGCTTTTATGTAAAGTTAAGTGGACATTTTATGATTGGAGACTAAAGTTGGTACTTGGTGGTTCTCCTGTACTTTATCAGTGCTAGTACAGCTGTTGATCCTGCTAAACATTTTGTGCCCCAAACAATGTTGACCGCTTTCTCAGCTGTCCTTTCTGTGAACTTCAAAGCTATGCAGTTCAAAGCTATGCAGTTAAGATTTGAAGAGGAGGTTTTTGTTGTCCAAATCAGAAATGCAGCCTCCGGTGAAAACTCAGCACCTCCCATAGATGTGGCGCAGTAAGTGGGCGAGTGTTGTAGGCTTAGGACTTGAAGAGCATTGATGGCAGAATCACCAGGTGAAAAAAGTCTGAAAAGAGTAATCCAATGCAGCCACCATATCTAGGGACTGGTAAGCTGCAATATATTAAAATGATTTTGGGGTTAGATGCGCTTTCAAGAAATTAATAAAAAAATTTGATCACAATGTTTAAGCAGGCCATAGAGGAAGAGGAGAACCATGGTTTGCAGGAAAGAAAATCGGTCACATCAACACAGTGTTGATAAGGGAATACCTCACGTGGAGCTATTTGTGTTCTCCCGGCGGGCAGGGGGGGTGGTTGGGAGCGGAAAGCCATCCCTATCGACTGCCCGCTGATAATTGCATGGAAAAATTTGAAATGCTGGTTGTATCCAAGTCGATCAATGGATTGACTTTGGTAAAATCAGCCTGCCTATAGATGATTTGAACCATCTATGACTGGCCTTGCACTACATATTCTTTTTCTGTCTAGCAACAACAGCATTCTGACTCAAAGAAAGGATTATGGGGTTTTTCCTTTTTAAAAAATCAACTCCTTTAGTATGTGGTCATGTATTTATGTAATAAAACATGATGCCTTTGGCATTCTCGGGAGCAGTCACTTACTTTTCTAGTTTGCATTCTTTCTTGCAATTTATGTTATGCAAGCAGCACGTTACCACTTCTATGCCAGCATATTTGTGGTGAAGCATTGAATTATGTTAATTATTACCCTTTTCGGTTGGCTATTATTCTGTTGTGCATGTAGTTATTTTTCAAAGCACATGGTAAGTGTGTTATAAACTACAAAAATCAATCATACACCTGTTTATATTAGAGGTGCATAGCTGCTATACCAGCCCATAGGTTTTGACATTTAAAATCCACTTTATTTCATTTAAAACCACCTCTGTTATTCTAAAAGATCAGTATGGGTTGCATATGCTGAATTGCCACGAAATGGGCATGGGAGTTGAAGTGTAACTTACATAGCAGTGTCAGTTTTTGATGAATGTCGCCTGTCTACATTTCAACATTTTACAATTATACACATAAATTTAGGGGTGTTTACTTTACACGAGTAGTCAGTGTGGTTTTGCTCCATTGCATGTCCTGCACAGTGAAGCTCTATCCTTTATGAAGGAATCTTAGTATTTTGAGACAAAGTAAATGATGTACAGTATAATTGCACTTTTTTTTTTTTTTACTTGCTGTAAAATCCTATCCTTGGTTTTTTGAGAACGCATAACTCGGAGACCAGTAGGTTATACTGCTGACTATAGGAAGATTTGGACATTGGCAAACTAACACTGACCAGCTTGGTATAACCCCCTTCCAATCCCAGGATGCTTCACAGGATTTGGAGACAACTGGAATGTCCAAAAGCAGTTAAGCTGAGGGGTGGGCAACATGGCAAGCAAAATAGTAACAGACCCTATAAAAACGGAAAACAACTAGGGACTGCCTGCAGCTCAAACAGAAGCCTGAAGGCCCTCATGCCCAAAACGGGCATTGGCTTGGGTCCTAAAATCCACCTGGTAGAACTTGGAAAATTTAGTGAACAGAAAACTAGACGGCAGCCATGCAAATCTGGTAAACGGTTGCCTGATGGCAAAAATGCCCTAGAAGCGCTTGCAAATCTAGTAGAAGGTGCCTAGACAGGAAAGGGTAGAACCCGATTGTAAAAACAATATGATTGAATGATTTGTCTCGGCCACCGAAAAATTATTAAACTAAAAAAAAAAAAAAAAAGGTTCCCCTTTGTGAGGACCATCATAGATGATGCAGTGGCTGCAAGGTGGACATGTGTAGCTCTAACTTCATTCAGACAATGAAGGGAAATCCTTCCTGTGATGTAAAGGGGCCAGACAGAGCAATGGAAGCACGATGTCCTTCCTTATGCAGGCTTGTCTGCAACGGATGTCCCCTCAATTGAGAAAGCAGAGGAGCCCCTTCATGCTGAAGAAGACTTCTCTGTGGCTTTGGGGGATTAGGGGGGCCAGAGCTTGTGTTGAAACTAAGCTCTTATCTTGGGTTCGGCCTTTACTGACATATTTGATTAGTGTGTCCAAGGCAGATACAAAGATGTTGTCCCTTGAAGGGCATGTGCAATAAACTTCTACTTTGCCGGTGTCTCGTCACATTCGGCTCCCCATCACAGATTGCTCCGGAAGTGACTTTCCGTCGCCGCCATCTTGCTACACCCCACACTCCTGCACAGTAATGATAGAGTGAGAATGAGGCAAGCGGACATCTTGTTACACCCACCGGAGTTTTAGATTTCAGTTTTTTTTAACACACAAAATGGAGCTTATATGCTTAAATACAGTATTTGGAAATCAGACGGACTGTTTACATGTTAAATTTTAAAAGCAGCAGCAAACCTGCTGACCTTACATGGTTGCTAATGTGACAGAACACCTCTGATTTTCACATTTAACATGTAAACAGTCTGTCGGATTTACAAATACTGTATTTAAGCATATAAGCTCCTTTTTGTGTTTGAAAATAACTGAAATCTAAAACTCCGGTGGGTGTAACAAGATGTCTGCTTTCTCCCTTATCACTCTATAATTACTGTGCAGGAGTGTGGGGTGTAGCAAGATGGCGGCAACAGAACATCACTTCGGGAGCAATCGGTGATGGGGAGCCGAATGTGACAAGACACCTGCTCCACAGCCCAACATTTCAACCAAAGAATTCTCTGCATGCTCACTGAAAAAAAAATATTATTTATAGTTCATTGGTGTCATGCCACTAGCTCTGCCAAGTGGTGTTGGCCATGGAACTTGCAGGCACTTTGAAATGGTAGGTCAGTTGACCACAGCTCAAGGAACCCCAGGGTACCATGGAACCTGGGTTGAGAATGGCTGATTTAGATTGTCATACAGGAGCCTTTAGTTTACTTTAATAGTTTTGTATTCCACATTTAGCATATTGAAATGAAGTTTGGTAATGGCATCTATTACAGTACTCACATGTAATGACCTGTTTCTAAGCATGAATTTTTAGAAGTGAATCCATTAGGAAATATAGTTGTGTGTGTGTGTGTGTGTGTGTGTGTGTGGCGCTATTGGAAACACAGGTATGCTTTTCAGACAGTGTCATAGGGGTACCCTAATAATTTATTTTTAAAATGGGGACTTTATGATTTTATACAAGTAATGTAAAATAAGGGTCTGTTTTTAAGGCCGGGTTCGCACATATGCGATTTGGATGTGGAAGAGTGTGACGACTCTCAATGGAGCTGGTTTACACATCTCTGGGGTAGCCACGGAGCACATTGCTCCAATTCAGGCAAAAATTTGGACCTGAATCATGCTGTGAGCCTCAGGCCGCAGCGTATGTGAACTCAGCTTTAAATTGTAGTAATTTACCAAATATTATAAGAGGCATTTAATTATGTATTAAAAATAAATAAAAAATGAAGAGCCAGACTGGGTCCCTTGCATCTTATAAAGAGGGTCAATGGCACAGGGATTCCTTATCAAAGACACCTCCAGTTTCACTGAGCAGTAGTCATTTTAAAGACCAACTCCAGGCAATGAAGTGAATAATAAAGTGATGACGGGTTAGAATGCTTGTCATGGTGTTTAACATGGTCTGTGTAATCGTTGGGGAGATCTCCTCCCTAGCTTTCCATGTGGACTATGTCTGTCTGTTAATTTTGTGTGCTAAAGGTTACTTGAGCATTTGTTGTGCAAAAGTATTATACTTGTCTGCAAAGGTTTTGCACAGAGCAGCCCCTAACCTTTTCTTTTGGCTCCCCTGCTGGCGGTCTTGGCTCCTCTCCCCTGCTGAATGCCCCCAATAGCAAGCCTCTTGCTATGGGGGCACTCGAGCAGGCTCGCTCCCAAGCAGTTCTCCTGTGAATGGACATTGTCTATTCACACAGAGCATGGCTTGTCTCCTCCTCATTGGCACACTGGCTGTGATTAACAGCAGCAGGCTCCCTCTGCTGTGTGAACCTATGAGGAAAAAGAGACCCAGGAGAGCCGCTGCTCTCGTGTACTTCGTTGGATCAAGATGGGGCTCGGTTAAGTCAGGGTTCGACAAACCCCGGGCGCCAAGTCGCAATTGCGACTAGAATTAGTGACCTGGCACGGCACAGCTGGGGTATCCTCTGTCTCTGTGCGCCCCCCCTGGCCTATGCTTCCTTCTGTGATCTGGCGCCATCTAGTGGTGGCCGTTGGTATGATAAGACAAACCCAGCAATGCTAATGGAGCTTCCCCTGTCTGTTTTCTCTGCCATCTCCTTCCCTCTAATTGAAACCCCCAAACATTATATATATTTTTTATTCTAACACCCTAGAGAATAAAATGGCGGTCGTTGCAATACTTTCTGTCACACCGTATTTGCGCAGCGGTCTTACAAGCGCACTTTTTTGGGAAAAAATACAATTTTTTCTATGAAAAAAATAAGACAACAGTAAAGTAAGCCCAATTTTTTTTTTAATATTGTGAAAGATAATGTTACGCCGAGTAAATTGATACCCAACATGTCACGCTTCAAAATTGCGTCCGCTCGTGGAATAGCGACAAACTTTTACCCTTTTAAAATCTCCATAGGCGACGTTTAAAAAATTCTACAGGTTGCATGTTTTGAGTTACAGAGGAGGGCTAGAATTATTGCTCTCGCTTTACCAATCACGGCCATACCTCACATGTGTGGTTTGAACACCGCTTTCATATGCGGGCGCTACTCACGTATGCGTTCGCTTCTGCGCGTGAGCTCGGCGGGACAGGGCGCGTTCCTGGCTCCTAACTATTTTAGCTGGCTCCTAGATTCCAAGCAAATTTGTCAAGCCCTGGGTTAAGTATAAGGGGGGCGGGGGTGGGCTGAGGGGGGAGCTGCAACCAGATTTTTAACCGCTGAGCATAAAGAAATAAAAACCTGAAAAAAAATTAAACGAATGCAGTCACCACATTCAATTATTTGTAAGCTATAATATGATTTTTGTTGTTGGGTTTAGTTACGCTTTAAGAGACCATCTAAGCAATGAAGAATAGCAGTATATCTGTCTCAGTAGCACCTGATGGAAAGCTTCTTTCTCTTCGTCTTTGACTCCAATGTTTAACATCTGAACCGTTTCATTGTGTTTGGTGTTGGGAGGGCAGGTTTGAACAGTAGTCTAAATTATTTTGTTAGAAAAAAGTCAACACCTAATTGCTGTTAGCCAAGTTTACCATTTAGTTTATTTTACCATATTTTAAAGTGTTACTAAACCCACAACAGTAAAATCAGTCTGTATATGCAGCATAGCATGCTTGTTATACTCACTGTGAAACTTAAGGGGTTAATCTTCTACATTGTATAAAAGGGCTGTTTTATCCTGCATGCACAGATCCTTCCCCTTCTGCACTGTCCAACTGGGGAAGGCCAGCTAACACAGGCAGAGAAGTCGACCTGCACATGCTCAGTTGTGTCTTTTATGCTGGAGAGAACAGTTACTTGTTCTCAGAGATAGCCAGGTCCCATATTGACATCACACATGTGGGCGTGTATACACTCTGCAGTGGAAATCTCCTCCTTTCTGAACTCTCAGCGCTGAAGAAACTGTGCAGTTTATCATGTAACCGTGGTATAGAGATCATCCAAAAAGGTATATAGTGGCAGTATTTTAATGTAAAAAGAAGATTTATAATCTGTGGGCATTGTGTGGGGTGAGGTGCAGATGAACTATTTTCATTTTACTGGGTTTAGTAACACTTTAAGGTCATTTCCTAATGAAGCTTACAAAAGTGAGACCTATTTGGATTTAGCTGTAAAATGTGGGAATCGTGGGTAAAAAAAAATAGAAATAAACTCTTGGGCCCCTTTCACACTACTGCGACTTCAGCGAATGCCTGTGTAAGTGGCATCAAAATCGGACCAAAGTAGTGCAGGGACTACTAAAGTCGGAACTTGAAGTTGTACTAATATGAATGGTTGTCATTGGAAATCATGGGAAACGACTTGTCATGCTACTTTGCCATCACAAATCGTGGGACAAGTCGTATAAGTGTGAAAGGGGCCTTAGGCTGGGTTTAGAGTAGCTGCGGCCGTAGGTGAATTTGGACCTGAAACTAAGCAAAAGACGCACAGGACCCTTTACCGGCTGTCATGCGAATTGAATGTGGAGAAACCCACATCCAATTCGCATTAGTGTGAACCCGGAGAAACCCACATCCAATTCGCATTAGTGTGAACCCAGGCTTAAAGCAGATCTAAACACACCAATTTATTGGTTTCCCAAAACCAAACTGTCAAGCCATCAAATGGCTGGTGCCCTACTGATCACATGTTCATCGTCCCAAGCACCTACAGATCGGACAGAGGATAAGATGGCAGCTTCATTGGCTGTAGATGGGAGGGTTTTCAGTGTGCATCCACATACACCATGATATTTAGGTTTCCTGGGCTGATTCTAGTGATTTTCTGTCATCCATCTTGGTTTGGGTAACACTTTACATTTTTCTGGGAGGAAGTAATAAAGTGTGTTGTACTTGTGACACTTCTTGGTGCTCTTCTCAGGGTATACCATCTCATGCCAGTGCCTGAGCTGAATCCCTGCTACAATAGCGACCATCTTCATATTGCATCACCCCTCTAGAGCAGCCTTTTTCAACCAGGGAGGTTTCTTCAGGGGTGCCTTGGCAAAATGCCTAAAAATTCCCCCAAAATTGTATACATGCCGGTGGGTGAAGCCTGCCTTTTTAGTTACACAAAGCCACAGGTTTTCATTGCACACCATTACAACCTCCTAACAACCAATGAGATCATCAGTTGATAAGGTGGATGTCAGTTGGCTGCATATCATCCTGGTTTGACCCTCCCTTGCCTCTCTCCATCACCTTTTTGGTATCTCATTGGCTGAGTGAGGGAGAATAGAAACATTGGAATACTAGTCAGTACCAGTATGCAAATGTGTATTTGGTTCAGAAGAATAAGTTGCCTCTAACGTAAGGTGGTGTCCTACGTGTATTGATGTTGCTGCATTATGTAAAACTATTAGAATAGGTTTACATTTTAGAATGGGGCGCGTCAAGACTGTCCACAATGTTGGAGGGTGCCTCGATATTGTCCATAATTTTTATAGGGTGCCTTGACTGAAGAAAGGTTGAGAAACACTGCTCTAGAGGAGAAGGAGCACACAAATACACCTACATGCCTCTTGGGGTCTGTTCATGCCATTGGCAGAGTGGTATGCTGTGATCCCGTTGGCATGTGTTGTGTAGGAGCTGTGTGTAATATTTTATGAAAATGCATTGCAATGGTGAATGGTTTGAAGTTTTGCAATTCTGTTCAAGCAAAAAATAAAAAAATAAAAAAAAAATATATATATATATATATATATATATATATATATATATATATATATATATATATATATATATATATATATATATATATATTGTGAGGGGGTTAACTCGGTAGCGGGTGTGTGTGACCCCCTGGTTGGGCTCCCCACACAAAAACAGGGCCAGCAGACGGAGGTTGTGGTTTTCAAAATCAAAAGGTGCGGTTTATTTCTCTGTGTACAGTGACAAAAACACAGCAAAGCCAAAAAGAAACAAACAAAATAAATCCTGGTCAGTTTGACCTCTGACTAAACATGCAGGTTTCCTAAACTAACAACTGGGATCAGCCTAGTGCTGTCCTAGTCCCTAAGTCCCTGGTTTAGTAAAAGTCCAAACAAATAGCCACACAGGCTTTGCCTCACCGCACAGGGGTTCACTCTCCCTAGACAGTCCACACAGGTCTGGTTCCAGGCATGAGCTAACATCTAATGAATCTGGGAGTTTCTTATAGAGGCCTAAATGAGCTGACAAGGTTCAGCTGGTCTCATCAACTCCCTGTCTGCACGACGCCCAGCCCTCTCCCTAGAGGTATGAGTCATCCATGAGCACACTAGCCTTATACAACTCTCCACCTAGTTGTACAAATCGGCGTAAAGCCTGAATCTGGGCGAAATATATCTACCCCCCTGGATGCAACCAGGTGACTTTACCTTCCTGCTGTCACATACCCCCCCCTCTTGTTTTAACCTCGGGGTTGGAACACCAGCAATCAGGCATTCATGTACTCGAGACAAAGCATCCACATTCCCCATTTGAACGCCAGGGCGATGCTTTACTGTGAAGTTGAATTCCTGGAGGGCCAGGAACCACCTATTCACTCTTCTATTTGTTTCCTTGTTTTGAGCCATCCACTTTAACGGAGCGTGATCCGTAACCATGTCAAAGTGCCTACCTAGCAGATAGTACCGAAGGGAATCTAGAGCCCACTTCACCGCTAAACACTCCTTTTCAACCGTGGCGTAATTTACCTCATGGGACTTCAACTTCCTGCTGAGGTAAATGACTGGGTGCTCTTCCCCGTTCCAGACCTGGGACAATACTGCTCCTAACCCCACATCTGACGCATCACTTTGTACGACAAAGTCTTTAGAGAAGTCGGGTGAGTACAACACTGGCTGGCTACATAAGGCTTGTTTCAAGAATTGGAATGCTGCCTCAGCCTCGGGGGTCCATTTAATCATGACCGACCCTTTCCCTTTCGTCAGGTTGGTTAGGGGCACAGCCTTAGAAGCAAAGTGGGGAATGAAGCGCCGATAATAACCCGCGATTCCCAGAAAGGCTCGTACCTGCTTCTTGCTGTTGGGACGTGGCCAACTCTGGATGGCCTCGACTTTGTTGAGTTGGGGTTTTATTACTCCCCTGCCAATGGTGTACCCAAGATATTTGGCCTCCTCCTGCCCAATGGTACACTTCTTGGGGTTAGCCGTAAACCCCGCTTCCCGAACAGAGTCCAGGACTGCTTGCACTTTTGGCAGATGTGAGGCCCAATCTGTGCTATGGACAATTACGTCATCCAGGTAAGCCGCAGCATACTTCCGATGGGGCCTCAGCATCTGGTCCATTTTCCGCTGGAATGTGGCCGGCGCATTCTGTAACCCGAACGGCATTCTCTTATATTGGAACGCCCCGTCTGGGGTTACAAATGCGGTTTTCTCTTTGGCCGACTTGGCCAGGGGAATTTGCCAATACCCTTTTGTGAGGTCAAGAGTCGTCATGTATCGGGCTGTTCCCAGCCGGTCGATCAACTCATCTATACGTGGCATGGGGTAGGTGTCAAATTTTGTAACTTTGTTCAACTGACGAAAATCGTTACAAAATCGCCAGCTCCCATCCGGTTTAGGCACCAACACAATGGGACTAGACCAATCACTTTGGGACTCCTCTATCACCCCTAAGTTCAGCATTTTCTGTACTTCCTCCCGTATTGCCTCCCGTCGGGCCTCTGGGATCCGATAGGGTTTTAACTTCACCCTTTCACCGGGCGGGGTAATAATATCATGCTCTACCCCAGATGTTTGTCCCGGCAGCTCAGAGAACACCTCCTTGTTGCGAAGCACAAACTCCTTAACCTCCTGTTGTTGGGGTTGTGACAAGGTGGCTGCTATTCCAACCTCCGGAATCACGCAACCAGTTTGAGCTGGTGACCAAGTTTCTGCGACTAGGGACTCTCTATCCCTCCAGGCTTTCAACAGATTAACGTGATATATCTGTTCGGGCTTTCGCCTTCCTGGTTGTCTGACCTTGTAATTCACTTCGCTCACTTTTTCCATTATCTCGTAGGGGCCTTGCCATTTGGCAAGGAATTTACTTTCAACCGTAGGGACAAGTACCAATATCCTATCCCCCGGGGAAAAGGTACGGGTCTTTGCTCCACGGTTGTACACTCTCTGCTGTGCCAACTGCGCTTGGGCCAAATGTTCCTTCACGATGGGCATTACCTGTGCAATTCGATCTTGCATCAGGGCGACATGCTCAATCACACTCCTGTGGGGAGAACTCTCACTTTCCCAAGTTTCCTTGGCAATATCCAACAGCCCTCTTGGGTGTCTCCCATACAGTAACTCAAAGGGGGAGAATCCCGTAGAGGATTGGGGCACCTCCCTAATAGCAAACATCAAATAAGGAAGTAGACAGTCCCAATCCTTTCCATCTCTATCCACCACTTTCTTCAACATTTGTTTTAGGGTTTTGTTGAATCTTTCAACCAGCCCATCGGTTTGGGGGTGATACACAGATGTACGCAATTGCGTCACTTTGAACAATTTACACAGCTCTTTCATAACCCGGGACATAAAGGGTGTACCTTGGTCCGTAAGCAGTTCTTTACAAATACCCACCCGGCTAAAAACAAGAGATAGCTCTTTGGCTATGGTTTTGGCCGAGGTATTTCTGAGAGGGATCGCTTCTGGATAACGGGTGGCATAGTCCATTATAACCAATATGTACTGGTGCCCCCTAGCGGACTTGATTATAGGACCTACCAAATCCATTGCGATTCTCTCAAACGGGACCTCAATGATGGGTAGAGGGACCAGCGGGCTACGGAAATGTGGCATCGGGGCCGACCTCTGACACACAGGGCAGGAGGAACAATAATTTTCTATGTCCTTCATCACCCCAGGCCAATAGAATCTCTGTAATACCCTCTCTCGGGTTTTCTCTGTCCCCAGATGACCTCCAAGAATGTGCCCATGGGCCAACTCCAACACCAACTTCCTGTAAGGTTTGGGCACCACCAGCTGCTCAACGGTTTCTTCTGCCCTTTTTGCCACCCGATACAGTAGGTCCTTCTCTACGCTGAAGTATGGGTAAGTGCAGGTATTATCTGGGTTCACTAACTCGCCATCTATTTCCACTACGTTTTCCCGTGCCTTTATTAGGGCGGGGTCTTTTAACTGTTCTGTGGCAAAATTTTCCCTGTGAACCTCCAGATCAGAAAACTCCACAGACGGTAGGTTTTCGTCTGAGGAGGTGGGCTCCTCTCCAGTTTCTTGAGTCTCCCCTGCCAATACTGACAAGGGAAATTCTGGAGAGTCCTCACCACTCTCAGAGGAGTTCTGGCTATCACATTCCTGGTACATAGGGGCACCAGTGGGGGGCTCAGGATCATCCCACAGTTCCCAGAACTTCGGAAAATCCCTTCCCACAATGGCGTCATGCGGTAACTGAGATACTAAGCCCACTGGATGAGAGAGGGTACCTTTGGGGGTCTCGAAACACACTGTAGTCACTGGATACTCTCGGGTGTCCCCATGCACACAAATAACAGCTACCTTGCTATTCCCAGAGACCTCTGTTTTAACTAACTCAGCCTTTATCAGGGTCACAAGGCTACCTGAATCCAACAATACCACAACATTTCTACCATTAACACACATTTTGCATAAATGTTTCTCAGTTCCTCGAATGGCAGTGCATGCGACTGTCGCACACAGCGACTGACGTCTGCCCGTCAGAAAGTCACACTGCATGGGTTCCTCCACAACCGGGCAATTGGCTGCAATATGTCCCGCTTGCCGGCAGCGGTAGCAAACGATCCTTCTTGCGGCCTCTTGAGCCGCTGATTTCCCAGGCTGTTCTCGCCAAACTTGGGGTAGAGCTCCCACCCTCTCACTCTCTCCACCCTCACCCCTTGGAATCCTCTTATCCGCCCCTGGGGATGGTCTGGTCTTAGGGTGGAAAGTCCGAGAGTCTCTGGAAGAGGCCGTCAGGTTCTCTGTAGCCAAGTATCCCTCTACACGATCCACAAGTTTACCGGCCGTTTCTGGGTCTCCGTGGCTTACCCACTTTTGAATGGCGGTAGGAAGAGCTCTCAAGAAACGATCCATCACAACACGTTCCACAATCTCCGGTGCGGACAAAGTCTCTGGCTGTAGCCACTTCCTGCTCAGGTGAATGAGATCATACATTTGAGACCTGGGGGGTTTTCCAAGCTGGAAAGTCCAGTTATGCACACGCTGAGCCCGGACAGCCAGGGTGACACCCAGCCTTGCCAATATTTCAGCTTTTAGCATCACATAGTCTTTTGCTTGGTCAGGCTCTAGGTCATAGTAAGCCTTCTGCGATTCACCAGTTAACAGAGGAGCCACCAGTCCAGCCCACTGCTCCTCAGGCCACTTTTCTCTTTCAGCAGTCCTTTCAAATGTGGTCAAAAATACCTCTGGATCATCCTCTCCAGTCATTTTTGTCAATAAACGACTCACCCCAAAGGACGCGGTATTAGTGGGACGGCTTTCCTCACTGGTCTGCGGACGTTGCTGCATTACTGCTTCCATTTGTTGTAGTCTCTGCTCTTGCTTCTGTAACAGGTCTATGAAGCGGGCCTCAGATTGCTGCTGGGCTTGTTGATGAGCTTGCTGCTGGGCTGCAAGGCTCCTTTGCAAACCTGCATTTGTCTGCTGTTGATTGGCATTTGCTAGAGCCAGCTGTTTCAGTATCTCCTCCATGCTGGCTTAAAAAAAACTGCCCGCATTCTCCACCAACTGTGAGGGGGTTAACTCGGTAGCGGGTGTGTGTGACCCCCTGGTTGGGCTCCCCACACAAAAACAGGGCCAGCAGACGGAGGTTGTGGTTTTCAAAATCAAAAGGTGCGGTTTATTTCTCTGTGTACAGTGACAAAAACACAGCAAAGCCAAAAAGAAACAAACAAAATAAATCCTGGTCAGTTTGACCTCTGACTAAACATGCAGGTTTCCTAAACTAACAACTGGGATCAGCCTAGTGCTGTCCTAGTCCCTAAGTCCCTGGTTTAGTAAAAGTCCAAACAAATAGCCACACAGGCTTTGCCTCACCGCACAGGGGTTCACTCTCCCTAGACAGTCCACACAGGTCTGGTTCCAGGCATGAGCTAACATCTAATGAATCTGGGAGTTTCTTATAGAGGCCTAAATGAGCTGACAAGGTTCAGCTGGTCTCATCAACTCCCTGTCTGCACGACGCCCAGCCCTCTCCCTAGAGGTATGAGTCATCCATGAGCACACTAGCCTTATACAACTCTCCACCTAGTTGTACAAATCGGCGTAAAGCCTGAATCTGGGCGAAATATATCTACCCCCCTGGATGCAACCAGGTGACTTTACCTTCCTGCTGTCACAATATATATATATATATATATATATATATAATTATAAAAAAAAATCTGTATGTGAATCTTCTTTCTTCTTTCTTCCTCACAAAGTGCAAATTCCTTTCCCTTGCAATACCCTACTTATTTTTGTGGTCTTTAACCAGTTAAGCAGTATTTTTTTTATTTATTAAGGACTCCTTTTACACTGAAGTGCTGCTAAAGCGCCGGTCGATTTTGTGGGTGATCTTTTAAGTCTTAAAATTTAAGATCATGTGATAACATGACCTTAAAGTGGAGGTCCACCCTAAAAAATAAAAAAATGCACCAAAATCCTGCAAAGAAGTAGTAGTAAAAAAAAAATTTTTTTTACTCAAAAGAAATGGCGGTTGCTAATCTGCCTCTTATACCGCGGCAGATCTTCTTCCTCGTCCTCCTCGCGGTGTCTTCTGGTGAATGTGGTGCGCTGCCTTCTGGATACTGTGTGTATCCCAGAAAGCAGCCGCCTATTCACAAAGCGCCGTGAGACTCACGCATGCGCAGTAGGAAACGGGCAGTGAAGCCGCAAGGCTCCACTGCCTGTTTCCCTTAGTGAGGATGGAGGTGCCAGGATCGAGGGATCGCCCTTAGGACAGGTAAGTGTCCTTATTAAAAGTCAGCAGCTACAGTGTTTGTAGCTGCTGACTTGAAAAAAATCCCAGGTGGAACCCCGCTTTTATAAAGAAAAACAAAAAAATACCTGTTTTGCAGCTCATTTCAATGGACTGATGTTTTTGAAGCTCTATTTTATAGCGCTCCAAACATGCCCCATTTATGCTGCTTGCAGGACTTTTACCGTCCTGCAAGCGCCCCACCCCAGTGTAAAAGTACTCATTCAAATGAATGGGAGGTAGTTTCTATAGGCTTGCCTAAAGGTAAATGTCTGCAGAGGAAGTTTACTTCCTCTTTAAGCTGGCCATGCATTATACAATTTTCTTATTCAATTTCCTTTTTAGATTTACCTTCACCTATGTAGTGCAAGGGCCTGCCTGATTGCATACAAATTGAAAGTGTTTAGGCTTGACCTCCTATTATATGGTTTTGGTAAATCTAAAAGAAAATTGTATAATGTATGGCCAGCCTTACTGTAATATGGTAATTACACGTGCACCCCAAGAACAGTGTTGCCACTAGCTCGGTGCTTCCATTCCAACTACTGAAAGCTTCCTGCAGTTTCTCTTTTTTTTTTTTGTGAAATTGAGTCCTAGTATGAGGCTGCAATTGTCAGCTGCTACGTCTACTGAGAAGATACTGGGGACAGAAGTTAGAAAGCACAAGCACCAGAAGCATTGAATTGATGGTTCCATTGTGCTGTTGTCACAATTTGAGGAGAGCTGCACTATACTTTCCTGGTGCTACCCTTTTCCTGTTTTTCCTGGCGCTCTTGTGTAGCACTACCCCCAGTTAAGAGAGCTGCTGGTTTTGTTTCGGCTCTGTAGCAATTACCTCTCTAGAGTGGATCCCTTCTCTCCGTTGTCTAGGTACAAATCTCTTGGAATAAGGCCAATGTCCACACAGGAGTAAAACCTAATCGGCAAGGTTTTATTCTTTATCTTTGAGTTAAACTTGAAGAGAGAGTAAGAAGTAGGGGAAGGTTCAGGCACGCAACACTTAAAGCTCAAGTCAATCTTTCGTCGCCACTCAAGCTTGAGTGGGTAATGCTCACCCGGATAGTCCCTATGAGAGAGCGGTCCTAGCAGCTGGGATGGAGCACGAATCAATCTTTTTCCTTTCCTGAGTATCTAGGGATGCGATCGGGGAATCCTCTGCCACAGAATCCAAGTCCCGAACCTCCCAGCCAAACTGGCGTATTGCAAGCTTTATAACTTTGAAGATGGTGCCCTCTTTAGGCAAGTTTCCAGGCCTCTTCCCGAGACAGCAGTACCGTCCCTAGTCTCCTCTGGTACTGATCCTCCCCTGGTCTCCTTTCCTAAAGTTGGGCCCCCTAGAAGTGTGCAGCCTGGGATCCCTCTCTGAGGTGTAGGCCCTTGCCAGCGGAGCTGGGCCTACCTTAAAACGAAGCAGCCTCGGGCTGAAGGTGCCCGAGGCCCGAACACACCCGCGCACCTCGTGCCATACGGGCCACGAGACACACACCCAGGACCAATGGGTCCCCTGGAACTCCCCACACCTAATGGTGTCTGCCCCTTATGTACCCTATCCCAGCATGCACAGTGGGTAGACCACGCCCACTGTACGGCTGCCAAAAGAGGACACCCAAGGTGTTGTGATACCCCCCGTAGTTCAACCTATGCCGGCGGTGACAGTGCCACCTACCGGCAACAGAGAACACTACTGCCAGGCAGTATCACACCCAGAGCAGAAGCAATATTGAACCATTGATTGGTCTGAGCCCAACTACCGGCTCAGACTACCCCTAAATTTCCACATAGCGCCCCCAAATATTGGGGGGGAGGGGCGCTACACTTGTTTAACAAACGGGCTTTGGTAGAATTATAGCTTGTATGCATGCTATGTGTTACAAGAGTTGCATTTTGAGATGGATACACCTTGGTTACAGGTGATTTTGACAAGCTGGTCGTTTCCCCAGATAATTTAGACTGCACAGGAATATTCCTATTCCAAATGTAAAGCTTCTTCTTTCAATTGCTCATAATGGTCATGGTGGCTTTGGTGGGGCAGGAGGACATCTGGTAGAGGTGAGCAGATGTAATAGTTGTAGCCCATAACACAATTTTTCTTATGCCATTCTTTGCAAATTCCATGGAGAACCATTTTTTCTCTTACCATCCATGGACTGACACGGTGTCTCTTTACACTTTACATGTGGGTTATGTCCCTGCTTGCAGGAGAAGACCTAGGCAGAATGTGAGATGTTATACATACATTCTAAAAGCCAGAGCTGAACAGCCCCACCCAGGGGGCGGTCCCTCCGGACATAACCCTCCCACTACAGTCAGCAGACTTCAGTTTTTTTTTCTGCCGAGCAGAAGGAGAAGACGTGGCTCTCTCAGGAGCCAGTCTCCTGACCTATTTTTATTCCTTTTCTGGAATTCTTTTTTATTTTATTTTTGAGAATCTTCTATCAACTGTCAGCTGGGCAACAGGTTGGGTACAAGATATCCTCGTAGTCTTCCCTGTCCGACCATCGAGCGTGCTGATCCTCGCCTTGTGTGCGTGAGACTCAGTTCACGACAGGCCCCATGACTCCAGGGGTGGCCGGGTTTGCTTTCATGCTCCCACGGTCCTCTCAAGACTGAACAGTTCCTGACTGACTGTATCTTTCGCGGTGGACCGGGCCGACAGCTACTCAGTACTGCACTGTGATAGTCCTGTCAGAAACACACCAGTGGGTCCCTCAGGGGACGGGTAAGTAGTCTCTCCTGCCTGCAGGTGAGTACAAAAAGCTGCGTGTTTCTCTGTGGGGGATTTTCCCTGTCTCCCCCTGTATTTCATTGTCACTCTCTGTCACCATTGCTGGCGCTGTGCTGTGTGGGGTGCCTGGGGGTCACACTGTTCTTGGAGGGGCTAATGCTGTTCTGCAGATATGCTTGGGGCCTTTTTTTGTGTTTTGGGGCCTGAGCGGCGCTGTGTGTGTGCTGTTTTTTTCACTTTTGCTGAGTCATGGTGGCCATCTTGCCGCGGATCGCCTCAGTGAAGTGCGGCGGCCATTTTCTTGTAGCCCGAGCGCTCTTCAGCACTAGTTTTGGCCTCTAGCGCTGCTGTAACAGCGCGAATCTCCTCACAATCTCCTCACAGCTCACCAGCGCTGACACAGCGCGGTACAGACAGCGGAACTGAGCGGTCCCTGGTCCGGTTTGGTGAGTCCCCTGGGCGCCCCCTCCTCAGTCAGCACAGCCTGTGGGTGGACTTTTTATCTGAGGAGTCTCAGAGGGGGGCAATATGGAGTCTCTGTCACCAGCTTCCCCTAAATGTCAGTGGACAACAGGCAGTGCTTCAGCACCTGCGGTCCCTAGGGACCAGTTGTGGGCAGTCCTGGAATCATTTCTGACCAGGATGGGAGCTGTGTGCAAGCGCAAGGGAGCAAAAAAGCGCCCTCTCCCCACTTTACTTCATGAGGACAGTGCGCTGATTCAGATATGGGCCTAGCCACTACCGCTCAGGACCCTAGTTCTGAATGTATTGGATGGTTTTGAACAGGACATTCCTTATGAGGAAAACTCCAGTTCTGAGTCAGTAAATGACAGGGCGCTTGTTAGTGTACTCATGACTGCGGTGAGGGACACTCTCAAGCTAAAATGCTGCGGATGCAGAACCTCAGGCTGATACAGTCTCCTTTGGTTCTTTTAAGGCCAGGCCTTCTAAAGAGGTTTTTCCATATGTACTTTCTTTGACCAGCTCATTGATAAGGTCTGGGAAAAGCCGCAGAAGAATTTTTTTATGGTCCCGCTGCGTTTGTCTATCAGATACCCCTTGAAGATGCCCTACTTAAAAAGTGGGCTTCTCCCCCAGGGTCGACCCTCCAGTCGCCCGGTTGAACAAGGCCATCACTCTCCCGATGGGGGGGGACTCCTGCATTTGAGGACCCCACTGACAGGAGGTCAGAAGTGGTGAGCAGAGCCATGTTTGCCTTGTTGGGATCCGCCCTACGGCCTGTGGTAGCGGCGACCCTTGTGTCTTAAACACTTACAGGTTGGGCAAAAATGTTGCACCTAGCTGTACAGGAGCATAATCTTCCTCCAGACACAGTTGCTCTGGCCCACCAACTGGTTCAGGGCCTGGTTTATGTGTGCGACGCCACGTTGGACGCGGCCCCTTTAATATCCAGGGCCTCTGTCTCGGCGGTGGTATTGCGTCGTCTTATCTGGTTGAAGTGCTGGTCTGCTGACCTAGCCTTAGGAAGCTCCTGACGGATCTACCATTTAAAGGTGGTAGACCTTTCAGTGCTGTTCTGGATGACATCGTCATGGATGTCATGGGAGGTAAAAGCACTCTTCTTCCTTAGACTAGCAAGAGTGAGGAGGCCCGCCGCGAACAGGGGCCTTCCTTTCCAGCAAAACGGGGTTTTTTTGTCAGTCAGAGTCCACGGGTAGGTCCTCTCAGACTGACGGCAGTGCGGCTGGTGGGCACAAGTGCCCCTGGGTGCGTAAGCCGAACAAGCGGCTCCCAAGCCCGCCTCCACGTGAAGTCTTGCCTCCGCCCGACTCTGGGGTGGGGGGACGACTTCGCAGGTCACGAATCGGTGGTCCTCCCGAATCTCCGACTGGTGGGTGTGCGAGGTGGTCACCTCAGGATACAGGATAGTATTCCGATCCTGGCCCCCAGACAGATTCTTTCCCTCGAATCTTCCTCTCCTTCCTACCTGTCGGGCAGCCCTCTTGGGGGCTGTACAGGATTTGATCAGGTCCGGAGTGATTGTGCCGGTTCCGTCACAGGAGAGTTTTCAGGGATTCTACTCGAATCTGTTTGTCATCCCAAAAATAGGACGTGGTTCGACCTATCCTGGACCTCAAGGCCCTGAATGCCTTCGAGAAGGTGCAGAAATTCCGCATGGAATCCATTCGCACGGTGATCGCTACACTCCACCAAAGGGATTTTCTTCTGGCGTCCTTGGACTTCAAGGACGCCTACTTGCATGTTCCGATCTGCGCAAGTCACCAGAAGTTTCTGCGCTTGCGATCAGCGAAGTCCACTATCGATTGTGGCTCTTCCTTTCGGCCTAGCCTCGGCACCAAGGGTGTTCACCAAGGTGCTTGCTCCGGTTCTAGCCTTCTGTTACATTGAGGTATTGCTGTCGTGGGCTATCTGGACGATCTTCTGCTAAGAGCAGAAAGTGGCTCAGACTTAGAGGAAAGGTGACTATCGTCAATTAGACCCTCAGGGACTTCGGGTGGTTCCTGAACATTCAGGAGTCAGTCCTGGTCCCGACTCAGTGTCTGGAGTATCTAGTTCTGATTCTGGACTCCTTGGAGGCAAAGGTATCCTACCTCTGGAGAAGTTGCTGACACTTCAGTCTGCGGTGCGGGTGGTGACATCCCGAAAATGATTGTCAATCCGTTTTTTTGCATGAGAGTCCCGGGACTCGTGGTGGCCTCCTTCGCGGCCGTTCCGTATGCCCAATCACACACCAGGGCATTGCAGAAGGAGATCTTGTCCACCTGGGACAAATCCCCGTTGTCCTTGGATCTTCAGATCCAGGTGATTCACCTGGTCAGGGCGCCCCTGACATGGTGGTTGAGATCCTCGGCTCTTCGGTCCGGAAAGTCATTCTCCTCCCATCCAATGGACGGTACTCACGACGGACACCAGCCTGACGGGCTGGGGTGGAGTCTGGGGAGTCCTGTCGGCTCAAGGCCTTGGACTCCGGACGAGCCCGTTTACCAATCACCGTTCTGGAAATACGGGCCATCGGACTGTCTCTCCTCAGGTCGGAGAGAGTACGGGGTCGCTCCATCAGGAGCCAGTCGGACAACGCCACGGCGGTGGCATATGTAAACCATCAAGGGGGGACTCGGAGCTCAGCTGCGGCTTCCGAGGTAGTCCGTATCCTGAAGTGGGCCGGAAGAAACGTGCCGTCTCTGTAGGCCATTTACATTCTGGGCATAGACAATGGGCAGGCGGACTATCTGAGTCGCCAATCGCCGGACCAAGAAGAGTGGTCCCTTGCATATTTCAACTCCTTTGCCGACGGTGGGGCACGCCGGATGTGGACCTGATGGCCTCTCGACTCAATCGCAAGGGTCGAGGTTGTGGCCAGATCCAGGGATCCTTGGGCGATGCCTCGGATGCGTTGGTGGCCCCATAGGGTCCTTATCGCCTGATATAAACTCCGGTGATCCTAATTGTTCCGGATTGGCCTCAGCATCACTGGTACGCTGATCTGGTACGTCTTGTCGCGGACGTTCCCTGGCGGTTGCCGATGAGGGAGGACCTTCAGTCTCAAGGTCCTATGTTTCATCCGGCTTACAGTCTCTGGCTTTAACGGCAGGGCTGTTGAAAGCCAGGTGTTGAGGGACCGAGGTCTCTCGGACTCGGTCATTTTGACCATGTTAAGGACACGGAAGTCTTCCTCCAAGCAGATCTATCACCGTGCCTGGAAAGCTTATATCGCTATATGCGAAGCGCTGGACTGGCGTCCTCGGACGTATTCCGTCCCCAGAATCCTGCGTCCTCTGCAGTGTGAAGTGACCCAAAAGCTTGCTTTGAGTACCATCAAGGATCAGATTTCGGCCTTGGCCGTCTTCTTTCAGCGACCTCTAGCGGGTCATTTCTTGGTTAGCACCTTGTGTTGGGGGTTCGCCATGTGCTCCCTCCTGTCAAGCCTCCTCTCCCACCGTGGGATCTGAATTTGGTGCTCTCGGTCCTCCAGGAACCTCCTTTTGGGAATATCCGGGATATTCCCCTCTTGTCTTGTCTCAGAAGGTGGCCTTTTAGTGGCAATCACTTCTGTTTGACGGGTGTCTGAGTTAGCGGCTTTGTCCTGCAAGTCGCCATATTTAGTCATCCATAAGGATAAGGCGGTGTTGCATCCGTGACCTTCCTTTTTGCCAAAGGTGGTGTCGACCTTTCACCGACATTGTCCTCCCGTCCTTGTGTCCTCACCCATCGCGTCCCAGAGAGTTTGCGCTGCACATATTGGATGTGGTACAAGCCTTACGGGTGTACCTGTCTGCTACTGCTTCTATTCGAAAGTCCGACTCACTGTTTCTGACTGTCTCTGGTCCATAACAGGGCCAAGCGGTTTCGTCTGCCATCATTTCTAGGGGAATCGGACAAACCGTCATTCAAGCCTATGCTCTCAAAGGGCGGGCGCCTCCCTTTCCGGTTACGGCGCATTCCACCAGGGCAATTGGTGCTTCCTGGGTTTTCCGACATCAAGCGTCGGTTGCACAAGTGTGCAAGGTGGCGACCTGGTCGTCTGTTCATGCCTTTTAAGTTTTATAAGGTTAATGTGGCTGCATCTCCGGATGCTTCCTTCGGCCGCAGGGTGCTGCAGGCCGCTGTTTAAAGTTGCGACTCCTCCGTTGAGGAGCTCTGCCTTCTTGGAGTGAAGTTTTTCCATTTATACTGCTCCCATCCCTCTTGACACTGCTTTGGGACATCCCACGTGTAAAGTGTAAAGAGACACCGTGTCAGTCCATGGATGGTAAGAGAAAATTGGATTTTTTGTACTAACCGTAAAATCCCTTTCTCTGACATCCATGGACTGACACGGCACCCACCCTTCCTTTTTAAGTTTGTACTGCTTTGTTACGAACTGAAGTCTGCTGACTGTAGTGGGAGGGTTATGTCCGGAGGGACCGCCCCCTGGGTGGGGCTGTTCAGCTCTGGCTTTTAGAATGTATGTATGTATAACATCTCACATTCTGCCTAGGTCTTCTCCTGCAAGCAGGGACATAACCCACGTGTAAAGTGTAAAGAGACACCGTGTCAGTCCATGGATGTCTATGAAACACAGAATCGCACTGCATCGGATTGGATCGCAGCTGCACTGCATTGATGCTATAGTAGGAGCTAATATTTCCCTTGTCATGCGATGAGGGACTGAGATAGCAAAGCAGTTTGCTTTAATTAATCTTCAAAATGTTTTACAATACAAGGAATTGCTGCAATGCGGTCACCCGTTCAATATGTGTGACTTCTCCTTATCAGTGTATGTCTGTGTTTATTATACGTTTAATAACTAAATTACACTGACCTATGGACTTAAGATTGTCAGGGCTCTTGTGTTAATTTTAAAGAGGTAGTAAACCGTTGCAGAATAAAATAAAAAAAAAAACACCTGTAAGACGATGGCATAATGTGCTATTATGCATCGGGTCTGGGGTGCGCACGCGTACCACCGGCGACCCACTCCCGCTGTGATTGGACATAGCGGGAGCCAATGAGCGGGTCCGGCGGAGGCGCCGATCGTAAACAAGGCAGACTGCTGTTCTGTGACGGGAAGGCAGAAATATTGTGTTTTCTGCTAGGCAGAAACATGGATCTCTGCCTTCCCACAGTGCAACCACCCCCCCCCCCACACACACACAGTTAGAAAGCACTCCCAGGGAACACGGTTAACCCTTTAATTGCCCCTGATGTTAACCCCTTCCCTGCCAGTGTCATAAGTACAGTGACCATGCATAGTTTTTAGCACTGAACACTGTATTGGTGTCAGTGGTCCCCAAAAAGTGTCAAAAGGGTCAGGTGTTTGACTTGCTTGAGGCAAAATCGCAGTCCTGCTATAAGTCGCTAATCGTCGCCAATACTGGTAAAAAAATATACGCTTATTGGGATTTTTTTCCCCAAAAAATTTGTAGCAAAATATATATTGGCCTAAATCGGGGTTCGACGAAACACGGGCGCCAGGTCGCAAATGTGACTAGAATTAGCGACCTGGCGCCTGAGGCAGCACAGCTGAGGTTTCCTGTGTCTCCGTGCGCCCCCCCCCCTGCGATCTCGTCGGGCCGCGCTGGCTGGTAATTGAGGCCGCGGCTTTGCGGCCTTCTGCAGGCCTATGATTCATTCTGTAATCTGGCGCCCTTTTGTGGTGGCCGTTGGTATGACAAGACAACCAGCAATGCTTGCCTGTTTCACTGTCCGCCCATCTCCTTCCCTTTACTTAGAAGTTAACCCCCAAACATTATATATATTTTTTATTCTAACACCCTAGAGAATAAAATGACGGTCGTTGCAATACTTTCTGTCACACCGTATTTGCGCAGCGGTCTTACAAGCGCACTTTTTTTTGAGGAAAAATACACTTTTTTTTAAATAAAAAAATAAGACAACAGTAAAGTTAGCCGGATTTTTTTTTATATTGTGAAAGATAATGTTATGCCGAGTAAATTGATACCCAACATGTCACGCTTCAAAATTGAGTCCGCTCGTGGAATGGCGACAAACTTTTTTACCCTTAAATCTCCATAGGCGACATTTAAAAAATTCTACAGGTTGTATGTTTTGAGTTAGAGGATTTCTAGGGCTAGAATTATTGCTCTCGCTCTACTGATCGCGGCGATACCTCCCATGTGTGGTTTGAACACCGCTTTCATATGCGTTCACTACTCACGTATGTGTTCGCTTCTGCACGCATCGGCCGTTTAAAAAAAAAAAAAAAAAAAAACCTGGCTCCTAACTTTTTTTAGCTGGCTACTAGATTCCAAGCAAATTTGTCAAGCCCTGGCCTAAATTGATGAAGAAATTTTTATGTTTTTGAGAGAGAGAGAGATTTATTTGGGTACAGCGTTGCATGTTGTCGCAATTGTCAGTTAAAGTAACGCAGTGCTGTAGTGCAAAAAATGACTTGGTTATGAAGGGGTGTAAACTTTCTGGATCTGAAGTGGTTAAATGTGTGTTACAGCTGCACGTTTAGTAATGTAGCATAATTGCAGTTTGTTTCATGGTTAACTTGTCAAATGTTGCAGGGGCCCACTTTTTGGCCAAGGTGGTGATTTGTAGCGATTTCTGGTAGATATACTAAAGATGCAGTATATATTTTCTGAGCACCACACATGCATTCGCTGGAATCGGCAGCATATACGTAATCTCCCTGCAGTTTGGATTTAACGTGGAACGGTTTTCGTAAGCCTACATGGTTTGAGTTACTGACTTTGAACAAGCGTACATATTAGTAAATTAAGCTCGTTATACATTATGCAATTTTCTGTCCTTGGACCAGTGTTTATGAAGGAAATCCCCTCTGCCTAGCTATTGTATTCTGACAGCGGAAGGTTTCCCCACCATCAGATTACAATGATCAGTGTTGCCGGCTATAGCCAGTGGCAGTGATCGTATGAAAAAACCCAACAGGCTGTTTGTACTGAAGTTGATTTTAATTGATAAACTTCAGTACAACCAGCCTGCCCTATATGGACCGATATTCGACCGATTTCCTACTGAACCAGGCAAATTTTGATTTGTCTATAGCTGGCTTTAGGCTAAATGAGGATATAGTATCTGAGCTCCTGTTCAAAGTCTGTGCCTCAAAGAAACTAAAGTAATTAGGTCAGCATGATGACTAGAATACTAGTTTTTTCAGGGCTTGTCAATAAATGTATAAACTTTTATTCTGCTCATAACTGCTTCATTTTGGTGTGTGTGTGTGTGTGTGTGTGTGTGTGTGTGTGTGTGTGTGTGTGTGTGTGTGTGTGTGTTTTTTTTAAGATCACATTATTCTGTGTTTTTAAATTAGTTTGCAAATACTTCTGCTTGTAATAGTAATCAATTTTAATGAAAAGGCCGCTTATTCAAAGTGTACATTAGTGTTTCGTACGTCAATCTACAGTATATGTTTGTATTTAAAATGTATGCACATTCATGGATCTACAATAAAATGCCGCATTTCTGTGCAGCGATTACCTGTTTTACAAATGTAACAATTTAATGCTGGTCTAGAATTGCCTTTTATTGAATTCCGAATTATTCATGGTAGTGGTGGAAGTGCTAAGAGTCATTGATATAGACAGAATATGGTGCAAAAAGCAAGTATGTGCTGATTTACTGACATTTACAAAGCATTGTAATAATTTAAGATTTCTGAAATGCTTTGGTGATTTTGCAATGCAGATGGTGGATTTAGATCTTTGTCCTCTACACATAACCTAACCTATTTAGGACCCGAGTGTAGCAAGTTTTTTGTAAACGGTTAAACAGGCTGCAGGTCCAAGATGATATTCCTGCTTCAAACTGTAGATCTGGTTTGGGTAGTAGATATGCCCAACATGATCGCACAGATCTAATTGGGTACAATAGCCAGGCCTATGTAACATTGTAGTATAGGTAATACAATTTAAACAAAAAGAACAAGAACTGTACTCTTAGAATTTAGGTTAAGGGTCTATTTAAAATGTGAGCTGTGGTAATGTGCAACATGTTTGCGTTGTGGTGCCGTTCATTTTGAATGCCACCCTAATGTAGTGCTTGTGATGGTTTGATTATTTATTATTAATAATAATATTATTATACAGGATTTATATAGCGCCAACAGTGTGCGCAGTGCTTAGAATGTTAGGGCAGACAGAACAGTTGCAATTCAATACAGGTGGAATCAGAGGGGGAGAGATATATTTTCTCTCCCCCTCTGATTCCGCCTGTATTGAATTGTATTGCAACTGTTCTGTCTGCCCTAACATGCTAAGCACTGCGCACACTGTTGGCGCTATATAAATCCTGTATAATAATAATAATATGTCTGTACTGTGAATCCATATATGTGTACCCTGTCTTCATGTCAAAAAAGCAGGTTGTAGCCAGGGCGCCTGCATCATTGAATATGTATAAAGTTTTGCATTTCTTTGTGAGCAAAAAAATATTTGCCAAGGTATCAAGCTGAAGTACATATCCTCATTCCTCTCTGAATTTGTTAATGACAATAGAAACTCAAACATGCGTATTTACAACTCTATGCAAATTATACAAATCGAGCATATAGGACACTAAAATAAAACATGTAAATTAGTCCTTATCGTTAAAATTCATAAAGACTGTCTCCAGCTCTATTTATACATACCTGTTTAAAGCAAATACGTTCATTTGCACTTCTGGATGTATAGGCTATTGTTGGCAGGCTGAATGGAGTCACTTGTGTATAGCAGGCTTTATTTATTTTTTATTTTTTAACCAGCGGGTTGATTGGAAAAAAAAACCACCTCGCAGGACCCAGCATCCACACAAGCGATGTGGATGCAGGGATCTCCCCTGCTGTGCTTTTGTATTCTGACAGCGGGGACTCGAACCCCCCCTCTCAGAACACACTGATCAGTGCTGTAAGCCATTGGCTGCATGTGCTGATTCAGCGGTGTCCCCCCCGCCCCCCCCCCTCCCGAGCCGATTTTTTTTTTCTATCAGCTTTTGGGTGCTGCTATCACCATCTCGGCTAAGTTAAACTGGCAGCGAAGCCTTACACCTTCACGACCAGTTCCCTCTGCGCATGCGCGAAGCACGCTGTGCTTTTGTGAATGGCCCGGCGGCAGGGGAAGGAGGGGGCCGAACTTTCGGTTGAGTTTGAAGCGGTGAGCTCAGTTGGAAGTGGGAGCGGGTACCTGTCAAAACCAGGTACCCGCTCCCCCCTGAAAGGTGCCAAATGTAGCAGCGGAGGGGGCAAACAAGCAGAGCTTCCCTTTTTGGGTGGAGTGCCACGTTAAAGTGGCCGATTTTTCAATTTGTGTATACCCTGTTTTAAGACTTCATTTATTATTAATTTTTTTTGAGGGAGGTGGTGTTAATCGCAGCGCACTTGTTGAAACGCTTGAGCGAAATTTTAATGGCAATAGTTAAAACTAGCTAGTAAATCATTACGTGTGTTTTTTTTTTTTCTAAATTTTTAAATTTTTCTTGTTTCATTATTGAAAATATGTTGTGTAGTTGTGATTTGCATCGCTATTGAGATGGATATTTTTTTTTTTTTTTTTTTTTACAATTGCTCAGCAAATTAGTATTTTCTAATTTTTGTTGTAGGCTGCCTGGAATGATTGTGGTTTATTTTTGAGCAGTCATGCCTAATTAGTAGCAGTTTAGTGGTGATATTTGCACTAATGTACATGTTGGCGCTTATGATCCAGACATGCACTATAGGTGGCAATTCATTCCAGTACTAATGAGTGGAATTACTTCTAAAATGTGGAGCAATAATGGCAACCTGTAGTGGTGCTGCACTTCTATCATGCTAAATTGGACATGTGTGCCATCCCCTTTTTTTTTATGGTTAAAGGATAAGTTCACCTTTGGGAACATGTAACATGTTACAGTGTGCAGAAGACCTGCATGGCATCAGCAATCTGCTGATCGCTGGCGCAGTTCTTTCCAGGCTCCAACTACAAAAAAATAAATGCTAATTGTTTTACCTGCAAAAATGCACTATATATAATTTTTTTTTTTAAAGTGAACTTATCCTTTAAAGATGAATAGGCTGTGCATGCAAAGTTGCACTGATCTACCCCAGCGCTTGGTAAATGTGGTAAAGCTTCACTTTGTAAAGAATACTAAGGCCTCGTACACACGACCTGAGTTTCTCGGCAAGAACTAGCAAGAAACTTGCTGGCAGAGATGTCTTGCCGAGAAATTTGTTTGTGTGTATGGTTTCTCGTCAAGAAAACCGACAAGTAATCTCGACGAGAAAATAGAGAACCTGCTCTCTATTTTCTCGTCGAGATTCTCGTCAGCCTGTTTCTCGACGAGAAAAGTGAGTGTGTGTGTGTGTACACTTACCTGTCCTCCGGGAAGCCTGCGCATGTTCGAAATCGACGCATGCGCGGTAGCTTCCTAGGCATAGGTAGGGTATACCAAGATGGCGGCGACGGCATCACCGTGTACGCTCCATTCAAAGAACCGCGGGTTCTTTGAATCGAGCGCGTGTACACTCGGCCGGGACAAGTTTCTTGTCCAAGAATCTCGTCTCAAAAAACTACATGTTTTTTTCGACGAGAATCTCGGCCGTGTGTACGAGGCTTTCGGCTAGGTTAACACTGCTACAATCCAACTATCAGTGAGATTTATGTAGTGCAATTTGGATGCAACTTTTGAAGTGTTTTGCATATTCTGTGGAGCCAAAATGGTGCTGGAATCGCACCAGTAGTAGTAGTAAATAAAGTAGTGCAGGAACCCTTTGCAAAATTTTGCCATATTGTGTTGCATTGATGTGAACAGGCACCGTTAAAAACAATGTGATTTCAATTGTCATGGGATTCAGTGTGACTCAAGTCACATCCTGAAATTGCATAGTGTAAAAAGAGCCTTAATCACGTGCAAGGAAAATTGGGGGGGGGGGGGGGAGACAGCATTTTTGCTTGCACATGATTGATGGAAATCAGCAGAGCTTCACCTCATTCACTAATCTCTGGGGAAGATTAGTGCAACTGCACCTGCAGAGTGCACAGTCTATTGGAAATCAACCCCATTGTGACAGGTTGGATTGGGTATTGTGCACTGCCATAGATGTGGAGCAAACTTGTGAAAAGGTCTTATCCGCTTGAAGAAGACAACTGATATAACCATTGTATAGTCCTGTCATAATTTGGTATGGGGAGTTTAAGGTCTCATGTATAGGCCTGGTATATAGGGTTCTTTCACACGGGTGATCTGCCCGGCAGACTCTGCTTTGCTCAGTGGGGAATGAATCCGCTGAACAGGCAGATGACAGGTCCGGTCCGTCTCCGCTCTCTGTGCAGAGATGGACCAGTCAGATCTCTATGGGGAGATCATATGTCTGACGGATCGGATCAGATGAAAATTGACAAGCAGTCCGTTTTTTTTCATCTGATCCATCAGACATATGGAAAATGAGGTCTCCATCCGTCCTGGATTTCGTGGACAGGATCGGATAGCGGCAGGTGTCAGCGGACATGTCACCGCGGACATCCGGTGCTCCATAGGACTGAATGGAGAGTCCGATCAGGTCCGCCTGAAAAACTGACAGGCGGGTCTGATCAGAAAGCCCTTACAGTCTAGCTTTTTAGGGCAGGTGGAAGGCACAGGTTCCTTCCCTGTTTGTAAAACTCTTGAGAGCTTGAAAGCTGCTGCGAATGGATGCAGGCGCACCAAGTGGTACCAAGCTTTAGGGCAGTATGTGCCCAGGGAAAAATGCCTAGAATGCAGACTGCTTGCAGCCCAGGTGTTTTGTACCTGGGGACTATTCTGACCTAAATTTTTAGTACCACTTGATATCATTTTCATGCTGAACGGTGCATCACACTGAACCGCATGTGATTTGCACAGGAACACGCAGCACGTTCATGTGCGATACCTGGTGTGAGCTGGCAAGCAGGCCTCTTCCACCCAGGTAACGGCAGTCGCTGGATTCCTGCAGCAGGAATCAATGGATTCTTGCTGCTTGAATGAAGGGGTTATGCGATAAGCCACTGCTGTTCTCATGTGGGTGCACACAGAGCAGTTGGCTGCTTTTTAGGGTCAGGTGCTCAAGCCTGGACATATCTGATCTGTGTATTCTGACTGCAGGGGAGTCTTCCTGCAGTCAGAATACCATAGTGCAGTGGGGAGGTATCTGTTCAGCATTGGAGTGTGCACCCCAAAGCTCAAACACGCATGTCTCTCTCCAGCCTCAGCTGCACTGGACAGTGAATGAATAGAAAGTGCTCTGGACTGAGCAGCTTTCTGTTCATTTACAAACTGAAGCATGGTAAACCAGTTTACTATGCTTCAGTTATACATGAACACAGTGAGTGAATGTGTTCACTGTGTTCATTTAGAAAAGGAAGGCGCTGGTAAATGACATATTTTACTAGCCCCTTCCCCCACTCTTCATCATGAAAAATTCCCTGAAGCAGCTGGGAGGAGAGGAGGGAAGCCAGCAGCACTGCAGGGTGGAGGCTAACGCTGGGGAAGCCCGGGCAGTAGGGGGGATCGGCACTGCACGTAGTAATTAGGATCAGCCCACTGGCAGAAGAAAAAAACAGAACCATATAAGGCCTGCTTGCTTGTGGCTGTCTTGAGTCTGTAAAGTGGACCTAAACTGGCAGGCTGTTTATTGCAAACGAGACATGCAATTAAATAAACTCACCTGGCTGTTTTGCATTCGCAGCTGAGTTTCCATTACCACCAGTATTAAAAACTCCTGCACTGGCCAATCAAGACAGAGGAACACCAGCGCTAGGGAGTAGATGCCCCCACCGGCAAGGGACCTCACTGGCATCAAACTGGTGTGGGGTAGAGGTGAGCAGTTCTGACTTTAGTTCATGCACACAGACCTTTTATTAGGCATTTTATATGCCTGGCATAAATCTCCCACTGCTTTTGCTGCCCAGGAAGCCGCACGTGCCACATACACAGAAGTGAATGGTTATACATGGTGGTACTCTTGTAAACTTGAATTACAGGCTGTAAGCAGCTCCCTGGAAAAGCGCAAAGAGATTTACACTATGCATAAAATTGCCTAATATAGACTATGTGTGTGAACCCCTAAAGTGAGGAAAGTGACAGCCTCTAGTAAATACAAGCAACTAGCAAATATGCTGTGAATGTCCGATGGGCACGAGTAAAAACTGCTGTAGTGAGCACTAATCCAGGAAATGTGTGGTGATTAGCAATGCACAGTAATTATTGTGATCAGAAGCTGTGTCTGATGAAGACTTGTCCAGCTTTATTGCACTCAGACCTGGGGTATTGATATAGAACTAAAAATAAAAGCTGTATTTATGTTGGAAACATTGTTTAGAACTGCTTACTATGTTATTTCAGACTTGTGAGATGTCTTGTTTGTCAGCTGAATTCAGTTTCTTTGAGGGCTCTGCCTTGATGCATCAAAGATTATCTTTATGATAGGCAGTGTTTTGACAGTATTGTGTGTGTTGTGTGTTTTTTTTTTTTTTTTTTTTGTGTTTAACATCTTTGCTGTTCTCTGTAGACTCAGCTTCTTCCTGGATCTTCCAGCATTATACTAGAAAAATAAAATTTAAAGTGTGTGTAAGGGGTGGGGGCCATTGCTCTAAAAAGTTGTGCAACCTTGCAGTGATTCTAAAGATTTGAAGCGGTTGTATATCCGCCCAAAAAAAAAAACCTTGAAGGCAAAGGCATAATGAGCTAGTATGCACCGCATACTAGCTCATTATGACATATTTACCTTTTTAGAACGAAGCATCAGCAACGCATCCCGGTCACGGCCAAGGGAGCTGACCTTTTCCCCTCTGCGTTTCTTCTGGGTTCGCGGCTCTGGTGCTGTTAGTGGCCGGAGCCGTGATGACGTCACTCCCGTGTAAGGTTGCCACCTCATCCCTTTAAACCCGAACACATATAAATTACACAGGTTCTGAGGCTGATTAAATGCAGATACGACACCAAGTGAGTTTAATTACCACCTCAATCATCCACAGAACCTGTGTAATTCATATGTGTTCGGGTTTAGGCCGGGTTCACACTTGTCCGACAAACGCTCCGACATTAGGAGCTCATGTCGCATGACGTGTGAAAATCAATGAATCCCTATGAGAGCCGTCTTAACTGGTCCGATACAAGTCGGTCCGACATTAAAAATGCTCCCTGTACTACTTCTGTCCGACTTTGATCCTACTTCAGCCCATTGAATATCATTGAAGTCGGATCAAAGTAGGATCCTTGTCCTAACCATCCGACTTGTGACATCCGACATGGTGATTACAGCAGCAGTAAAAGGAATTTATCTCACCCTGGGATTGTTTTGATTGGTCAAAGGACAAGTCAGAGTAGCACAATGTCGGATGAAAGTAGTATCCTGTTCATGAATGTCGGATGGACAATGTAGGATCAATGTAGGACTGATGTCGCAGAGCAAAGAAGGATGAAAGTCGGATGAATGTCGTGTCGTATCAGTGTGAACCCAGCCTTAAGGCTGGGTTCACACTGATACGACACGACATTCATCCAATGTCGACTTTCATCCTACTTTGCTCTGCGACATCAGTCCTACATTGATCCTACATTGTCCATCCGACATTCATGAACAGGATACTACTTTCATCCGACATTGTGCTACTCTGACTTGTCCTTTGACCAATCAAAACAATCCCAGGGTGAGATAAATTCCTTTTACTGCTGCTGTAATCACCATGTCGGATGTCACAAGTCGGATGGTTAGGACAAGGATCCTACTTTGATCCGACTTCAATGATATTCAATGGGCTGAAGTAGGATCAAAGTCGGACAGAAGTAGTACAGGGAGCATTCTTAATGTCGGACCGACTTGTGTCGGACCAGTTAAGACGGCTCTCATAGGGAAACATTGATTTTCACACGTCATGCGACATGAGCTCCCAATGTCGGAGCGTTTGTCGGACAAGTGTGAACCAGGCCTCAAGGGATAAGGCGGCAACTCTACTCCCGTGCGTGAGTCTAATTTCTGTCAAGGAGCTCTGATTTTCCAGCTGCATCTGCCGGACCTTCATAACGCATGTGCAGCTGACATCCGCAGCTGCATGCAAGGTGAATATCCCCTAAACCGTACAGGTTTAGGAGATATTCATTTTACTTACAGGTAAGCCTTATCATAGGCTTACCTGTAGGTAAAAATTTGCTAAAGGGGTATACAACCACTTTATTATTATTATTATTATTATTATTATTTTTATGGACTGCATACTAGTACATTTTAAAAGTCTTAGGCCTAATGTACACGGGACATTTTACAACCTCTTCTGAATGAATTAACTTGACAAATGGTAACTGGCATTTAAAAACGTCCATTTTACCGCGTTTACATGCCGGGTTTAGGTTTAGAAGCGTTTTTAATTTTTGACCATTTAAAAAAAAAAAAAAAAACTCCTGTAAACGAAACACAGCTAAATGTGAGTTACTGCATTTACAAGCTGTTACAGGCGTTTGGTGTTTCAAATGCCTCTGAACATCCGTCCTGAACGCATTTTTTATTTTTTATTTTTTGCTTTCCAAAAAATGCTTCTGAACTCACCTGCCTAGAAACAACTAAACGACCCAGTGTACATGTGCTGAAGAGATGATATAGAGGAGAGTTCGGGGGCAGCTGAAAAACCGCCCAACTGCTCCTAAACGTCAGTTTACCAGAATGAAGAATTAGGCCTCATGTACACTGCTGCTGGTAAACGGGCATTTAGGAGCAGTTGGGCATTTTTTTCAACTGCCCCTGAACTCTCCTGTTCTCTTATCCATACATGTACACTGGGTTGTTTATAGTCGTTTCTTGGCAGTCTAGTTTAGAGGCTTTTTCTGGAACCCAAAAAAATGCGTTTTCAGCAGCGTTTCGTCCACTGATGTTTTTAATTTTAACCAAAAAAAGAAAAAAATATATTTTTCCAAACGCGGCTAAACTGCAGTTTTTAGACGCCGGTTTCTAGCTGTCAAGTTAGTTCAGGAGAGGTGGAACAACGTCCCGTGTACATATAAAGCCTTACCTTTAAAACAAAGCTCTCCAGGTCATGGACAGGGCTTCTATCTTCCACCAGTCTTCCTTCTGGGTTTATGGGCTCTGGCCATTTGAATGGGTGAGCCGCGATGACGTTACTCCCACATGTGGGCGTCACACTGCTGACATCCGCCGCTCCATAGCTGATCAGGTCCGCCTGAAAAACTTGGCAGGCCGGATTGGAAAGCCCGTGAAAGGGCCCTTACCTTTTTTAAATTGTACACTCTCTTTGGCCCCTTTTCACACATGTGGACAGTTTGTCCGTTTTTTTTCATCCATCTGTTGACGGATGAAAAAAACGGACATTAATGTGTCTCTATGGAAAAACGGATATAAATGGATGATAATCCATTAACATCGTTTTTTACATCCACATCTGTTTTTTGAAACAGATTAAAGCTCTATTTTTCTTCCCATCCGTTTTTGCATTTGTAGCGGATGTAAAAATATCTGCATGTGGATTACCTTGTAGATTTAGCTATGGGACAGCTTAGGACACCTGGTACACACCATGAGAAAATCGTCCGATTTTTTTTTTTTTTTTTTCCCCCTTGTTTCACAGCAATTCGGAATGGAAGGAAGGAAATGTCCGAAAATTCTCTTACGACAAAGTTTGTTTGTCTCTGATCATGCGCAGTCTTTCATTTCTGATTTCCCTCTTATGAAAATCGTACAAACACAGTACACATTTAACAAAAATCGTTTTGTTCTGTTCACATCCAAGAAAAATTTGGGAGTTTGTCCCTTTGGAAATTTTGGTTTGCAAAGTCTGAATCGGGCGTCAAAAGTTGTATATACGAAAAACGAACGCTCGCGACTTGTACGGAATTTTTCTCCCTTACATTTGTTGGGGTTTTTGCAGGACTTTTCTGAAGAACCTGATTTATTAGATGAAGTATGCATGCCTAACCCCAAAGTAATTTGCACTATTGGGCTAAAAGTTTGTGGACACCTGACAAGCGCTGAGATATGTGGTTTTTGGCCATCATATTGCAAAGCCATAGGCATAAAAAGGAGTTGTCTCCCCAATTGTGGGGTTATAGCGGCTTCCTCTCCACTGCAAAGCATTTACATAGGATGTTGGGAGTGTGTCTCTGGGAATATGTGCCCATTCAGCTAAGGAAAAAAAATCATGAGATCATATAATTTATGAGTTGTACTAGCAGACCTGGCTCACCACTGGCATTCAAGTTCACCCCAGAGGCGTTCAGTAGGGTTGAGGTCTGGGTTCTCTGCAAGTCTGTCAACTTCTTCCCCACTAAATTTATCATACAGTGTCTTTTTTTTATGGAGCCGGCTTGTTTCACAGGGACACCGTCATGTTGGAATAGAAAAGGGCCCAACCCACCTCCATTCTATGCTGTAGTGTGCTCTTCCTTTTGAAATGGCCCAAATTCAATCATTTGAAGGGGGTGTCCACATATTTTTGGCTGTATAGTGTACCTTAACCACTTCAACATCGGGCTTTTTTTACCACCTCAATACCGGGCCTATTCTGACACTTCTCTCCTACATGTACAAATCATCATCATTCTTTTGCTAGAAAATTACTCAGAACCCCGAAACATTATATATGTTTTTTTAGCAGACACCGCCTAGGGAATAAAATGGCGGTCATTGCAACTTTTTTTCTTGCACGGTATTTGCGCCAATAATTTTTCAAACTTCTTTTTTTTTTTTTATTGTTTAATGAATTAAAAAATAACAAAACCGTAAAGTTAGCCCAATTTTTTTGTAAAATATATGAAAGATGTTGCGCCGAGTAAATAGATACCCAACATGTCACGCTTTAAAATTGCGCACACTCATGGAATGGCGCCGGTACTTAAAAATCTCCATAGGCGACGCTTTGAAAATGTTTACAGGTTACCAGATTAGAGTTACAGTGGAGCTCTAGTGCAAGAATTGTTGCACACGCTCTTACGCACGCGGCGATACCTCACATATGTGGTTTGTACGGCGTTTACATATGTGGGCGGGTCTTGCGTGTGCGTTCGCTTCTGATTGCGAGCTACCGGGGACAGGGGCGTTTTTTAAAAAAAAAACTTTTTTTTTTTTTTATTATTTTACTTTAAAAAAAAAAAAAATATATTTTTACACTTTTTAAAAATAATAATTTTTTTTCACTTTTTTTATTCCTATTACAAGGAATGTAAACATCCCTTGTAATAGGAATTATTAGTGACAGGTCCTCTTTATGGAGAGATGTGGGGTCAATAAGACCCCACATCTCTCCTCCAGGCTGGAAAGCCTGAGATTTAAAAAAAAAAAATGTCACCGATCTCATGCTTACTAGCCGCAATGGCGGCTTTGTTTACTTCTGAGGACCCGGGCGTGACGTCATCACATCGCGCCCGGGCCTCCGACGGTCATAGAGATGACTGGTGACCATCTGGTCACCAGTCATCTCTATGGTTCACCTCCGGTGATTCATTCTCCGGGACCCCGATGGCACAGGAGAGCCCGGAGATGCACTGAATGGCGGAGGGAGGGATGTCCCCTCCCGCCGTCTATAAGAACCATCAAGCGGTGGAAGCGCCGCTATGATCGTTCTTATGGTGCGCAGAATCGCTGGCAGAAGACAAGGATATCTGAATGATGCCTCTAGCTGCAGGCATCATTCAGATATCCCCCCACAAAGCCGAGGACGTCATATGATGGGAGATCCCATCTGTGGACGTCATATTACTATGGGCGGGTAGGGAAGTGGTTAAAGATGATCTGCAGTCTGCTCACATAGTTTGTAATAAAAACATCTTTGCCATTCTGAAGCTTCCCTCCAACCACTTTGCATATTTTATATATATATATATATATATATATATATATATATATATATATATATATACTGTGATTTTGTACTTGCCAAATATGCTGCAGAAATCTCACTCCACTGAGCCTGGCTGCAACAGTTTTAACTGTGGGCAGCTGAAGCTGCTGCCTGTTCACTTCCTAGATTTACACAGAGACACACACCTCCAGCTCTCATTGGCCCTCTTATGACTCATCCCCCCTCCCTTCCTGGCAATCTTATGAGACTGAGAGAGAGCTGTGCATGATGTCATAAGCCTAGGCTTTTTACCAGACAAAGAGGAAGTGGGCTGTATAAGGTATTTACCATACTTGCAGGAAAAAAAAAAGTACTATCCAAAGTTAAAACAACAAGGGCAGAGGATTTAATAGATGGAAAGATGAAAAAATGACTTAAGTAGTTTTCAGGGTTATTCTTGCTATAATGCCGCGTACACACGATCGTTTTTCATGCCATTTTTTTAACCAACGTTTTTCTTGTCGTTTTTTTTCATGTTTCCTCTCAAGCCTGTCTTGCGTACACACGATCATTAAAAAAAAACGCTCGAGCAAAGCGCAGTGACGTACAACACGTACGACGGCACTATAAAGGGGAAGTTCCGTTCGAATCGCGCCACCCTTCATGTTAGTAAAATTGTTGAGCGGCGATTCGCGCTTTTCAGCCTCGTGCTTTTCAGTCCGTTGCAGAGTGACGAATGTGCTATCTCCATTACAAACGCTAGTTTTACCAGAACGTGCGCTCCCGTCTCATACTTGATTCTGAGCATGCGCGGTTTTTTTCACCTCATAAAAGCATACACACTATCGTTTTTCACGTCGTTAAAAAAAACGACATGAAAAACGACGTGAAAAAATAGAGCATGTTCGAAATTTTTAATGGCCGTTCTTCACGCCGTTTAAAAATGCTCTGGAGCATACACACGATCGGTTTTAATGGCCATTCTTACAAATGGCATTTTTAACAGCATGAAAAACGATCGTGTGTACGCGGCATAAGACTTGGCGTTATCTCCTCTGAACTGCATTTTGCTGGAAGAGACAAGCTATGATGCTTATGTGGTGCAGTGCAGTGGTAATGAGGCCTTGGCTATGGACAGGTGGAAATCTACCAGCAAGTCATTTGCAGTATAATTTGTCTTCTGTTCAGACACAAACGTACGTGCTCATTATGCAAATAGAGTAAAAAAAAAAACACCCCTCTAAACTTGAGATTTTTACACACAATGTCACTAATCGCAGATTGAACATTTAGATGGATGGGATGGCTGTCTGGCATCGCTGCTAGTGTTACAGGGCACATAGTAAGATGAGTCAAACTATTACATGTATTTTTGTCCAATAAGCAACTGAACAATAATCAATAGTGATAATGCTTAATATAGTTAAACTAAAGGCAAAATATCTTTGCAATTTTGTTTTCCCATTTTTGGAGATAGAATTTTATTTTTTTGCCATCTCTGTCCCATTGGGGAGATTTCCCTTCACTTCCTGTCCCATAGCCACAATAGGAGGTGAAGAGAAATTCCCTCCAAAGTGGGGGAAATTCCTGATTGTCTCCAGGGTTCTTTAGAGCTAGTGTCCTTATTGGAGGATGTCACCTCTATTCCTGTTCTGGTGTAATGTCTTTTATTTATGGTGACAAGTTACCAGGACAAATTGAGAGAGTGAACTTTCCTAAAGGGGACACAGGCCGCAATAAAACCCTAATAGGCATTCTAAGCCCTCGTCACTCCATTTAAAATTAAGCAGTTAACCCTTGCAGTATGGGTGCAGGATTTTTGGTTTCCTGAAGTTCAGCTTTAAAGTGGTTGTAAACCAGGGCTTGACAAATTTTCTTGGAATCTAGGAGCCAGCTAAAAAAGTTGGGAGCCAGGTTTGGTTTTTTTTAACGACCAATGCGAGCAGAAGCTAACGCATACGCGAGTAGCGCCCGCATATGAAAGCAGTGTTTAAACCACACATGTGAGGTATCGCCTCGATCGGTAGAGCGAGAGCAATAATCCTCGCCCTAGACATCCTCTGTAACTCAAAACATGCAACCTCTAGAATTTTTTTTAAATGTCGCCTATGGAGATTTTAAAGGGTAAAAGTTTGTCGCCATTCCACGAGCGGACGCAATTTTGAAGCGTGACATGTTGGGTATCAAATTTACTCAGCGTAACATTATCTTTCACAATATAAAAAATAATTTGGCCAATTTTACTGTTGTCTTATTTTTTAATTTAAAAAAAGTGTATTTTTTCCCTCAAAAAAGTGCGCTTGTAAGACCGCTGCGCAAATACGGTGTGACAGAAAGTATTGCAACGACCGCCATTTTATTCTCTAGGGTGTTAGAATAAAAAAATATATATAATGTTTGGGGGTTAACTTCTAAATAAAGGGAAGGAGATGGGCGGGCAGTGAAACAGGCAAGCGTTGCTGGTTGTCTTGTCATACCAACAGCCACCACAAGATGGCGCCAGATTACAGAATGAAGCCTAGGCCTGCAGAAGGCCGCAAAGCCACGGCCTAAATTACCGGCCGGCGCGGCCCGACTAGGGTGGTCACGTGTCCCGGATTGCCCGGGACAGTCCCATGCAGGTCTGTCCCAGGCACATTCATTTCAGGACAATACAGTGTCCCGGAATGAAATTGACAAAGCTGATGCCCCCAAAAATGGCTGCCACATCACCGCTTTACTCACTGACAGTACTTGTCCTGGCCGGGAATGCCTGGAGGAGCACAATCCCCGCCCCCTGCTTGTGATTGGAGAAATCATAAATCCCGCCTCTTGTGTCCAATCACTGTGCTGTGATTCGTTATAGAACAAGCTGATTTTTTGGGAAGGGAGGGTGTCCCTGAATGGTAGTTTGGAAATGTGGTCACCCTAGGCCCGACGAGATTACGCGATCGAGGGGTGGGGGCGCGCACGGAGATGCAGGTAACCTCAGCTGTGCTGCCCCAGGCGCCAGGTCACTAATTATAGTCGCATTTGCGACCTGGCGCCCAGGGATTGTCGAGGCCTGTTGTAAGCCCTCTAGTTCAACTTTAGGCCATTGTAATCTGCACTGATAATGCTGCTGATCGGTGCCTGTGAAACCTCACTTGTAGAAATCTGCTCACAATCCTTTCTACAATTTTTTGACGTCGCCAACGCGTGCGCAGTCCGTCGATCAATTCACGGCACGCTATGTGTGCTGTTTCCCGTGTCAACAGCATTCTTTTCCCTGTTAACGGCACAGCATGCGTGCTTTGCGATACTGTGGCTTCCCCCATCTGCTTCCTGGTTCTCCCCGTGAGACGTCACACGGGGGAGGGAACTAGGGCATCTCAGAGATGTCCATACAAACAAGCAACTTGAGATGGTGGCTTGGATAGCATGCTATCGCACATGCGCAAGATTTCGGCTGGGGACCAAAGGAAAGGCAGAAATGACGTCCACAACAGACGGCAAAAAGAGCAAAGATGGCGCTGCCGATTCCAGGAAGTGAGTAGAATTTCCAAAGTGAGAAAAAGGTAAATGCAAACCCTTTTTAACTACCGATAAATGTGCGTGGCGTGCAAATAATGAATTATTGGATAATTTCTTTTTTTAAAAGCGCAAAAATCACGCGTTTACTTTCTCTTTAAAGTTGTTGCTAAGCCACTTTAACCTGTATACAGCATCAGCACTGCGTCCAATTAAAGTAAAATTAACAATAAAAAAAAAATTAAAGCGTCCCTGTGTGCTCACACGCAGAAGCGAACGCATACGTAAGTCTAATCTGAACGATCTTGACATTTTATAAACTTGGTGTAGTTGCAGTGTGCCCCCATTTGCTTGAGGGAGATCATCTTTGCCGCTGCAGTAACGCAAGGCATAACAGTTGTGGCATGTGAAAATCCTGCCTTTGCAAATAATGGGGGGGGGGGCAGCTTGGTAAAAATACAGCTCAACCATTTTGTTTTTACCACAACCTCCCCATCCACCAGCTGCAAGTTTAAATAAGCCCTTAAAAGATATTCAGGGTGTAACATGTAACAATGTTACAGATGCACTGGCCTCCGCTCCCCCCTGACCCCCCGTTTTTGACAGCGAGCAGGGGATCTTCTCCACCTGTACCAGCCACATCATTCATTCACAGTATTCTGTGAAGATGGAAACTACAAGTGCTGACCGCTTTTGTGTCTGGCTTATAGTTCTCCATTAACTACTGGGGTGCTGTTGAGCACTCTATTAGTTCATAGTCTTCCTGTCAGAGTGTAACTGCCTGCCCATACAAGGTACGAGCAGACAGCTTACACATACCCTCTGCAACAAACCTGAATGGCACCCATGATCCACTGATTGTGGCTGCAATGCTTTGCAAGCTCATACATTTTTTTTTTTTTTTTTTTTAAGAGGTGCATTTATTTTCTTTATTTTTAACAAAGGTGAACTTATTCTTTTTAAAGTGATGGTAAACCTCAGACATGAAATATGAACACATATCTCTAGTGTGTACTTGTCTCCATCCAGAACACACATTTCATTTTTGTCTGATGCTTCATTTCCCTGATATCAGCATGAGCCACATCTGACAAGTTTGTTTTCCTGACGCCAAGAGAAAAATGGTGACAGGGGAGGGATCCCCAGCTGACTGACCACCTCAGCTGTGTTCCTGTTTGCTGTGTGAAGGAAGGAGGGGGCGGTTGTCCATTCCCTTCTCTCCATTATGCTCTCCTCACTGAGCTCCGCAGAGTGTAACTTAAGCTTTCCGCCCCCTTTTTTCTGACCACTCAGATAAACTTTGTAAATTCAGCACTTTGAACAGATGTAGAGAGCAGAAGACTGCAGATAGACAGGTACAACTTTTATGTAGGAGGATTTGTTTCATCTCTTGTTTGACTTCACTGTGTATATGTAAGGGTTTATAACCACTTTAAGGGAAAGGATTGTCCTTTGTCCTCATGTCCTTTCACACAATATGCCACTCCGCTTTGTTTAGAAGAGAATCTGAGCATACCTCTACAGAATCAGAGCTGGAAGGGGGACAGATGTCATTTTTGTGACATCAATGCCCTTTAGTTCATGTCTGCATTTTGACAGCGGACTGTGGCGGCTCTATTGAGGGCTGGATGTAAACTGACTTGTGTCAGTTTACATCAGGCTACCTCCGATCCTTTAGGTTTAGGTCTGTAAAAATGCATCTGCACAGACTCTTAAAGCGGAGCTCCACCCAAAAGGGGAAGCTCTGCTTGTTCGCACCCTCCCCTGCCACGTTTTGGTACTTCTTTTGGGGGGGTGTACCGGGTTTTGACAAGTACCCGCTCCCACTTTGGGGTAACCGATCTACAACATTTCCACCCCTCCTCCTTCCCCTGCTGCCTTCTGGGAGACACACGTCCCAGAAGACGGAGGGACCATTCAGAATGCACAGCGTGACTCGCACATGCCTGTTTTCCTTGCTTACAAATCGATGCTGTACCGTCTTCGGGTGCTGACATCGTGGGATCCCTGGACAGGTAAGTGTCCTTTTTTTTTTATATTAAAAGTCGGCATCTACGGTATTTGTAGCTGCTTTTTTTTTCTCTTACACGCTGGAGCTCCTCTTTAACCACTTCCCTACCCGCCCATAGTAATATGACGTCCACAGATGGTTTACCCCCCGCCGCCATCCGGTGCTTCTCCGGGCTCTCCCGTGCCATCGGGGCCCCGGAGAATGAATCGTCCAGCACCGGAGGTGAACCATAGAGATGACTGGTGACCAGATGGTCACCAGTCATCTCTATGACCGCCGGAGGCCCGGGCGCGATGTGATGACATCACGCCCGGGTCCTCAGAAGTAAACAAAGCCGCCATTGCGGCTAGTAAGCATGAGATCGGTGATTTATTTTTCACGATCTCATGCTTCCCAGCCTGGAGGGGAGATGTGAGGTCTTATTGACCCCGCATCTCTCCATAAAGAGAACCTGTCACACACATTCCTATTACAAGGGATGTTTACATTCCTTGTAATAGGAATAAAAGTGATCCAAAAAAAAGTGTAAAAATAAAAAATTTAAACGCCCCTGTCCCCGGTAGCTCGCGATCAGAAGCGAACGCACGCGCAAGTCCCGCCCACATATGTAAACGCCGTTCAAACCACATATGTGAGGTATCGCCACGTGCGTTGGAGCGCGTGCAACAATTCTAGCACTAGACCTCCTCTGTAACTCTAACCTGGTAACCTGTAAAAAATGTCAAAGCGTCGCCTATGGAGATTTTTAAGTACTGAAGTTTGGCGCCATTCCATGAGTGTGTGTGCAATTTTAAAACGTGACATGTTAGGTACCTATTTACTCGGCGTAACATCATCATCTTTCATATTTTAGAAAAAAATTGGGCTTACGTTACTCTTTTGTTAATTCATGAAACCATTTTTTTTTTCCAAAAAAAAAAGGCGTTTGAAAAATTATTGTGCAAATACCGTGCAAGAAAAAAAGTTGCAATGACCGTCATTTTATTCCCTAGGGTGTCTGCTAAAAAAACATATATATAATGTTTGGGGGTTCTGATAAATTTTCTAGCAAAAGAATGATGATTTGTACATGTAGGAGAGAAGTGCCAAAATAGGCCCGGTATTGAGGTGGTAAAAAAAAGCCCGGGGTTGAAGTGGTTAAGAAGGCAGACAAGTCCACTTACATCTGCCTGTGCATAGATCTGCATGGAGCTTCTGATCAGGTTGGCCTGAATAAATGCTAGGCGGGTTTGATCGCAGAGCTTGTGTGTATTGCTCTTATTTGTCAGTTGTAGGTTAATGTTGGCAGTTTTTGTAAATGTTTAGTGAGGCCATAAGTAAAGTGCACCGTTTTGTGTGTGTGTGTGTGTGTACATTAGTGCTGTCTAAGATATTTACTATAAGGTGTTTGCTGCGCAGACGTGCTTTAAAAAATGTTATTATTTTGTGAAAAATGTTCGTTGATGATGTTGCCTTGGTTTAGCAAAAAGTGAAGTTCGTTTATTTTTTAACTGAAAACCCAAATTTCCTACTTGTACATTTTGTGTAAATTTTAGTGTAACTATTACACATTTTTCTGTTTTGCGTATCATGAAGTTTTGAGAACTCTACAGCAGTTTGTATCTCTATCTCTAAATCCAGCAAGCCCTATGTAACACACAGAATTAAACCTGTTACGTAATTCTAATCACGATTTAAAAATCTAGTCTAGATTAATTCCTAGAAGTCTGTAGCCTTTAGTATTAAATTCATCAGTGAAGCAGAGAATACTGACAATTTTACGTTTGCATTCTGTATAAAAGTCCCTATCAGTTTGTTGTATAGCTGCTGATTATATAGTGACACTATATAGGGGACTATTGACAAGTAAAAGTGATAACTGTTCTCCGCACTTTACACGACATTTTATCGAATTGCTTTGAACTATTTTTTGAGGTTTTATTTGTAAAATACAGAGGGCATTGTGGAGCCTGCGCAGCACTGCAGGTAACACTCTCAGGGCGCTTGTTACTCAATGTAATACCAAGCTGACATTTATTGTTAGGCCCCATGTACACTGCTGCTGCTAAACGCACGTTCAGAGGTAGTTGGACACTTTTTTTCAACAGCCCCTGAACTCATCCAATGTTATCTTATGTGTACATGTACACTGGTTCGTTTTACTGTCGTTTTTAGGCAGTTGCGTTTTATAGGCCTTTTTTTGAAGGCAATAAAAATGAGTTTAGATGCCAAAGTTTCAGACGCCAAACGCGGTAACCCGCGTTTCGTTTATAGGTGTTTTTTTGTTTTTTTTGGCCATTTAATGTGATTTAGTTTGGGGTAGATCAGGGATATGCAATTAGCGGACCTCCAGCTGTTGCAGACCTACAAGTCCCATGAGGCGTAGCAAGACTGACAGCCACAAGCATGACACCCAGAGACGGAGGCATGATGGGACTTGTAGTTTTGCAACAGCTGGAGGTCCGCTAATTGCATATCCCTGGGGTAGAGTAAAGAGGAATTAGAACATAATTTTTACTGCGGTCTGTCCCCCCATTAGGGAGATTCACCTTCTCCATTTGTCCCCTTCAATTTCGAGCCTGTCACCAGAAAGCTAATAAAGGGGAAATACTCTGGGGACACTAGTTTTGGTGACACACCAGGATTCCCTCACTTTGGGGGGATTCTTTTCTTTCTTCCTGTTTAGTAATGGGACAGGAAGTAAAGGGAAAGCTCCCCAATGGGACACAGATGGCAAAAAAAATTAAAATGATGAAAGTTATAACCCTCCCTTACTTAGCCATAATGGGGGGGGGGGGGGAGGTTTGCCTGTTGTGTTTTTTGTGGTGTGAACCAGCCCTAAATGCAACATCTCCAGATCCGTTCTTGATGCGTGTTAACGCATTTTTGATGTGTACCATTGCGTTTGTGGTTCATTTCCAGATGCATTCTAGGTGCTTTTTTTTTTTTCTTTATACTAGGGTCCAGTATGTTTTTGATACGTTTCCGTGCATTTTTTATGCAGCACTTTTTTTTTTTTTCTTTCTGTAACTGGAAAGCCCTGAAACTGACCGCACCGGTGGGAACTATGCCATTGGAAACTGTATAACCTACTTTCAATGCGTTTTTGATGCAGAAAAAAATGCACTAGACTGCATGTGGTGTGAACTAGCCCTTAAAGTGGTTCTGAAGGCAGAAGGTTTTTTGCCTTAATGCATTCTATGCATTAAGGTAAAAAAGAGAAATCTAGGTGCAGCTCCCCAGCCCTCCCTTATACTTATCCGAGCCCCATCTCGATCCAGCAATGTGCATGAGAGTAGCTGCACTCCTTCCAGGTCTTTCTCCTCTTTTGCTCACACAGCAGCGGGAGCCATTGGCTCTCGTTGCTGTCAATCGCAGCCAGTGAGCCAATAAGGAGAGAGCGGTGGGCAGACCGAGCCACGCCCTGTGTGTGAATGGACAATGTCCTTTCACAGGAGTGGCTAGGTAGCCCCCATTGCAAGAGGCTTGCTATTATAAGCACTCGGGGGGGGGGGGGGGGCACAGCTGCTGGTGGGGACCCATAAAAGAAGATTGGGGCTGCTCTGCATAAAAGCAATGCACAGAGCAGGCACGTATGACATGCTTGTTGTTTATTTTTTATTTTTAAAAAAATAACCTTTTAAGCCTCATACACACGATCGTATTTCTGTCGGGCAAAGCTGTGGAATTTCGTCCGAAGGGCGTTGCCCGTGAACTTGTTCTGCATATAGACTGCAAAAGTTTCTCGGCCAACAAATCTGAAACTACGTGGTTTTTCAGCTCTTTAGCGCCACCCTTTGGGCAACTTCTGCTAATGTTGTGCTATGGTTAGCATTGCTTCTGAGCATGCGCATTTTTTTCCCAACGGACTTGTGTACACACGATCGGATAATCCGACAAGACACACATTTGTTGTCGGAAAATTTGAAAGCATGCTATCCAACATTTGTTGTCGGAAAATCCGACAACATTTGTCCGATGGAGCATACAAACTGGTCGGATTTTCCGACAAAACCCTACCATCACACATTTGTTGTCGGAAAATCCGATTGTGTGTGTACAAGGCTTAACTCTTGTGTCTGTGGCTGCTGCTATTACAGTATATTACAGCACACTTGGCTGCTGCATCAGTTAATAATAGAGATAGTTTGTTTGGGCCAAGCTGGCCCAAATAAACTAGAGTCAGAGTAAACCTGGAGTTCTACTTTAAGCCTTGAGACGCATACAGGGAGCAAAGCTAACCTCTTTGAAATTGAACCCAGCATGTACAAATCTAAACCCATGCCCACGTTCAGCACCCTGGTGATCTGGCAACTCCTTATAAGATCTTTCTTGTCACTACAGACAGCCTGCTGTATATCAGTGGCTTTCCTAGCCACCAGAACGCATGAAATCTGCCATGAAAGGCTGAATGTAATTGATGATGTACCAAGTGTCAAGCTTCAGGCAGCAGACCGACCTTACAGCACAAGTAACACTTTTTATGGAATCTGGCTGTAATACATGGAACTTTGATTAAGATAAATTGAGTGGACTTTGAGTTTAACAAATGCGGCAGTGTATGCTGGGAAATTATAACCGCTCACTGAGATTTGTCTTTATCCTAACGAAAATGTACATTATTTTATTGCCTTTTCACATGGACAAGGTCCATTCAATCTCATCTGAGGATCCTAGACTGATCCTCTGTTTTTTGGATCAGAGTGTAAAGCCTCGTACACGCGGTCGGACTTCCATCGGACTTTTCCGTGGTTTTTTGTCTGAACGGAGTTGGTCGGGAACACCCATAGCATACACACCACAGGACTTTTCTGCAAACTTTCTTAAAACTTCTTACAACATCACTTGTTTTTTCTGCTCTTTTCCGATCTTTACTGCCACCCTTTGGTCAACTTCTGCTATTGTTGGTTGATTTTAACATTGGTTGTTTTGTCCATCGGACAAAAGTCCTATGGTTTTCTGTACACACGGTAGGACTTTGCTCCATAGGACTTTTGTTGGGCAAAAGTTTGTCCGTTCGCAGACCCAACTTTTGTCCGATGAAAACAAAACCAAACTCAAAAAAGTTTGTCCGATGGAGCGTACACACGGTCGAATTGTTGGTCCAACTTGCTTAAAACTAAGTTTGTTGGGCAAAAGTCCGACCGTGTGTACGGGCCTTAATGGAGGTCGCATTTGCACTTGGTTAGATTTGCTTTTTCTGTATTGTATACTTGACCTAAACAAACTTGGAGGTGGGCAAATATAGGCAAAAACAAATCTGCTTACATCTGCCTATTCATAGGGATGTATTGCTTTTCTCCTTTGATCTGTGTAATTGTGGGTCAGAAGTCAACAGACTGACCACCCGTGTCAAGGGGCTCTAACTTTACTCTGATCTGTATTTCCCGTGGGCATAGGTCCTACATTTTGGAGCATTATTTCTTCCACACAATGCACCTAACAACTTGGGGGTTGTAAACCCTTACATATACCCAGTGAAGGGACTAGCCTCAGGTGATGAACATAAGTTGTATCTGTTTATCTGCAGTCTTCTCTACATCTGTTTAAAGTGCTGAATTTATAAGCTTGTCAGTTCAGAAAAAAGGGGGCAGAGAGATGAGGTTACTCTGCAGAACTCGTGGGGGGAGCTCTGAGAGCTTCACACAGCACATAGAAACAGCTGAGGTTGTCAATAAGCTGGATGTCCCTCCCTGTCACCATTTTTCTCTTGGTGTCAGGAAAACTTGTCAGAAGTGATTCATGCTGATAGAGGAAGGAGGCAGCAAACAGAAAGTACACTTGGTGCTCTTTAAATTAGGCAAGTACACACTATAGAGGGATATGCTTTGTTCATATCTGAGATTTACAACCACTTTAAAGCAGACATGGATAAAAAGCTTTTTACTGATTTACTACTGCCTTTCCTCTCTTACCTAGTGAACCTCAAGCTGTAAAGTCAAACTTTGCGTTGTATTGGTGAATCTCTAGAGCGGAAATATTATATTTTGGCTTGCATGTTGTAGCTTTGAACCAGAGATAGTGCAGTGTTTACAGACAGTTGCTAGTAAATGGTTCTGTCAAATACACAATAGAACATTGGCATCAATTTAGCGGCTTAGTGACAATCTGCAGGTGGAGTTGTAAAGTGTGCATGTGGATAAATAAACATCTCTTCAGATTTTAAAAGCTTCTTTCAAAATTTTCAGGTATATGGAAAAAGTTGTTTATGGAATATGATGTGCCTTGGCTACTTCATTCTGACACATTAATGACTGGTATGTGCAGGCCTACTTGAAAGGCTTTTCATGTTGGCACAAAATTGACTTGCTGTGTAAGTTTGGATCCTCTGTGGGAAAAAAAATCTGAAAGCGGTGACAAGAAGATGATCACACAATGTCTTCCTACCTACACCACAGTAGATTTAATTGCTCTACTTTATTGTCCATTATCTTCTCAAAACAACTGCTTTTTATAATGGTTAGTTTGATATTTATGTTGTGGGTCGATGCTAAAGCACATACTTTTCATGTTGTCCCCATGTTGATGACAAGGGCCTCTTCCTGACAACCCATATCTGAATCTGGAAGCACCCTTTATCAAGGGTGCCCCCAGATCCTGTCTTCCCACCCTTTGTGAATGAGTATGGGGTACATTGTACCTCTACCCATTCACCCAAAAAAGTGTCAAATAAAAACCCTACACAGATTTTTATTAAAGTGGCTCCAGCGTCTCTTCTTCCGACTTCTTCTACCTCCGGCGATGTCTTCATCCTCCTGTTCTTCTCCCTCCGCTGATGTATTCTTCCGCTGTCGGTTTCTCTTCTCCCGCTGTCTTCTCCCGACGATCTCTCCTGCTGTAATGCTGGGTCTGCCGTGTGTCATTACCTGTGCCATTACTTGTATAGCCATGGGGGGTGCCACCTGGTGATGTCACCTGAAGGCCCCGCTCCTTGTGATGCCACCGCCCGGGGCATGATGGGGCTGTGGCGTCGCAAGGGGTTTTTCCTATGAGAGCCCATTCATTTAAAAAGAAGTCGCACCACAAGTGGGATCATAATGATGTGGCTTGTGCGCTGAGGATCTTAAAGGGAAATCTCGCCATGAAAAAAAAACCTGGCGTGGGGTTGCCCCCAAATCCATTCCAGACCCTTATCTGAGCACGCAGCCTGACAGGTCATGAAAGGACGAGCGAGCCCCCTCCTGGACCATACCAGGCCACATGCCCTCAAAATGGAGGAGTGGGTGCTTTGGGACAGGGGGGGGCCCTGCGCCCCCCACCCCTTAGTACCATGTCCCCATTTTGATTAGGACAAGGGCCACATCTGGGCTGAGGGCTATTGGTAGGAGAACTGAAGTAGAGTTCTGTGATGTGTGGAAAAGGGAATGGGAGCACACACACTATACAGCCACCCAGGTTCTTAGTATAAAAAACTTAGCTTCACAGGGGCTCACCTTGCCAGACAGCCATCTGTAAAAAAAACTGAATAGGGAATAGAAGCACAAACCGTACAACCGCCCAGGTTCCTAGTATGTCTGAAAGTCTTCAACTTTGCTTCCTCCCAAGCCACACCCCTCTAACATGTTTCCGCCGCTCATGGGTTGATCAAGAGCATAAAACGCGTTAATGGGGGTATTGCTTGGGAGGATGCTGAAGCTGAAACCTTTTTCAGACCTACTAGGAACCTGGGCGGTTGTCCTGTGTGTGTGTGCGCTTCTATTCTCCTTTTCTATTCTGTTTTCTACAGATGGCAACTCGGAGGAAGATGGGCCCCTGTGAAGCACCGGAGTAGAGTTTGGATTACTGGGTTGGTCATGGTGGAGCTTAGAGCAGCACTTTTGGCTTAAGGCCTGATTCACACCTATGCATTTTTTGTGCATTTTGCAGATTTTGCTCTACAGAACGTGTTCCATAGAAAACCAGCCAGGGTTTTTTTTTTTTTTTTGTCTGTCTCATTGGATAGATTTCCTGTCCCAAAACACAACAAAAATGGGGAGAAATCTCCTCTTAGTTGTCGCACAACAAATTGTCTCCATTGGAAGCTTTTCCCTTTTTTATTCCTGTTTCAGCAACATCACTCGATTTATTCCCTCACAGTCTGTGTTTGAAGGATTCAGTTGCCCCTGCTTTTAACTTCTGTTTACCTATGTATCTTTTGACAAGGCAGTTTTTAGGATTTGCCTTTATAAATGCCAATAAACTGTAAAGGGGTGCAAATCCTTGCCATTTTTTTCAGACATAAATGGCTGTGAATGGACACATCTATTTAAATCGGCCTGCCCATAGACTAACACTGAACAGGCAGGCAGTCCCCGACTTACGAGCGCAATAAGGACTGTAGGTTTTTTTATAAGTGAAATCTGTAAGTCGGAACACTGCTTGTAAGTGTAACTTCCACCTGTGCAGGGGTGTGGGATGTTCCGGCTTCCACCTGTACAGGAATGTGGCATGTTCTGGGCGCGTCTGGGGCTCTTCTGGCCATGCAGTACATGAAGTACTGCAGTGTGGAATGTGGCAAGATGGCTGCTCGAGGTATCCAGGACCATCGTGTAGCACAAGCAGCCGGCATCGAGGCCCGTTCGTAAGTCGGGGACTCCCTGTATAGATCTTCTGATGAGAACCCCTGTGTGAAAGGACCCTAAGGCTAGCTGAATGATTTCCTTAACACCCCCTCTCTCCCACTGCTGTCCAAACATGCAGCAAATGGCCACTTTGACAGAATATACTTTTTCTCTTGTGCAGAACGTTTTTAGCTGCAGTATGGGGAGAATGCAAACTGGCGAAGGCGGTGTGATGCATTGAGCAAAGTTCTGGTCTGACTCTGGGTCGGGCCCTTCTTGTGGAAGTTACTTGACAGGTACCACCTACCTAAACCTTTTTGCTGACCAGTAAACTCCTGCATTGAAACGGAATTCCTTGATGGAGTGGCGCCTCTCAGCAGGATAATGCAACCTGCACACTGCAAAAATGGCTCATGAATGGTTTGAGGAAAATTTAGTCCAAGGTTGGCTTGGCCTCTAAATTCTTCAGATCTCAGTCAAAGTGAGCATCTGTTGGATGTGCTGGAAAAGCTGGTCCAATCCATTAAGGCCCCACCTCACAACTTACAGAACTTACTGGATCTGCTACTGACAGCTTGGTGCCAGATACCACAGTATACCTTCAGAAGTCTAGTGGCATCTATGCTGCGATGGGTCAGGGCTGTTTTGGTAGCAAAAGGGACCTACTCAATATTAGGTGGGTGATCATAATGTTATGGTTGATCGGTGTATATTACTGTTATGTGCAAGTCATCCAAGCTCAATTAATTTATCCCAGCTATCATGTTAAACTGGTGTTTTTTGTGCCAAATGTGGACCTCTCACTCCTGCTTTGCAGCCCTTTAGCTGGTTTATTAATTTAAATTGGATGAGGTCAAAGGTAATAAAGGTTGCACGTCCTTGCATAATTTTGCCGCTCAATTTCTTTTATGGGATAAAATGTATGTTGCAGTTATTACTATCGCAAAGTTTATCAACATTCTACAATCTTTTTTTCTGGAGTTATATTGGTGTGGCCCTGCATAGTCCTAACATGGTCCTTTCTGGAGACTTTTTGGCCCAATGCTTTATTTGAGTTTTATGGATATTCCAGTTTCCTCCCACACTCTAAGGACTGCTGCTAGGCTAATTGGCTCCTGTCTACATTGGCCCTGGTATGTGTATCTAATAATGCAAGGTCTAGGGACCTTGGATTGTAAGCTCCTTGAGGGCAGGGACTGATGCTAAATATACAATATATGTAAAGGGGTGTGTAAATTGTCGGTGCTATAAAAATAGTTGTAATAAATTGAAATAACATTTTCTACTTCAAAATACATACCTGCATTCCAAAACTCAAATAAAGCTTTGCAATCTAAAGACCGTAGAGTCCGTTGTCATCCGATCCGCTCCGCCGACGGATGGAAAAATAGGGTTTTCCTCTGTCGCACTTTGGCGGAGCGGGTCGAATGTCAGCGGACATGTCACTGCTGACATCTGTGGCTCCATAGGGCTACATGGAGCATCCGTTCAGGTCCGCCTAAAAAACTGACAGGCGGACCTGAATGGACTGTCCGTGTGAAAGGGGCCTTGGATGCATTCACATTTGCCTACAATGTATCCCTAAATAAATACAGAAAAATTCCCGTTCATCTGCCAAAAATACACTCCGCTTTTAGGCTTGGTTCAAACTTGTGTAGCTCTGCGAGTGATGTTTTGTGCATGCCTCCTGTAAATGCATGTTCCTGTTTAATTTTACAAATCGCAGCCTACATGAATGCAGTGCGGGAACCGGCTGCTGCAATTTTCAGTGCGTGTGGGTCCCATTAGGATTAATGGCACCGGCATGCATTTCCTGTGTTTTTTTTTTTTTTTGTGCGGGTGGTTGTGGCTGCAGAAACGGGTGCGGAATTGCAGCAGGAATCACCCACACAAGTGTAAACCAAGCCTTAAGCCCTATGTTGAGCGGACATTACAGACTTTTTGTGAACTAAGGATGTCAGCCCTGTGCAGTGTCTTTTGCTAAAATACTCCGACCATCCCTTTCTCAGATCATCATTCTGTACTACAAGATATATGTAGGCTCTTTGAAAGCACACAAAAAGTGTACAGAGAACACAGGAAAGCTCATAATTTCTGACTATCAATAGGAGTTTTTGCACTTATGCAATCGAAAGAACTTTGTTACCAGTATATTTGTTTTATATTTAATGGACCAAATTGGAGTAAATATGTGAAGTTCATTGTGAGGGGGAGAGGGGGAGAGACTCTCTTCCACACAGTGGAAGCTGACCAGCGAGTGCCAGGTACTCTGTCCGCCGGCACCCACAGTTCGTCAGGCAGAGATACAGAACTGCAATCTAAACAAGGCAGATCTCAGTTCTGACTGTTCGCTCCTGATGTTATCCCTATCCCAGCCAGTGTCATTAGTACAGTGACTGCATTTTTTATTTTTTTTGCCCTGATCACTGGTTCCCAAAAAGTGTCAATGTCCACCGCAATATTGCAGTCCTGCTATAAGTCGCTGATCGTTGCCATTGCTAGTAAAAAAATAAATAAATATCCCATCGTTTTGTAGACACTTACACTTTTTGCAAACCAATTATTATATTCTTATTGGATTTGTTTAACCATACATGTGAAGTAAAATACATATTTTGTGAGGAAATATGATACCTTTTTTTTTTTTATTGAATATGTTTTATAACAAAGTAAAAAATAAAAATGTTTTCCTAAATTGTCAGTTTTTTTTGTTTATGGCTCAAAAAACAAAACAAAAAAACACAGATCAAATACCAAAAGAAAGCTCTATGTGGGGAAAAAAAAGGATATACATTTTATTTGGGTACAGCGTTGCATGACCGTGCAATTGAGGCCTCATGCCCACGGGCGTTTTTTCAGCCGCGTTTTTGAGCGTTTTTTACAGCTTAAAAACGCCTGTCCATGTTAGTCTATAGCTTCATGCCCACCTAGGCGTTTTTGAGCTGTAAAGAGCATAGGCGTTTGTAAGCTGTAAAAAAAACCCAGGGCCAGTGCGTTCCTCAGCGTCAGAACTAGGCAGGAAAAAACGCGAGCGTCAAAAAACGCGCACTAACGCGCAAAAAACGCGCACTAACGCGCGGTCGCGTTTTTAGCTCCGAAGTTTTTTTTTTTTTTTTTTTTTCAAAAAAAAAAAAAAATTTACAATAACATGGACAGGCGTTTTTAAGCTGTAAAAAACGCTCAAAAACGCAGCTGTAAAAACGCCAGTGGGCATGAGGCCTTAAAATAACGCAGTGCCGTATCGCAAAAAATGGCCTGGTCATGAAGGGGGGTAAATCTTCCGGAGGTCAACTATACACTTTAATTTAGCAGAGAAATTTAGATGCCATCCTATTTTGTATATAACACAAAGATGTGTATTAAGCGTTGGAAGCATGTCGTTCATGAGTGTTGATCAGATCTGTTCGTAATTGATCTATTAAAGTGTGAAATCCTGGATCCCTTGGCTGTTCCATATCCACCCAGACATTAGAGCAGGTTTCTTACCTGTTCTTACCCTTTTAACTTCCTAATGGGGTGACCATGCTGTTAATTCTGCAATGTGATTGCACAGATGTGTTGTCACCTTGCGATCTGGACCATCTTGGATAGACTTGCCTAACTCCTACTTTTTTTAAGCAGCTGGAGCACTTTTTTTTTTTCCTTTGCTTTTATTTATAGGTTTTAAAAAACGTCTCTATAAAAAAGGGAGACTGTTGTGAGTAAAGCTGGGTTCACACGGGCCGAATGTCAGGAGACATTGGCCGGTTCAAATAAAATCTGACATTTGGCCCGTGTGTATGTATGTATGTCCGTCTCGGCCAATGGCAGAGAGCACTGATCGGAGTATTCTGGCTGGGGGGGGCACCCCTCTGTCAGAACACATCAGCTCAGTGGGGGAGATCGCTGTACTTCGCACAGTGAGTACAACGGCTCCGACCGGAGCTGACAGTCCTCCTCCTTCCTTTTTTTTTTTTTTTTTCTTTTCCTCCAACCCGGATTCCCTTGTTGTCTCACACCCCCCTCCTTTTGTGTTCCCTCATGGCAAGCTGCTTGCTATGGGGGCACTTATGAGGGCTTGATCCCGAACTGCGCTGGGTGTATCCATATCCATGGACACACAGCGTGGCTTGGCACCTCCCCCTGCTCTCTCCTCACAGGCTGTGATTGACAGCAGCAGAAGCCAATGGCTCCAACTGCTTTCTCCACGTCCAGCGAGAGGAGCGAGCAGTATTGCTGCTCTCATGCACAGAGCTGGAACAAGCCCAGGTTCACATTGATGTGATTTGGCATATCAAATTGCATGCCAAATCGGCGGCTTTTGCTGGCAATAGCATAGTCCGCATCTGTGCGACAGACTTTGCGGCGCCGCACCGTTTCCCAAAAGTAGTTTCTGTACTATTTTTGACGACTTGACGGGTGCGATTTCAATAGACGCCTGTACAGGAACAAGCACAGATGTCTCTGAAATCGCCCCGAAGTCGGATTGATATGCGGGTATGAAATTGTGCGAGATCAGTTGAACTTGCACGATTTCAATCCTGCAGCAGCGTGAACCTAGGCTCGGGTAAGTATTTTGGGGGCCTTCGAGGGAGCATAACACCAGGATTTTTTTTTTTACCCTAATGCAGAAAATGCATTAAGGTAAAAAACGTTCTGCCTTTACCACCACTTTAATTATTGCATGGCTTTTGTTGTGTGTACTTACAGGCCTTTTTTTGTTTATTTCCAGGTACTGGTGAGAGTGGAAAAAGTACCTTCATTAAACAGATGAGAATTATTCATGGCTCTGGTTACACAGATGAAGACAGGAGAGGATTCACAAAGCTGGTTTATCAAAATATATTCACTGCTATGCAGTCAATGATTCGGGCTATGGACACACTGAGGATACAGTACTCCTCTGAGCAAAACATGGTAAGATAATCTTCTCTTTAAACATTACATGATTGTCACATTGGCTACCAGGCTTCAAGAACTTCTCCAGCGAATTCTGAGGTCCAAGTAACTAATTTTGTATTGTAGGTTTCCATTTTAAGTTTGGATGTTTGTTGTGGTGTTTGCCAGCTTTAATGTTAAAGCGGACCTAAAGTCCCACTGTATCAAACTGCGAGCTGGCAGTTTTTTTTTTTTTTAACTGCAGAAGAGACATGCAATAAAATGCACCTACCTGCTCACTGTCTTTTCCGGCAATGTAAACGGAGCTGAGCTGTGTGTGCATAGCTCAGCTTGCAGAGCTGCCACTGTCCCTGTGGGCTGTAGTGATGGCCTTCTGCACATGCAAAGGAGTGATGTCATGCCGTGCCGGCCAATGAAGGATGGCCAAAGACCGGCATACTTGGGACTATGCTGGTGAGGGATGGGAACCATTGGAGGAAAAGTGAGTATAAGATCCCGTTTTGGTTCCACTTTAAATTCTGCAGTAGTTTCCATACCCTTGCTTATTTTATAAAATTAAAGTTGGGCTTCTTTTTTTTTTTTTTACAATACATAAAACACATATACAGTCTCAACATTTCCCCAAAGAGGAGGAACAACAAAAAAAAAAAGAAGAAAAAAGGGGGGGGGGGGGTTGTGAAAAGAGGGGAATAGAGGAGGAGGGAGGGAGTATCCTCCTGAGTGTTTTATGATTTAATTATATATTAGATCTCTAATATTAGTGTCCTTTTAAGTGAGAATCCATAGTGTAAAGTAACAAAAAGTGATTCCAAAAATGTCTTCAAAACTAGATAAGAAAGGAAAAACCCCCAACCAATATTAAAATCCACCAATGGGGTATATAAATGACTGTAAAATAAATTTACCAGTGACTGTGTGAATAAAGTGACAAAACGTGTATATAGGGGTAAAATGTAACCAGGTCAAGTGTCCCCACCAATATAAGTTGGGCTTCTACAGAAGGTTTATGCTAGTTTCTGTCTAGGGAACTTGGTAAATCAATTTTACTTATCTTATTTTCCCACAGCCTTTTCTCCCCATGCTCTGGCAGTCTAAGGTCCTCTGACCTTATCAGGGTTAATTCAGAGATTATAGCCCTGCGCTGGACGTGGGGATGCTGGGGAACAGTTCACCCCAGGGAAGCAGTCTGCTACGGGAGTGGAAGATCGGGCAGGTTAAGGTGCCTTTTAAGTCCCTGAGATATAAACAAGCAAAAAATGCCTTGCAGTGTGGGCATAACCCCTTTCATCAGAGTTTTTAGGTTTCATGAAGCAAGGCGTTAACCTCTTCACAACCCAGCTAATATCCGAATGACCGCTACATCGCGGTCACACTTTGCCGGGAGGCCTTCATATGACGTCCTCCCGTCCTCGCGACACGCATCGGCAATGATCAAGGTAAAGAGCCAGGCATGGAGGCTTTTTACCATGTGATCCGCTGTGTCCAATCACAGCTGATTATAATGTAAACAAGATTTGCCGGTTATTGGCAATTCTCAGGCGCTGTCGGCATGAGGAGAGCCGATAACCGGCAAATCCAAACAGGGGACATCTACACTGATAATCAGGGCACTGATCATCCGTGTCCTGGTACTCAGTGCAGCCCTATCACTGTCCATCAGTGCAGCCTCATCAGCGCACAGCATCAAAATTTACTTAAAAAATTGACAAACTTTTTTTTCTGTCCTTTTTTTGTTTGTTTAGCAAAAAATAAAAGCCCCAGTAGTGATTAAATGCCACCAAAAGAAAGCTCAGTCTCAAAAAAGTGATACATTTAATTTCGCTACAGTGCTGCATGATTGCGCAACTGTCATTCAAAGTGCGACAGCACTGAAAGCTGAAAATTGGCCTGGGCAGGAAGGGGGTGAAGTGGCAAGTAGGTTAAAGAATAAATGTACTGGTAATACATTAATCCAGTAAATATTGCCTCTGCCCACTGCAACCCCACCTATGCTTGCCCTTTCACATTCAATGGAGATCTTTGCTTTGTGGCCGCTGGGAGCTGCACAACCTCTCAATAAAAAGTATCCCTGACTGATCTCTGCTGCCTGGAAGAAAATCCATTCATTTTTCAAGTTTTCAGGACAGGTGTGTGTGTGTGTGTGTGTGTGTGTATGTATATGTGTGTGTGTGTGTGTATATATATATATGTGTGTATATATATATGTGTGTGTGTGTATATATATATATATATATATATATATATATATATATATATATATATATATATATATATATATATATATATATATATAGTGTGTGTGTGTGTATGATAGATAGGTGTCTCTCACTCTCTCACTCTCTCTCTCACACACACACACACACTTGGGTCCATATATATTTGGACACAGGCACAATTTTCATACTTTTGGCTCTGTATGCCTACTAGAAAAAAATGTGTGTGTGTTAATACTTTCAGAACACTCTACATCAGCCCTCAAAATTTCCGCTCGCATTTTGCTAGTGGATTTTGAGGGCTGGGCGGTCGTGGGGCAAGGGAGAGGAGGAGATGCTGCCGCATTGATCAGTGCGCGGGGAACATAACGGCTTTCATTTCAATAGCTGTGTGCTCCCCGTCTTCATATATAGCCCCTCCCCCTTGTCCGGGCACTTTGATAGACAGGTCACCCGCCCCAGGATTGGGCAGGTGATCTGTCTATCAAAGTGCCGGGAAAAGGGGGAGGGGCTGTGACGGCACGCGCGGCGTGGAACACACAGCTATTGAAATGAAAGCTGTTACGTTCCCCGTGCACTGATCAATGCGGCGGCGGCAGCAGCTCCTCCTCTCCTCTCGCCCCACGACGGCCCTCCCCGCGCTGATCAACCAGACATCGGCAGGGGGGGGGCTCTCTCTTACACAGGTAGGCCACTGGGGACCTACACATAGCTGCATTTGGGGACAGATGGCTGCATTTGGGGACAGATGGCTGCATTGGCGGCACATGCTGCACTGGCGGACACAGGCAGGCTGCAGTTTTGGACAAAGTTGTTGTTAATATTTATTTTTATAACTTAATTCTGCATAAAACATTTAAGTTTCATTTCATGAGATAATTTGAGGGCGTGATTAGGGGCGGGGCATGGTAGGGTTGGGCCCGGCCACTGGTGGCGAGTAACCCTTGAGGTCTGGCTAGTAGCTCAGGATTTGAAATTTTGAGCCCTGCTCTTCATATAAAATTAAATATACCTCCTTCAGGAGTATATAATTCTATAGCTTTTTGGCTGGGCTTCGTTTTATGTAGCAGTTCTAAGCAGAAATAGGATGTCCTTTCATTAGGGCACCATGGCCTGTGAATGCATTCAACCATGCTTAGGAAGTTCAAGCGTCTGGAAACTTGCCAGCCCAAAACAGGATTCATCAACACATAAGAAAGGGAAAACCTGATCAGTACTTTACGGTTAGGGTATGCTTTCATATTAACCCTATACAGATTTTAAAATACACTTCATTCTATTTCTTTCCTATGTTCAGTTCAAACTATTCTTTACAATTCCTTTTAATTTACTTCTTTACAACTTTACGCATGTCAAGACAAAAAATAATAGTATACCTCCTGGAGTACATGCGGATTTGCACGCGCATATAGAAACGTACCCATCGGGGGTGCCTGTGCACGAAAACGCTTGCACTACACACACATTGCATATTGTCATGCACGTTGGAGTAAGAGCAGGAATTTGAGGGCCATTATTGATTAACTTTAAAGGGATGACCTGTAGGGGATTTTAAAGTGTCACCTATAGAAAATATAGGGTAGCGAAGTTTTGTTTTACGGGCATTCACAATTTTAAACCTTGATGGGTTGGGTATCTATTTACTAGGCGCAACTTCATCTTTTACAATTTACCCAGAAATGTGTGTTTGTTTTCCCTGAAATTAAAATTGGTATGATTTTTACTGAAAATTGGCACTTGATAAACCATTGCACAAATATCATGTGGCATTAAAAAATTGGAACTACCACCATTTTATTCTCCAGGGTCTCTGTTTTTGAAAAAGGGTCAAATGCCATAGGCAAAGAGCAATGCTGATCGAGAAAATGTATATACTGTATATATTTTTCCTTGTGCTATTGGGTTCTGTTTGTTTTTTTTTTTTTTTAATAACTTCTTTCTAACTGCCTGAATTTAGACATATGCAATGTGATGTATCCAGTGGCTTTAAAATGTTTTCTACTAGGTGAATAATATCTTCAAACTATCTCTTGCTTTGCATGAAAGCATAATTCTGAATTCAGACCTGCCTTTTTTATTTGCTTAGCAGAGAGGTAACAGGCGGCACTAGAGGATAATCTTGTGACAGGTACCACCTGTCGTCTCTCTTCTGCCTGGCTGTGAGCTCTGCCTAGTTACTGTATGTACTTATTACTGTACACATACATGTATCTGGATGGCCCACAGTTCTCTGTACTTAAAGGTGTATTTCCCACTATTGCCATTGTAAAAACTCAGAATGTTAGAACTATAAACTGTGAGTGTAAAAGAAGAAAAAAAATGTGTGTGTGTGTATATATGTGTATGTGTATGTGTATGTATATGTATATGTGTATGTGTATATATATACATATACACTTGTAGCACACAGATCCTTTTCCCCCTTACCTTCCTTTCAGGGGATCACACACCATGCCACATGCCTGCGTCCTCTGGATTAGAGGTCGGACGGTGTTATGTATTTGGCGTCTGCCCCTTATATCCTCTCCCGGCATGCACAGCAGGCCAGAAACGCCCACCGTACGGCAGCCGAGAGAGGACATCCAATCGCCACTTCAAAAACCCCGGGTATAAGTGACAACACCACCTATACGCCTAAAGGGGAACTGCACGCCAGGTGACACAGCAGCAAGACAGAGTCCAAATAATTGGAAGACCCGAGCCAACTACCGCTCAGGTCACCCCTAAATTGAAGCATAATGACCCCCTAAGATGGGGACCCCGCTATAATTATATTATATATATATATATATATTATATATACACATACACATACACACATACACATACACATACACATACACACACACATACACACACACATACACACACACACACACACACACACACACACACACTTGGGTCCATATATATTTGGACACAGGCACAATTTTCATACTTTTGGCTCTGTATGCCTACTAGAAAAAAATGTAAACACAACAATCCTAATAAATTTGAAGTGCAGCCTTTCAGCTTTAATTCAAGGGCTTGAACATGAATATCAAGTACAAATTTTAGGAACTGCAACCATTTTATACAGGAGTCCCCCCCCCCCCCCCCCATTTTCAGGGGCTCAAATGTAATTGGACAAATAAATATAATCATAAATAAAATGTTCAATTTTAATATTTTGTTGAGAATCCTTTACTGGCAATGACTGCCTTAAGTCTAGAACCCATGGACATTACCAAAGACTGTGTTTCCTCCTTTCTGCTGCTTTGCCAGGCTCTAACTGTCTTCAGTTGTTCTTTGTTTGTGGGTCTTTCTGCCTTTAGTTTTGCCTTCAGCAAGTGAAATGCATGCTCAATTGGGTTAAGATCAGGTGATTGACTCAGCCATTGCAGAATAATCCACTGCTTTTCCTTCAAAAGCTCCTGGGATGCTTTTGCAGTGTGATTTGGATCATTGTCCATCTGTAATGTGAAGTGCTATCCAATCAACTTTGCTACATTTGGCTGAATCTGTACTGACAGTATATCTCTAAACACTGCAGAATTCAACTGGCTTCTTCTGTCACGTCATCAATAAACACCAACGACCTAGTGCCACTGGAAGCCATGCATGCCCATGCCATCACACTGTCTCCATGTTTTACAGATGACATTGTGTGCTTTTGGATCATGAGCTGTTCCAAGCCTTCTCTGCATTTTTTTTTCTTCCCGTCATTCTGGTACAGATTAATCTTGGTTTCATCCGTCCAAAGAGAATACTTTTCCAGAACTGGTCTGTTTTTTGTTTTTTAGATGCTTTTTGGCAAAGTCTAATCTGGCATTTCTATTCTTCAGGCTTATGAATGGTTTGCCCCTTGTGGTGAACCCTCTGTATTTGCTCTCACAAAGTCTTCTCTTGATTGTAGACTTTGACAATGATACGCCAACCTCCTGGAGAGAGTCTGTCACTTGTCTGGATGTTGTGAATGAGTTTTTCTTTACTAAAGAGAGGATCCCGCGATCATCCACCACTGTCTTCTGTGGACGGCCAGGCCTTTTTATGTTACTGAGCTCACCAGTGCTCTTTCCGCAGAATGTTCCAAATTGTTAATTTGGCCACTTCTAATGTTGCTGCTATCTCTCTCTAATGGATTTGTTTTTGTTTTTCATGCCTTACAATGACCTGTTTCACTTGCGTGGGCAGCTCCTTTGAACGCATTATGTAGGTTCACAGCAATAGATTCCAAATGCAAATACCACACTTAGAATCAACTTTAGACATTTTACCTGCTTAATTGATGAAGAAATAACGAAGGAGTAGCCCACATCTATCGAAATGGCTTTTAACTCAATTGTCCAATTACTTTTGGTCCCTTGAAAAAAGGGGGGGATAGCTATTCTTAAGAGCTGTAATTCCTAAACCCTTCCTCCGATTTGGATGTACATACCCTCAAATTAAACCTCGGAGTGTACACTTTCAGCCCATATCCATTATATATGGTAACTATAGTTTGAATATGTTTTGGTAAATAAATACCGGGAAAAAAAAACAAAAATTGTGCTGTGTCCATATACAGTGGGTACGGAAAGTATTCCGACCCCTCTAAATTTTTCACTCTTTGTTATATTGCAGCCATTTGCTAAAATCATTTTAAAAAAATCCTCAATGTACACACAGCACCCCATATTGATAGAAACACAGAATTGTTGACATTTTTGCAGATTTATTAAAAAAGAAAAACTGAAATATCACATGGTCCGAAGTATTCAGACCCTTTGCTGTGACACTCATATATTTAAGTCAGGTGCTGTCCATTTCTTCTGATCATCCTTGAGATGGTTCTACACCTTCATTTGAGTCCAGCTGTGTTTGATTATACTGATTGGACTTGATTAGGAAAGCCACACACCTGTCCTATATATATATAAGACCTTACAACTCACAGTGCATGTCAGAGAAAATGAGAATCCTGAGGTCAAAGGAACTGCCTGAAGAGCTCAGAGACAGAATTGTGGCAAGGCACAGATCTGGCCATGGTTACCAATAAAAATTCTGCTGCACTTAAGCTTCCTAAGAGCACAGTGGCCTCCATAATCCTTAAATGGAAGACGTTTGGGATGACCAGAACCCTTCCTAGAGCTGCCGTCTTGCCAAACTGAGCTATCGGGGGGAGAAGAGCCTTGGTGAGAGAGGTAAAGAAGAACCCAAAGATCACTGTGGCTGAGCTCCAGAGATGCAGTCGGGAGATGGGAGAAAGTTGTAGAAAGTCAACCATCACTGCAGCCCTCCACCAGTCGGGGCTTTATGGCAGAGTGGCCCGACGGAAGCCTCTCCTCAGTGCAAGACACATGAAAGCCTGCATGGCGTTTGCTAAAAAACACCTAAAGGATTCCAAGATGGTGAAAAATAAGATTCTCTGGTCTGATGAGACCAAGATAGAACTTTTTGGCCTTTATTCTAAGCAGTATGTGTGAAGAAAACCAGGCACTGCTCATCACCTGTCCAATACAGTCCCAACAGTGAAGCATGGTGGTGGCAGCATCATGCTGTGGGGGGTGTTTTTTCAGCTGCAGGGACAGGACGACTGGTTGCAATCGAGGGAAAGATGAATGCGGCCAAGTACAGGGATATCCTGGATGAAAACCTTCTCCAGAGTGCTCAGGACCTCAGACTGGGCCGAAGGTTTACCTTCCAACAAGACAATGACCCTAAGCACACAGCTAAAATAATGAAGGAGTGGCTTCACAACAACTCCGTGACTGTTCTTGAATGGCCCAGCCAGAGCCCTGACTTAAACCCAATTGAGCATCTCTGGAGAGACCTAAAAATGGCTGTCCACCAACGTTTACCATCCAACCTGACAGAACTGGAGAGGATCTGCAAGGAGGAATGGCGGAGGATCCCCAAATCCAGGTGTTGAAAAACTTGTTGCATCTTTTCCAAAAAGACTCATGGCTGTATTAGATCAAAAGGGTGCAAATACTAAATACTGAGCAAAGGGTCTGAATACTTGGGACCATATGATATTTCAGTTTTTTTCTTTTTTTAATAAATCTGCAAAAATTTCAACAATTCTGTGTTTTTCTGTCAATATAGGGTGCTGTGTGTACATTAATGAGGAAAAAAATGAACTTAAATGATTTTAGCAAATGGCTGCAATATAACAGTGTGAAAAATTTAAGGGGGTCTGAATACTTTCCGTACCCACTGTGTACGTATATATGTAAGTCTCTCGATCTCTCGATCGATCTCTTTCTCGAAGAATTTTAGGACGTGTACTACAGTTTTCTTATAAATAAGCGTGACATCGTTGCATCCAGTTATGACCTATTTTACAGGGGTTTTAACACATTTTTATTTCCCCCTGCTCTATACAACAAAATTCTCAGTCTTAATTTTAATATTAACATGAAAAACAGAAAAGGAACTTAGAACAGTTAGTGATTTGTAAACCCTTACATATACCCAGTGAAGCGACTGGCCTCGCTGATGCAAATCCTCCTACTTAATTTGTACCCGTTTTATCTGGTTTTCTCTTCTCTACATCCATTCAATTTATAAAGCTTGTCTGAGCTTCCAGAAGAAAGCAGGGGGCGGGGAGCTGAATTTTCTCTACAGAGCTTAGTGAGGGGAGGTGTGTCCCTTCCCTCCAATCATCTTTCAAACAGAAATGAGGCTGTCAATCACAGGCTGTGTGCTAGAACTCCCTCCCCTGTCACCTTTTTACCTTATGTTGTCAGGAAAACTTGTCAGAATTGACTCCTGCTGATAGCAGAGGAGTGAGGCAGCAGACAGAAATGACACGTAGTGGTCTTGATTTAGACAAGTACTTGCTTTAGAGGGGATAAGCTTTGTTCATATTTCATGTCTGTGGTTTACAACTACTTTAAATCTTGATGTCCTCCTACATTAGTGGTCAGTGTAGAAAAGACCCCTTAGGTTCGTGGTTAGTAGAAACTTTCCCAGCGCTTAAGGAATCACTATGAACCTCAGGAGGAACCCTGGTTGAGAAGGCTGAACTAGGCATTATATGCCAAGAAATGTGGATATTTTGTAGACTATTGGCCTTATTCAGTGAGTAGTTTAAGGACAAAACTTAGCAATGCACAATAATCAAAAGGCCCTTGCTTCAAGAAACTGCAGTACAAAATTGATTTTGATTAGTTTCTATGGAGTGATGCATTTCGGGTTTTGCTCTCCTTCCAGTGTTGGTTAAACTAGCCTCCTGCTAAGGAAAAGGGCTGAAGTCAAGCTTGCAGCTTTATTTAGGTGGAATTATGGTTTGGAGAAATGGTCTTGTATTTAACCACAGCGGCTTATTTTGTTGCTTTTACAGCATTGAGTTACAGTGGGGTCTGTTCAAGTGTAACCAGGCGCGTCAGTATTTTGTTTTTAACCAGAGTCCTGCAGAGTCCCCTAAAATTTGCCTACCTGTTGATATAAGAAGTGAGCCCGACTTGCTCAGAAGCAATCATGCTTAAGAAGACGAGAACCAATTCCCCCTTGTGTGTCTGGTTGCTTTTCTTTTATAGCTTATTTTTAGACTCTTGTTTTTATTTTGAAAATGTCTTAAATATCTTAGTTTTATGGTAATAAAATATTACCACGTGCATGCATTTAAATAGTACAGAGACCAATAGTTCAAAGTACCCTGTAGCAAAAGTTCTAAATACAGTAAGTCTTCATTAGTTGACCTGTTCTGGAAAAAAATATTGGCTGCTGTGGGTTGTATCTCATTTTTTAAATGCATGTGTTCGTGTATGTTCACATACCAGCAGTGGTTCTCAACCCTGTCCTCAAGTACCCCCAACAGGCCATGTTTTGCAAATTTCTCTTCGATAAAATAGCTGTCTAAAATTCCAAGCTATTGACTCTGACCTGTGCAAGATAAAGGAAAACCTGCAAACATGGCCTGTTAGGGGTACTTGAGGACAAGGTTGAGAACCACTGATTTACAGTATATAGTTGACATTGTCTGTATGTGTCTCTTGCATAATGTGTTGAGGAGCAGCACCTTAAAGCAGTGGAGAAGCAAATGGTGATCTCGCGATTTTAAAGAACTGCGCTGTAAGGCCTCATGCACACTGGATGTTTTTACTGTGGCTGTTAAGGGCATCAGGTGTTTTTTGTTTTTTTCTTTTTTTCCTGTACCTCTATTGGCCTATGTGTACAAGCACACATAGGCATTAAGAGGCAAGAAGAAAAAAACAAAAAACTCATAGCCAGCGCATCGAGGAAGAGTGGGGTTTTGGCAGAAAAAAATATTTCAAACGTGTAAACGCATCTACGCGTTTGAATGCTAGAAGCTTTCAGCACTTGAGCATTAATTCATTTCAATTGGCAGAGTAAATTATTATTCTGGCCAATTAAATTTAATGCTGAAGCGCTTGACGTGCCTAAATGCTTTTACATGGGTTTACAAGCGTCCAAAGCGCTACTTCTAGGAGAGATAGCCAAACGTTCTGTGTGCACGAGGCCTATATTTCTATTCACTAGGATTTCTAATACTTTTTATTTTTCAGATCTGTGTAATTTAGGTTAAGTAAATTGGGGTTATAGGTTTTTAAACTGAACTCCTTGGAACAATAAAACGCAAATATATATTTCTCTTACCATCCATGGACTGACATGGTGTCTCTTTACACTTTACACGTGGGTTATGTCCCTGCTTGCAGGAGAAGACCTAGGCAGAATGTGAGATGTTATACATACATTCTAAAAGCCAGAGCTGAACAGCCCCACCCAGGGGGCGGTCCCTCCGGGCATAACCCTCCCACTACAGTCAGCAGACTTCAGTTTTTTTCTGCCTAGCAGAAGGAGAAGACGTGGCTCTCTCAGGAGCCAGTCTCCTGACCTATTTTTTATTCCTTTTCTGGAATTCTTTTTTATTTTATATTTGAGAATCTTCTATCAACTGTCGGCTGGGCAACAGGTTTGGTACAAGATATCCTCGTAGTCTTCCCTGTCCGACCATCGAGCGTGCTGATCCTCGCCTTGTGTGCGTGAGACTCAGTTTACGACAGGCCCCATGACTCCAGGGGTGGCCGGGTTTGCTTTCATGCTCCCACGGTCCTCTCAAGACTGAACAGTTCCTGACTGACTGTATCTTTCGCGGTGGACCGGGCCGACAGCTACTCAGTACTGCACTGTGATAGTCCTGTCAGAAACACACCAGTGGGTCCCTCAGGGGACGGGTAAGTAGTCTCTCCTGCCTGCAGGTGAGTACAAAAAGCTGTGTGTTTCTCTGTGGGGGATTTTCCCTGTCTCCCCCTGTATTTCATTGTCACTCTCTGTCACCATTGCTGGCGCTGTGCTGTGTGGGGTGCCTGGGGGTCACTCTGTTCTTGGAGGGGCTCATGCTGGTCTGCAGATATGCTTGGGGCCTTTTTTTGTGAGTTTTGGGGCCTGAGCGCCGAGTGGCGCTGTGTGTGTGCTGTTGTTTCACTTTAGCTGCGTCATGGCGGCCATCTTGCCGCGGATCGCCTCAGTGAAGTGCGGCGGCCATTTTCTTGTAGCCTGCGCGCTCTTCAGCACTAGTTTTGGCCTCTAGTGCTGCTGTAACAGCGCGAATCTCCTCACAATCTCCTCACAGCTCACCAGCGCTGACACTGCGCGGTACAGACAGCGGAACTGAGCGGTCCCTGGTCCGGTTTGGTGAGTCCCCTGGGCGCCCCCTCCTCAGTCAGCACAGCCTGTGGGTGGACTTTTTATCTGAGGAGTCTCAGAGGGGGGCAATGTGGAGTCTCGGTCACCAGCTTCCCCTAAATGTCAGTGGACAACAGGCAGTGCTTCAGCACCTGCGGTCCCTAGGGACCAGTTGTGGGCAGTCCTGGAATCATTTCTGACCAGGATGGGAGCTGTGTGCAAGCGCAAGGGAGCAAAAAGGCGCCCTCTCCTCACTTTTACTACATGAGGGCAGTGCGCTGATTCAGATATGGGCCTAGCCACTACTGCTCAGGACCCTAGTTCTGAATGTATTGGATGGTTTTGAACAGGACATTCCTTATGTGGAAAACTCCAGTTCTGAGTCTGTAAATGACAGGGCGCTTGTTAGTGTACTCATGACTGCGGTGAGGGACACTCTCAGGCTAAAATGCTGCGGATGCAGAACCTCAGGCTGATACAGTCTCCTTTGGTTCTTTTAAGGCCAGGCCTTCTAAAGAGGTTTTTCCATATGTACTTTCTTTGACCAGCTCATTGATAAGGTCTGGGAAAAGCCGCAGAAGAATTTTTTTTTATGGTCCCGAGGCGTTTGTCTATCAGATACCCCTTGAAGATGCCCTACTTAAAAAGTGGGCTTCTCCCCCAGTGGTCGACCCTCCAGTCGCCCGGTTGAACAAGGCCATCACTCTCCCGATGGAGGGGACTCCTGCATTTGAGGACCCCACTGACAGGAGGTCAGAAGTGGTGAGCAGAACCATGTTTGCCTTGTTGGGATCAGCCCTACGACCTGTGGTAGCGGCGACCCTTGTGTCTAAAACACTTACAGGTTGGGCAAAAATGTTGCACCTAGCTGTACAGGAGCATATTCTTCCTCCAGACACAGTTGCTCTGGCCCACCAACTGGTTCAGGGCCTGGTTTCTGTGTGCGACGCCACGCTGAACGCGGCTCCTTTAATATCCAGGGCCTCTGTCTCGGCGGTGGTATTGCGTCGTCTTATCTGGTTGAAATGCTGGTCTGCTGACCTAGCCTTAGGAAGCTCCTGACGGATCTACTATTTAAAGGCGGTAGACCTTTCGGTGCTGCTCTGGATGACATCGTCATGGATGTCACGGGAGGTAAACGCACTCTTCTTCCTTAGACTAGCAAGGGTGAGGAGGCCCGCCGCAAACAGGGGCCTTCCTTTCCAGCAAAACGGGGTTTTTTCGTCAGTCAGAGTCCACAGGTAGGCCCTCTCAGACTGACGGCAGTGCGGCTGGTGGGCACAAGTGCCCCTGGGTGCGTAAGCCAAACAAGCGGCTCCCAAGCCCGCCTCCGCGTGAAGTCTTGCCTCCGCCCGACTCTGGGGTGGGGGGACGACTTCGCAGGTTCACGGATCGGTGGACCTCCCGAATCTCCGACTGGTGGGTGTGCGAGGTGGTCACCTCAGGATATAGGATAGTATTCCGATTCTGGCCCCCACACAGATTCTTTCCCTTGAATCTTCCTCTCCTTCCTACCTGTCGGCCAGCCCTCTTGGGGGCTGTACAGGATTTGATCAGGTCCGGAGTGGTTGTGCCGGTTCCGTCACAGGAGAGTTTTCAGGGATTCTACTCGAATCTGTTTGTCGTCCCAAAAATAGGACGTGGTTCGACCTATCCTGGACCTCAAGGCCCTGAATGCCTTCGAGAAGGTGCAGAAATTCCGCATGGAATCCATTCGCACGGTGATCACTACACTCCACCAAAGTGATTTTCTTCTGGCGTCCTTGGACTTCAAGGACGCCTACTTGCATGTTCCGATCTGCGCAAGTCACCAGAAGTTTCTGCGCCTTGTGATCAGCGAAGTCCACTATCGATTGTGGCTCTTCCTTTCGGCCTTGCCTCGGCACCAAGGGTGTTCACCAAGGTGCTTGCTCCGGTTCTAGCCTTCTGTTACAGAGAGGTATTGCTGTCGTGGGCTATCTGGACTGTCTTCTGCTATGAGCAAAAAGTGGCTCAGATTAGAGGAAAGGTGACTATCGTCAATTAGACCCTCAGGGACTTCGGGTGGTTCCTGAACATTCAGGAGTCAGTCCTGGTCCCGACTCAGTGTCTGGAGTATCTAGTTCTGGTTCTGGACTCCTTGGAGGCAAAGGTATCCTACCTCTGGAGAAGTTGCTGACACTTCAGTCTGCGGTGCGGGTGGTGACATCCCGAAAATGGTTGTCAATCCGTTGTTTGCATGAGAGTCCCGGGACTCCTGGTGGCCTCCTTCGCGGCCATTCCGTATGCCCAATCACACACCAGGGCATTGCAGAAGGAGATCTTGTCCACCTGGGACAAATCCCTGTTGTCCTTGGATCTTCGGATCCAGGTGATTCACCTGGTCAGGGCGTCCCTGACGTGGTTGAGACCCTCGGCTCTTCGGTCCGGAAGGTCGTTCCCCTCCCATCCAATGGACGGTACTCACGACGGACACCAGCCTGACGGGCTGGGGTGGAGTCTGGGGAGTCCTGTCGGCTCAAGGCCTTGGACTCTGGACGAGCCCGTTTACCAATCACTGTTCTGGAAATACGGGCCATCAGACTGTGTCTCTCCTCAGGTCGGAGAGAGTACGGTTCGCTCCATCAGGAGCCAGTCGGACAACGCCACGGCGGTGGCGTATGTAAACCATCACGGGGGGACTCGGAGCTCAGCTGCGGCTTCTGAGGTAGTCCGTATCCTGAAGTGGGCCGGAAGAAACGTGCCGGCTCTGTAGGGGCAGACTATCTGAGTCGCCGGACCAGGAAGAGTGGTCCTTGCATATTTCAACTCCTTTGCCGACGGTGGGGCACGCCGGATGTGGACCTGATGGCCTCTCGACTCAGTCGCAAGGGTCGAGGTTGTGGCCAGATCCAGGGATCCTTGGGCGATGCCTCAGATGCGTTGGTGGCCCCATAGGGTCCTTATCGCCTGATATAAACTCCGGTGATCCTAATTGTTCCGGATTGGCCTCAGCGTCACTGGTACGCTGATCTGGTACGTCTCGTTGCGGACGTTCCTTGGCGGTTGCCGATGAGGGAGGACCTTCAGTCTCAAGGTCCTATGTTTCATCCGGCTTACAGTCTCTGGCTTTAACGGCAGGGCTGTTAAAAGCCAGGTGTTGAGGGACCGAGGTCTCTCGGACTCTGTCATTTTGACCATGTTAAGGACACGGAAGTCTTCCTCCAGGCAGATCTCACCGTGCCTGGAAAGCTTATATCGCCATATGCAAAGCGCTGGACTGGCGTCCTCGGACGTATTCTGTCCCCAGAATCCTGCGTCCTCTGCAGTGTGGAGTGACCCAAAAGCTTGCTTTGAGTACCATCAAGGATCAGATTTCGGCCTTGGCCGTCTTCTTTCAGCGACCTCTAGCGGGTCTTTTCTTGGTTAGCACCTTGTGTTGGGGGTTCGCCATGTGCTCCCTCCTGTCAAGCCTTCTCTCCCACCGTGGGATCTGAATTTGGTGCTCTCGGTCCTCCAGGAACCTCCTTTTTGGGAATATCCGGGATATTCCTCTCTTGTCTTGTCTCAGAAGGTGGCCTTTTAGTGGCAATCACTTCTGTTTGACGAGTGTCTGAGTTGGCGGCTTTGTCCTACAAGTCGCCATATTTAGTCATCCATAAGGATAAGGCGGTGTTGCATCCGCGACCTTCCTTTTTGCCAAAGGTGGTGTCTACCTTTCACCTACATGAGGACATTGTCCTCCCGTCCTTGTGTCCTCACCCATCGCATCCCAGAGAGTTTGCGCTGCACATATTGGATGTGGTACGAGCCTTACGGGTGTACCTGTCTGCTACTGCTTCTATTCGGAAGTCTGACTCACTGTTTGTGACTGTCCCTGGTCCATAACAGGGCCAAGCGGTTTCGTCTGCCATCATTTTTAGGGGGATCAGACAAACCGTCATTCAAGCCTATGCTCTCAAAGGGCGGGCGCCTTCCTTTCCGGTTACGGCGCATTCCACCAGGGCAATTGGTGCTTCCTGGGTTTTCCGACATCAAGCGTCGGTTGCACAAGTGTGCAAGGCGGCGACCTGGTCGTCTGTTCATGCCTTTTAAGTTTTTATAAGGTTGATGTGGCTGCATCTTCGGATGCTTCCTTCGGCCGCAGGGTGCTGCAGGCCGCTGTTTAAAGTTGCGACTCCTCCGTTGAGGAGCTCTGCCTTCTTGGAGTGAAAGTTTGGTTTTTGCATTTATACTGCTCCCATCCCTCTTGACACTGCTTTGGGACATCCCACGTGTAAAGTGTAAAGAGACACTGTGTCAGTCCATGGATGATAAGAGAAAATAGGATTTTTTGTACTCACCGTAAAATCCTTTTCTCTGACATCCATGGACTGACACGGCACCCACCCTTCCTTTTAAGTTTGTACTGCTTTGTTACGAACTGAAGTCTGCTGACTGTAGTGGGAGGGTTATGCCCGGAGGGACCGCCCCCTGGGTGGGGCTGTTCAGCTCTGGCTTTTAGAATGTATGTATGTATGTATAACATCTCACATTCTGCCTAGGTCTTCTCCTGCAAGCAGGGACATAACCCACGTGTAAAGTGTAAAGAGACACCGTGTCAGTCCATGGATGTCAGAGAAGGATTTTACGGTGAGTACAAAAAATCCTATTTTTTGATGCCAAGCCCACTACTTTTTTGCCATATAGCAGTGATAGCTAACCTTGGCGCCCCAGATGTTTTGGAACTACATTTCCCATGATGTTCATGCACTCTGCAGTGTAGTTGACTATCATGGGAAATGTAGTTCCAAAACATCTGGGGTGCCAAGGTTCGCCATCACTGCCATATAGAAATGCACAAAAAATAAATAAAAAAAATTGTCCTACATATTCTACTCCCATTCTGAAAAATCACCACCTTCTGCTCCTTTGTAATTGCTCTATCTTTCATGTTATGATGCTGTATGGAAAAACGGATGCGGCAGTGATAAATTCATAACAACAGTGCATGTAATGGGGAAGCTCTGGGAAATGGGCTGTGATTAGCGCAGTGACAGAAATGCAATTATTTCTTACACTTTTGAGAAGGTACCAATTTTGTCCAATCCATTTTTGGAGTTTTGCGTTTGAGTTTTTGTTTATCCACTTTTTTGTCATACCAATACAAACAAAAGAAATGAAAATGAGAATGCCTAAACGTGTAATTGCAACAATTTTCTGGGCATTATCTGACAAATGCAGGATGCCAATATTTTTGGTCATCACTGTATATAATGTGTTTTTAGGCTATGCATATACAAGCCGGTATAAATTTTTTTTAATTTTTTTTAGAAATCAAATATCAAAATAATCCCTAGATCCAGTAATATACCGTATATACTCGCGTATAAGCCGACCCGAATGTAAACCGAGGCACATAATTTTACCACAAAAAACTGAGGAAACTTATTGACTCGAGTATAAGCCTAGGGTGTCCATCTGCATGCCTCACTTTGCCTCACTTGCCCATGCCTCACTGTGCCCATGCCTAGACTGACGTTTAACATGGGAGTCTATGGAAGGGGTGCCCGGCTTTAAAAATCTGAGCTCCCCGGCCGTAGGTTCCCCAGACAACAAACTTTGCACACTTGTAGAGGAGACATGGGGCTACATGTATGCCAAGTTTCGGGTCCAGTAGACTTATGACCGGCCGGTACCGGGTCCCCAAAATCACTGGAGAAATGACCGTTTAACATGGGAGTCTACAGAAGGGGTGCCCGACTTTGAAAAATCAGTGCTCCCCGGCTGTAGGTCCCCCAGACAACAAACTTTACTCACTTGTAGAGGAGACATGGGGCTACATGTGTGACAAGTTTCGTGTCCCAAGGACCTACGGCCGGCCGGTACCGGGTCCCCAAAGTCCAGGAGATCAGGCACAAAAAGATGACTCGAGTATAAGCCGAGGGGGGCATTTTCAGCAGAAAAAATGTGCTGAAAAACTCGACTTCTACTCGAGTATATATGGTAAGTCAAGATCCTGGCCCCAATATTAGATCAGGTAGGCTATCTGGTACATCAAAAGGTATAGATAAGGAAGTTCGAGAAGTGGGTACAGGGTGGTGCCAAGCTTGACTTTACAGGATCAGTTATTTGCTCAAAGCATGAGTTGACCGTATATTTAAAGCCTGGTACACACTAGTATTTATTTTTTTAATTAATTTTTTCAGCCCAGTAAAACCTGACCGTTTTTAAAAGGAGCTTATGTACTAACAATCCAATGTTAGTACAGCAATCTCCCCTGCTGTTCTATTGTGTTCTGACAGGGGGACAGCCACCTGCCAAAACACTCCAGTCAGCGCTCTCAGCCATTGGCTGAGAGCGTTGATCAGGAGTTGGTCAGCAGACCTTTTTGGTCATGCCCCTTCGACAGAAGCCAGCCTGACTGCAGTACACACGGGCCAAATGTCGGCCAGTTTTCATTAAACTGGCTGATGCTTCCTGACATTTAGCCTGTGTGTACTGCTTTAAGAAAAGGCAGGAGGCTGATTACAAGCCTGCTTTAGATTTTTATTTACCAGATATGTGTATTTATAATGGCATTTAAACTTGGAACATATTTTTAACATTATTTTGTTCCTATAAAATAAATGTGTACATATGGTTGAACTACGGTAAGAGTGGAAAGCAATATAGTTTTTTTAAAGTGATTTGTGGCTTAAATACTTTTAAAAGGCTTCCGTACAAAGAAGATAGTTGGGTAGTAGAGCACCTGAAAGTGTGTTGGCTAGTGAAGATTCTTTAATAACTTGACGCAGGGATCAGCAACCAAAGCATTCAACATGATTTTCAGTGGCTCCTGCAAGTTTGATAAGTTTGTCTACAAAATCTGATATTTCTTGTTTCAACATAACTGTAGGAAAAGTTCTTAAATTACCTGTGGTGTTGTGAGTTTTCCAGACTGATTTCTATGTTTGAAAAAAGCATCTATTGCATTAATCTCAATACTGTCTATACACACAAAAATGTGCGTATCCAAATGCCAAGTCATCTTACAACAGATGATTCAGAAGTGTAGATGTAGCTGAAATTAACATCCTACTACAGGTCAGACACAGAGCAACAAAGCCACGAAAGACAGAGACACACTAAAACTGGAAGTCACATTTACTCTTCAGTATACATGAACAGTAAATATGAAGAAATGCATAATAGTAAATATGAAGAAATACTGTATATTTTGTGTGCACACCTGGTAATATAATAAAGCGGTTATAAAGGTTCAGCTTTTTTTTTTTTTTTTTTTCCTTTAAAATAATAAACATGTCATACTTGCCTGCTCTGTGTAATAGTTTTGCACAGAGCGGCCCTGAACCTCTCCTGAGCGGCCCTGGCTCGTCTTCTTTGTCTGTCCCCATAGTAAGCGCATGCTATGGGGGCAGAATTGCGGGTCCAATCTCAAGCTGGGCTGTTTGTCTTTGAGAGCACAAAGATTTGCGACAGAGGTACTGGTCACAGGAGTGCCACAAGTTTTTAGCCATTCTTGTGGCTCACAGGAGTACATGTACTCCAGTGACCCACAGTTGGTTATAGCAGGCTATTGTCTGCTGTTAGCTGATGGGGCAGAGTCGTGCCAAGCTCAGGAAGGAACCCAACAGTATTGTCGGGTTCCACCCCACAGCTGGCTCTACATTTCAGCGTGTGGCTGAGAGATGGAGCCATCTGTGCCCACCCATCTCCAACTTGGGCGCTCCAGTGAGCACTGGTGGAACAGAACAGACAGCTATGACTGACGGACTGTCGCTGCACTACACATGGAGCAGACTGCAAACTGAGTGATCAGAGGTCATGTGATCGCTCAATGTTCTGTGCTAGAATTGGCATGGGACTAAAGCTGTAGGGAAATATTTTTTTGCTAAACGTGAGTTTTAAATTTTGAATGTGGTAAGTTTTAGAAATAGTTAAAATTTGTGAAGATCTAAAATATATACTAATGCAGAGTTTAAATGTAAATTAGAAGGCCATGTAACTACTTCTTTATATAAAATGATTTAACATTCCTGTTCCTTTTTTAAATAAGTCATACACAAATGGTCTACTTTGGTTAGAATGCAAAATTTCCCCTGCCACACTTGACGAAATGAAACAAATAAAATAAAATCTGGCCCATTATGTGTCGCATGCTTTATAGATGCAAATGAGATTTACAGGCAATGCCAAGTAAACCTGTCCCAAACCCTTGGCAGTTTAAACTGAGAATGTGATTAAAAGAATGGGCAAGGTCATGTTTTACTTGGTGAAAACCTGATCTAAAAATGAGCAGTAGATCCAGCTGAAGTGTAAACTGAAGTCCCAGCAATTGGAGCTGTCAAAAAAACAAAAAAAAACAGGCGTGCAATGTTTATCAACAACATTGCTCTGTCGAAAGATAAAGAAACCTTGTTTTCTTTTTGTATCTTACTGTTGTTTTTCTGTATCTTACTGTTTGTTCTTCAATAAAGTCTGTTTGAAGCAACCTGTTTTTTGTTAAATGTTCCTCTGTTTAACCTCCCCTCCCACCTTATTAACCCTTAATTTACTCTAATCAGCCTTAATTAACTCCTTATCCTCCTCAATTTAATTATTATTTTCCTGGTGTTTTTTATTTACTTATTTATTTTTTGGTCCCTTTTTTTTATTTTTATTTTTTATTATAAACTATTAATAGTGTTTTTGTTTTTTTTTTTGCTTTGATCGTTAATATTTTTACATCTTTGACCTATATTTACACATTTCACACTGAAAAAAAAAAATGTAATTTGTAAATAACGTTTAAAATGGTTTGCTTTGACAGCTAAAGTATTAACAAAACTGTTGCGGTAGGTATCGGTAATTGGAGTCGGCGAGTACTAAAAAAAAAAAAGTATCAGTACACGTAAGAAAATGATATTGGTGCATCCCCATTAGGAAGCTCTTGTTCCATTCACTGTTAAAGACATGGTCTGTTTTTTATACCACACTATTTTAGTTTTTTAATTTTTTATTTTTTTTTCCTTGTCTTTGGAACCCCTTTTCTTGCCACAAGACCTGGGAGAAGACCGTAGCAACTGCAAAATGTTAAAAGAACAAAATGCTGAAATAGTTTGGAGTATGCACTAGCTTATCTGTGACAACATACTGCTTATGCTGGCCTTGCACTGTTCGAATTTCTGCCGTTTCCTGCTTAGTAGTGGGCTCTGTTTGCCTCCTTGCACACAACATTGTTTAATTAAGAAATCAAGTTTGGTGGAAAATTTCAGCCCATCAGCAACTGCAAGAGAAAAAAATGTTTGTACTTTGGAACTCAACATCAACTCATCAGACGTACCGAGAATTTTCGTATGCACATTCGATCAAAAATCTATTAGTGTACGGCCAGCATTTGTCTGATTTGGTCACCTGCATTTTAATGCAGTCATTTGATGGTACAAACGTGTTTGATTTTGATGCAATATAAGCACTAAGGGGTACCTCTAATTCTTTTCTTGCACTTTTTATGCGACCTATCATGTCACTGGGGAACCTTTTAAACTTGTCCTACTGCTTTGCACCTGATCAAGTATCACCTAGTTTAATGCTGAATTCCAAGAAAATGAACATCCCCTGGAAACTGCAAGGGTTTAATCATTTATTTTGCCTAGGTTACTGTTAAAAAGTAAAAAAAAAAAAAAATTCTCGTCATCCATGGACTGACACGGCGTGTCTTATACACCTTTTACACGTGGGTTATGTCCCTGCTTGCAGGAGAAGACCTAGGCAGAATGTGAGATGTTATACATACATTCTGAACAGCCCCGCCCAGGGGGGCGGTCCCTCCGGACATAACCCTCCCACTGCAGTCAGCAGACCTCAGTTTTTTTTCTGCCTAGCAGAAGGAGAAGACGTGGCTCCGCGGTCCTCTCAAGATAGAACAGTCCGGCTGTATCTTTCGCGGTGGACCGGGCCGACAGCTACTCAGTACCGCACTGTGATGTTTCTGTCAGAAACACACCAGTGGGTCCCTCAGGGGATGGGTAAGTAGTCTCTCCTGGCTGCAGGTGAGTACATGCTGTGTGTTTCTTGTGTGGGCGATTTCCCTGTCTCCCCCTGTGTTTTTTAATGTCACTCTCTGTGCACTTCGCTGGCGCGGTACTGTGTGGGGTGCCTGGGGGCCATACTGTCCTGGGGGGGCTCATGCTGCTCTGCATTTCGCTGGGGCTGTTTATTTGAGAGTGAGGGGCCTGGGCGCCGTTCGGCGCCATGTTTGGTGACTGTGCTGTTTTTTACATTGGCGGCCATCTTGCCGTGGTCCGCCAGAGCACATTGCGGCGGCCATTTTCTTGTAGCCGCACCTTTTTCTAGCTCTAGTTTGGCCTCTAGCGCTGCTCAGGAACGGCGCGAATCTCCTCAGTCTCTCTTCTCTCAGCTCACTCACGCTGAGCGGCGCGGAGAGACAGGGCAGCGGAACCGAGCGGTCCTGGTCAGGTTGGTGGGTCCCCTGGGCATTCCCCTACTTCAGTCAGCACAGCCTGTGGGTGGTCTCAGAGGGGGACATTATGGAGTCAGTCACCAGCTTCCCCTAACATGCCAGAGGCAGCAGCCAGTGCTCCAGCACCTGCGGTCCCTATGGACCAGTTGTCGGCAGTCCTGGAATCATTTTTGACCAGGATGGAAGCTGTGTGTGAGCACAGGGGAGCAAAAAAGCGCCCTCTCCCCACTTTATCTCCACAAGGGGAGTGCTCTGATTCAGATATGGGCCTAGCTGCTGCTGCTCAGGACCCTAACTCTGAATATTTAGATGGTTTTGAACAGGACATTCCTTGTGAGGAAGACTCCAGTTCTGAGTCAGTAAATGACAGGGCGCTTGTTAGTGAACTCATTGATGCAGTGAGGGACACTCTCAAGCTGAATGCTGCGGCTGCAGAACCTCAGGCAGAGGCAGTCGCCTTTGGGTCTTTTAAGACCAAGCCTTCTAAAAAGGTTTTTCCATATGTACCTTTCTTTGACCAGCTCATTGACCAGGTCTGGGAAAAGCCGCAGAAGACTTTCATGGTCCCGCGGCGTTTGTCTATTAGATACCCCTTTGAAGACGCCCTGCTTAAAAAGTGGGCTTCTCCCCCGGTGGTCGACCCTCCAGTCGCCCGTTTAAACAAGGCCACCACTCTCCCGATGGAGGGGACTCCTGCGTTTGAGGACCCCACTGACAGGAGGTCAGAAGTGGTGAGTAGAGCCATGTTCGCCTTGTTGGGATCCACCCTTTGGCCAGTAGTAGCGGCGACCCTTGTGTCTCAGACAATCACGGAATGGGCAAAAATTTTGCACCAAACTGTGCAGGAGTATAACCTTCCTCCAGACACTATTGCTCTGGCCCACCAGATGGTGCAGGGTCTGATATATGTGTGCGACGCCACGTTGGACGCGGCCCCTTTAATATCCAGGGCCTCTGTCTCGGCGGTGGTATTGCGTCGTCTCATCTGGTTGAAATGCTGGTCTGCTGACCTAGCCTCTAAGAAGCTCCTGACGGATCTACCTTTTAAGGGTGGTAGACTTTTTGGTGCTGCTCTGGATGACATCATCAAGGATGTCACGGGAGGTAAAAGCACTCTCCTTCCTCAAACTATCAAGGGTAAGGAGGCCCGACGTAAACCGGGTCCTTCCTTTCCAGCAAAAAAGGTTTTTTTTCGTCCGTCAGAGTCCACGGGTAAGCCATCCCAGACTGACAACAGTGCGGCTGGCGGGCACAAGCGCCCCTGGGTGCGTAAGCCGAACAAGCCGGCTCCCAAGCCCGCCTCCGCGTGATGTCTTGCCCCCGCCCGTCTCTGGGGTGGGGGGACGCCTTCGCAGGTTCACGGATCGGTGGACCTCCCGGATCTCCGACCGGTGGGTGTGCGAGGTGGTCACCTCAGGATACAGAATAGAGTTCCGCTCCTGGCCCCCAGACAGATTCTTTCCCTCAAATCTCCCTCTCCTTCCTGCCCGTCGGACAGCCCTCTTGAGGGCTGTACAGGATTTGATCGGGTCCGGAGTAATTGTGCCGGTTCCGTCCCAGGAGAGGTTTCAGGGGTTCTACTCGAATCTGTTTGTTGTTCCAAAAAAAGACGGGGTTCGGCCAATCCTGGACCTCAAGGCCCTGAATGCCTTCGGGAAGGTGCAAAAATTCCGCATGGAATCCATTCGCACGGTGATCGCTACACTCCATCAAGGGGATTTTCTGGCATCCTTGGACATCAAGGACGCCTACTTGCATGTTCCGATCTGCGCAAGCCACCAGAAGTTTCTGCGCTTTGCGGTCGGCGAAGTCCACTATCAATTTGTGGCTCTTCCCTTCGGCCTAGCCTCGGCACCGAGGGTGTTCACCAAGGTGCTTGCTCCGGTCCTAGCTTTGCTGAGGCAGCGAGGCATTGCTATCGTGGGCTATCTGGACGATTTTCTTCTAAGAGCAGACAGTGGCTCAGAATTGGAAGAAAGTGTGACTATCGTCAGTCAGACCCTCAGGGAGTTTGGGTGGCTCCTGAACGTTCAGAAGTCGGTTCTAGTCCCGTCTGGAGTATCAAGGTCTGATTCTGGACTCCTTGGAGGCAAGAGTCTTCCTACCTCCAGACAAACTACTGACACTTCAGTCTGCAGTACGGGTGCTGACGTCCCGAAAGTGGTCGTCAATCCGCTTTTGCATGAGAGTCCTGGGACTCATGGTGGCCTCCTTCGAGGCCGTTCCTTATGCCCAAGCGCACACCAGGGCTTTACAGAAAGATCTTGTCCACTTGGGACAAATCCCCGTTGTCCTTGGATCTTCAGATCCAGGTGAGTCACCTGGTCAGGGCGTCCCTGACGTGGTGGTTGAGGTCCCCGGCTCTTCGGTCCGGGAAGTCGTTCCTCCCCATCCAATGGACGGTGATCACGACGGACGCCAGCCTGACGGGCTGGGGGGGGGGGGGGGAGTCTGGGGAGTCCTGTCGGCCCAAGGGCTTTGGACTCCGGACGAAGCCCTCTTACTGATCAATGTGCTGGAGATACGGGCAATCAGACTGTGCCTCTCCTCATGGTCGGAGAAACTACAGGGTCACTCCATCAGGATCCAATCGGACAACGCCACAGCAGTGGCGTATGTCAACCATCAAGGGGGGACTCGGAGCTCAGCTGCGGCTTCCGAGGTCGCCCGCATCCTGAGGTGGTCCGAAAGAAGCGTGCCGGCTCTGTCGGCCGTCTACATTCCGGGCATAGACAATTGGCAGGCGGACTATCTAAGTCGCCAGACGCTGGACCAGGGAGAGTGGTCCTTGCACCCGAAGGTCTTTCAACTCCTTTGCAGACGGTGGGGCACGCCGGATGTGGACCTGATGGCCTCTCGACTCAATCGCAAGGTGTCGAGGTTTGTGGCCAGATCCAGGGTTCCCTGGGCGGATGCCTCGGATGCGTTGGTGGCCCCATGGGGTCAGTATCACCTGATATACGTTTATCCTCCGCTGCAGTTGCTCCCTCACCTGCTCCGCAGGGTAGCGACCGAGGGAATTCCGGTGATCCTCGTTGCTCCGGATTGGCCTCGGCGTCACTGGTACGCCGATCTGGTACGTCTCGTCGCAGACGTTCCCTGGCGGTTACCAATACGGGGGGACCTTCTGTCTCAAGGTCCTATATTTCATCCTGCTTTACAGTCTCTGGCTTTATCGGCATGGTTATTGAAAGCCAGGTGCTGAGAGACCGAGGTCTCTCGGATTCGGTCATTTCGACCATGTTAAGGGCACGGAAGTCTTCCTCCAGAAAGATCTATCACCGTACTTGGAGAGCTTACATCGCCATGTGCGAAGAGCTGGACTGGCGCCCACGAACGTATTCCGTTCCCAGAATCCTGCATTTTCTGCAGCGTGGCGTGACCCAAAAGCTCGCTTTGAGTACCATTAAGGGTCAGATTTCAGCCTTGGCCATCTTCTTTCAGCGACCGCTGGCGGGTCATCCCTTGGTTAGCACCTTTTGCGCAGGGGGTTCGCCATGTGCTCCCCCCTGTCAAGCCTCCTCTCCCCCTGTGGGATCTGAATTTGGTGCTCTCGGTTCTCCAGGAACCTCCCTTTGAAAATATTAGAGATATTCCCCTCTTGACTTTGTCTCAGAAGGTGGCCTTCTTAGTGGCCATTACTTCCATTAGACGAGTGTCTGAGTTGGCGGCCTTGTCCTGCAAGTCGCCCTTTTTGGTCATCCATAAGGATAAGGCGGTGTTACGTCCGCGACCTTCTTTTCTGCCAAAGGTGGTCTCGGCCTTCCACTTAAATGAGGACATTGTCCTTCCGTCCTTGTGTCCTCACCCATCGCATTCCAGAGAGTTTGCGCTTCACACTTTGGATGTGGTACGAGCCTTGCGGGTGTACCTGTCTGCTACTGCTTCTATTCGGAAGTCTGACTCACTATTTGTGGCTGTCTCTGGTCCAAAACAGGGCCAAGCAGTTTCGTCTGCCACCATTTCTAGGTGGATCAGACAAACCGTCATTCTAGCTCATGCTCTCAAGGGGCGGGCGCCTCCCTTTCCGGTTACGGCACATTCCACCAGGGCAATTGGTGCTTCCTGGGCTTTCCGACATCAAGCGTCGGCTGCACAAGTGTGCAAGGCGGCGACCTGGTCGTCTGTTCATACCTTTTTCTAAGTTTTATAAGGTTGATGTGGCTGCATCTTCGGATGCTTCCTTCGGCCGCAAGGTGTTGCAGGCCGCTGTTTGATGTTGCAACTCCTCCGTTGAGGAGCTCTGCCTTGTTTGGAGTGAAGTTTTTGGTTTTCCATTTATACTGCTCCCATCCCTCTTGACACTGCTTTGGGACATCCCACGTGTAAAGGTGTATAAGACACGCTGTGTCAGTCCATGGATGACAAGAGAAAATAGGATTTTTGTACTCACCGTAAAATCCGTTTCTCTGGCATCCATGGACTGACACAGCACCCACCCTTCTTTTCAAGTTTGTACTGCTTTGTTACGAACTGAGGTCTGCTGACTGCAGTGGGAGGGTTATGTCCGGAGGGACCGCCCCCCTGGGCGGGGCTGTTCAGCTCTGGCTGTTTAGAATGTATGTATAACATCTCACATTCTGCCTAGGTCTTCTCCTGCAAGCAGGGACATAACCCACGTGTAAAGGTGTATAAGACACGCTGTGTCAGTCCATGGATGCCAGAGAAACGGATTTTACGGTGAGTACAAAAATCCTATTTTTTTTACTTGCCTTATTCCTCACTCCCACGGTCTCCCCCTCCATATATGAGCGGTCCCCTGAAGGCCGACTCTTGGTGCTTAGTCCATTTGTTGCACTTGTCAGACAACTGACAGTTTCTTTCAATGAAATCTACTGTAGCTCCTATTTGAAAGATTGGCCTCATGTACACTGCTGCTGGTAAACGGACGTTTAGGAGCAGATGGGCATTTTTTTCAACTGCCCCTAAACTCTCCTCTGTTATCTTATCAGTACATGTACACTGGTTCGTTTATAGTCGTTTCTAGGCAGTTGAGTTTAGAGGCTTTTTCTGGAACCCAAAAAAAATGCGTTCAGAAGCTGTGTTTAGAGGCATTTCAAGCGCCAAACGCGGTAACTCGCGTTTAGCAGCGTTTCGTTTACAGACGTTTTTCATTTTAACCAAAACAAAATGTAAATGGGGAAAAAAAAAATTCAAATGCTTCTAGACGCAAACACGACTAAACGGACGTTTTTTTTAGACGCCGGTTTCTAGCTGTCAAGTTAAATTGTTCAGGAGAGGTTGAACAACGTCCCATGTAAATGAAGCCAAAATGCTCTCTACATTCCCAAACCTAAGAGGCAATTTTGGTGCTTTCTGCATCCTTTCAAAGGAAGCGCTATTGTACAGTACGGATTTGCACAAAACCCTAGTATTTTTTGATTTTTTTGCCTAAATCTGCTGAAATGAATGGAGTAGGCCAGGTTCTGTATCAATATTCTTCCCTTTTTTTTTCTTTTACAGTATCGTTATCTCTACCAATGTTGAATATTATATATGGAAATTTTATCTGTATAGTTACTTTCTTTGCATAAATAAAAAATGATCGGTTAAAAAAAAAATATTATTCTTTCCTCCTAGCTTTTACTTATCTTGCTTATATTAATAAACATGACTTTTTAGACCACCCTTCTAGAATAGTCCTCATCTGTATTGACCATCCATGCTTTTGTAATGCTTTTTGGTACTCCTTATCTGAAAAAGTGTTTTAATCAAATTCAAGAACCTTACTTAGAAATTTTATATTTTCATTTCAAATTTGCTTGAATTTCAAATTCCATACCTCCCCTCAGTTTTCCTGCTAAAACCAGCAAAGGACTGAAAGACCACATTTTTTTATAGTGATTGATAGTTGCTAACATGTAGTGCAAGATATTGTGCTTTTATTGATGATTTTATTTTCGATCTAACGTAGTGTTGGCATTGACCCTTAAAAGCCTTGCCTATAGCTCTTCCTATGTGCTTTATTGGTAGATAAAATTTTCATAGCATTTTTTACACGGGTGCATAATATTGAAATGGTACCCAAGTTAAACTTATTTCTCTCTGTATTTTAGGACCATGCCAGTAGACTTCCTGTTTTAATAAATGCTGCTTAAACACTTGCCCAGTGAATACAATATCATAGCAAGACGCAGTAAATGTTGCTGTAATCCTTTTATGTAAATCACATATGCTGTGCTCATTCACTGCCCTTTTAAGCATCCAGCAAGTTTTCCCACTCTTGACCAGATCTAATATTTCATTTGATAAAACCTTAATTAAAACATTACTGGTTTTATTATACAATGAAACCTCGGATTTCGAGTAACACGGTTAAAGCGGAGCTCCGCCAAAACAAATAAATATTAAAAGCCAGCAGCTACAGCAGCTGCTGACTTTTAATATTTGGACACTTGCCTGTCCTGGAGTCCAGCAACGTCCGCAGCAGAGGACGAGCGATCGCTTGTCACTCTGCTGCCCCCTCCGCCATCCTCGCTGAGGGAACCAGGAAGTGAAGCCTTGCGGCTTCACTGCCCGATTCCCTACGGCGCATGCGCGAGTCGCGCTGCGCCGTTCTGATTCGTCGTCCTGTGTTCTGGGAGCTGAGTGTCTCCCAGAACACTACGGGAAGTCTGGGGGAAGTGATGTCACTCCCGCAGATTCCCGAAGAGAGGACTCCCGGATGTGGGTGAAAATACCTGTCTTAGACAGGTATCTTCACCCCCCTCCCCTCTGAAAGGTGTCAATTGTGACACCGGAGGGGGGGGGAGGGTTCTGATTAGCAGAAGTGCAAATTTAGGGTGGAGCTCCACTTTAACGAGCGTTTCGCAATACGAGCATTTTTTATTTTTTTTTGTTTAAATCCTGACTCGGATTGCGAGTGTTGTCTCGCAAAACGAGCAGGATTCAAGCCACAGCGGTGTGCAGTACCGCATTTGGCCAGAGGTGCAGGGGCGCCGGAGCCGTTCGGAAATACGCCGTTCCTGAGGGTTTCCAAGTTCAGCCAAGCTGTCCCCGAGTATTTCCGAGGCTCTCCGGACCCCCACCTCTGGCCACATGCGGTATTGCATGCCATAGAAGTCAATGCCGAACTAATTATTTTCGTTTCCATTGACTTCTATGGGGAAACTCGCTTTGATATGCAAGTGCTTTGGATTATGAGCATTCTCCTGGAACGGATTATGCTCATATGCCAAGGTTCCACTGTAAGTTACTTACCCAGAGCACAGTTTAAAGTAAATCTATACCCAGGCAATAACTTTCAAATATGTACATATTCTTATCAAGCATTAAATAAGCTCTAAAACGTGCCCTCACTAATCTTTGTAGCTGCAGACACTGTGGAACAACCCATCATGTTCACAAGAGAAGCAGCTTGGATCTCACCACTCTGACCCCCCCCCCCCTTCTTCTTGTGCCCTGCTCTCTTTACATTATCGATTAGAAGCCTGCAGGGGAAAACAAAAATGTTCTTTTGAGAGATCATTAAGAGCCGGTTCACACAGGGGCAACACCACTCTTTGGAGGCGACCTGGAAGCGACCTGAGCCTGCACCACAGCGCGACATGGGGCGACTTACAAGGAGACATTCCAGTGGCCAATCAACCTTGAATCAGCTCTGTGGGAGGGAGGGGTTTGCCTGAGAAATGTATGTTCTCTGCCTGGAAAGTTGCTTCTGTTAAGACCGTGATCCGACTTCTGAGGCGACTTCCATTGAAATCAATGGGTACAAGTCGGATTGAAGTCGTACAGGAACCTTTTTTGAAGTCTGAGCGACTGCAGTCGTGTACATTAAGACGGCTCCATTACTTTTAAAAAAAGCGCGACTTGAAGTCCCGAGTCGCCCCTGTGTGAACCGGCTCTTAGGCAAGTTTTATTTATTAACGAGTAAAACGTTTTTCTCTTATCGTCCATGGACTGACACAGCTGGATACTGTAAACGTGTGGGTATATGTCCCTGCTTGCAGGAGAAGACCTAGGCAGAATGTTAGATGTTAAAACATTCTAGAACAAACCAGAGATGAACAGCCCCGCCCAGGGGGGCGGTCCCTCTGGACATTACCCTCCCACCTGCAGCTAGCAGACCTCAATTTTTTTCTGCCTAGCTCTCTCAGGAGCCAGTCTCCTGGAAGATTTTACTTTAAAATTTTATTCCTTTGGGAATTTTATTTTTGAGACCTTCAATCAACTGTCGGCTGGGCAACAGGTTGGGTACACTAGTATCCTCGTAGTCTTCCCTGTCCGACCATCGAGCGTGCTGATCCTCGCCTTGTGTGCGTGAGACTCAGTTCACGACATACCCCATGGCTCCAGGGGTGGCCGGGTTGCTTTCATGCTCCCGTGGTCCTCTCAAGATTGAACAGTACCTGCTGTATCTTTCGCGGTGGACCGGGCCGACAGCTACGCAGTACGACTCTGTGATAGGTCTGTCTGAAACAAGCCAGTGGGTCCCTCCTAGGGACGGGTAAGTAGTCTCTCCTGCTGCAAGGTGAGTACATACTGGCTGTGTTTCTGTGTGTGTGGGGGGTTCTCCCTGTCTCCCCCCTTTTTATGCTGCTCTCTGCACCCTGTACTGGTGCTGTGCTGTGGGGTGCTTGGGGGTCACTCTGGCCTGGCTGGGCGCTCATGTCTGCAGTTTTTTCTGGTGTGAGGTGATTATTGCATGCGCCGTTAACAAGCGCATTAGCGGGAGCTTTGAATTTTGCGCTCGGCGGCCATCTTGGCGTTCAATGGCGCAGTTGTAGCTGCGGCCGGCGCCCATTTTCTTGTGGCCGCCGCGCATTTATTTTCGATTCTAGCGGCGGCGCGAATCCCCTCAATCTCCTCACAGACTGAGCGGTCCTTAAGGGGTTGGTGGGTTCTCCGGGTATCCCCTCAGCCTCAGCGTAGCCAGTGGGTGGACTGTATATTCACTGTATAGTGTATAAGGTCTCAGAGGGTGGCATTATGGAGTCTGATACACCTGCTCTCCACACTTGCCTGGAGCAACTGGCAGTGCTGCACAGTTAAACATGTTCATATGTTTCCTGCACCTGCGGTCTTTATGGACCAGTTGTCAGCAGTCCTGGAATCATTCCTTGTCAGAATGGAAGCGGTGTGTGAGCAAAAGGAGCTATAAGCCCCCTCCCCCCATAAAAATCTTTAGTGAAGGAGTGCTCTGATTCGGATATGGGCCTAGCTACTGGGCTCAGGACCCTAGCTCTAAATATTTAATATTTATGAACAGGACATTCCCTTGTGAGGGAGACTCCAGTTCTGTGTCAGTGAATGACAGGGCGCTTGTAAGTGATCTCATTGATGTGAGGAACACACTCAAGCTGGAATTGCTGTGACAAGCCTTTCTTTTACACAGCTTCCTCACTGTTTTCCCCACACGCTGCCTCAGGAGCAGCATGGATGATACATGGTGGGGGGGAGGACTTTATTCATTTATGTCTCTAGTCCCTGTGAGCCTTCTGTGTGATATCCTGAGGCAACATTTCTCGCCATTTCCTGGGGAACGCTTGAGCTCTGACAGACGCACGGTCTGAGGATCAGAGGTTACCTGTTACCTGCATGCTGCTTCGGCAGCACAGTTAAGCAGGTTGGAATGATACAGAGAAGATTATGCGCCTCTGCGCCATAATTTAAACTCATCCTATACCTCTACACTGCATACATTCACAGTGTATGTATGTGTTCTTGGTCTCTGTGTCTGCGTGAGTGTTCCCCCACGTTCCAATGCTGTGTTTCAGTGCCATGCATGATATAAACGTACAAAATATGTTTATGCACGACTCCAGATACATTCACAGTATATGTATGTATTATACTCTCTGGGTCGGCAGGGGCTCCGGTGTCCTCCTGCGCTCTCATGGTATGTGCGCTTCGGCTCTCCGCACAGTATAGACATGTTCAATATGTTTATTGCACATACTATATATGTTTACAGTATGGGTATACTGTTTGCGTGGGATTCCTCCGGGTACTCCGGTTTCCCCCCCACGCGCCAATGGAAATGCACAGCATAAACATGTGCAATATGTTGATTCACATGCTATCATTCCTACACGGTATCTGTGTGCTGTCTGCGTGGAGTTCTTCCGGTTTCCTCCCACGCGCTGACGGTATGTGCGCCTTTTGGCCTTCTGCACAGTTAAACATGTTCAATGTTTATCACACATGCTATAATACCTACACGGTATGTGTAGGCAGTCTGTGTGTGTGGTTTTCCTCCGGGTACTCCGGTTCCCTCCCACACTCCATTGGTATGGGCGCTTCGGCGCTATGCACAGTCTAAATTTGTGCGATTGGATATCCACATTCTAACATACCTACCTGGTATGTCTGTGCAGTCTGCGTGGGTTTCCGCCCACGCTTCATGACATGCATGTCTTTGGTGCAATACACGGTGTAAACATACACCTTATGTTTATACACTACACTAAATACATTCACAGTAGTTGTAGGTATTGCATTCTCTGAGTATGCGTGGGGTACTTCGGTTCCTCCCACGCGCCAACGGTGTGCGCGCCTTCGGTGCTATGCACACATGAGCTTGTGCAAAATGTTTAGCACACACACACTATAATACCTACACGGTATGCGTATGCAGTCTGCATGGGTTTCATCCGGGTGCTCCGGTTTCTCCCCTGTGTTCCAATGGTGTGCGCATTCTCAGTGCTATGCACAGTATAAACATGTGCAATTTTGTTTATTCGCAGGCTAACATACCTGCACTGTTGTGTACGCAATCTGCGTGGCTGGTTTACGTCCCAGCCCCGATGATGTGCGCGCCTTCATCGCTGGCACAGTATATACGTGTTTAATAGGTTTATCCACACATACTAAACTACATACGCCGTATGTGGTGGTATTATGCTCTTTGTGGCTGGGTGGGTTTCCTCCCACACTCTATTTTGCGCGTTTGACGCAATGCATAGTATAAACTGTGTTGTACAATCAGCACTTATCCATGGGTAGCTGCTGGATGGAGTATTGTAACAAGGATCCCTGGTTTCAGGGTTATCACTTTCTACCTGCTTTCAGTGGTGATTAGAAGCGCTGGCTTGGACTGTGTTCGCCAGGCTGAGGTTAGCGTTACGCCCGTTAGTGGCTGCGCCTCTGGCGTTTTTTGTAGCTCAATGACTGGGCAAAAGCCTCTGCTTCATCCATCAGTCGTCTAGTAGGTGCACTGCAACTGCTTTAGCCTTTAGGGTCTCTGTGCCTGGCGTGGGTTTGCGCCACCTGTGGAGGCTGAGGTACTAGTCCTCTGACCGAGTTTCTAGGGAAGTTCCGTCAAGTTGCCTTTATTGGCCAACAGTTGAGGCACCCTGTACACCGGGGCCTCCCTTCTCCGATACATTGCGGATTTTCATACATCTCGCTGCAAGATGGTCCTGTCGGCCATGTGCATTGCAGGGGAAGGGTCCTTGTATCCAGAGGTGTTTCCACCTCCTTTACCGGAGGTGGGGCACCGGAAGTGGACCTTATGGCCTCTCGACTCACTCGCAAGGTGGCAAGATCGTGGTCAGGTCCAGGGACCCCTGGGCGGACGCGTCAAACGCTTTGGAAGCCCGTGGGGGCAGTATCGCCTGATATATGCTTACCCTCCGCTACTGTTGTTGCCTCGCCGGCTTTGCAGAGTAGGGGCTGAGGCCATTCCAGTGCTCCGGAACTGCGACATTGGTACGCCGATCTACTTTGGCTAGTCGCAGACGTTCCTGGCGACTGCCTATTGGGGTGGACCTTCTGTCTCATGATCCCATACTTCATCCTGCTTTACAGTCCTTGGCTTTAATGGCATGGCTGTTTAAAGCCAGATGCTGAAGGACCGAGTTCTCTCGTATTCGGTCATCTCTTCTATGTTGTTGACACGGGAATCTTCCTCCAGAAAGATATCTCCCTGTACCTGGAAGGCTTGCATCGCTATGTGTGAGGAACTTGCATGGCGTCCTCGGATGTATTCCGTTCCCAGGATTTTGCTGTTCTTACAGCGTGATGTGACCCAAAAGCTGGCCTTGCATACCTTTTTTTTTTTTTTTTTTTTTTTTTGAGGGTCGGATTTCGGCCCGGGCTGTCGTTTTCAACGACTGCTACTGGGCCATTCCTTGATTAGCACCTTTTGTGCAGGGGGTTCACCATGTGATCCCCCCCTGTCAAGCCTCCTCTCCCTACTTTGGGATCTGAATTTGATGCATCTTGGTTCTCCAAGAACATCCCTTTGAGAATATCAGAGAGATTCCTCTCTTGACCTTGTCCCGGAAGTTGGCCTTCTTAGTGGCCATTGCTTCGGTTAGACGGGTGTCTGAGTTGGCGGCTTTGTCCGGCAAGTCGCCTTACTTGGTCCTCCATAAGGATATGGCGGTATTGTGCCCACGACCGTCCTTCTTTTCTAAGGATGGTCTCGGCCCTTCACCTTAAGAAGGACATTGGAAAAAAGGAGAACATGGGTGGGACTTTATATGAAGCATACATCTCGGGAGACACCCGACAAAAAATAACTGTGGCAGTATACTGTTGCACTGGAACTTGAACCGTTAAATGAAAGCATTGCATAACAATTGGCCGTCATTACTTTAATTGGGTAATAAATATGACAACAACAAGAAATAACGCAGCATACCTAGTATATTGGTTAAAAATAGAAATGTACATAAAATACAACAATAGTGGTAGCATGGTATAACAACATGATCAGTTCATAATAAAAACATTGCAACAGAGCCAGTTCGTGGGGTGTCTCCGTGGTAAGTAGGTAGGGCCTAGACATGTTGGTACAGTCCGATTGATATATAGAAACGATTAAAAATGTTGATAAAGTGGTGGCAGATGAGCATCTATGGGCTCAAGGTAACATGATATAGCAACACAATTGGTACATAGTAAAACGTTGAAAAACCAAGTTCGTTGGAGTGGAGTCTCCATAGTAGCTGTGACACCAATTTGGTAGATAGAGTCCAATTGGTGTTTGATGTAGTTGGTAAACTAGTAGCAATATATGTGCAAGGGGGCATCTATTGGCTCGACGCGTTTCGTGGCCATTACCACTCTTCAGGAGCAAGTATGAGATGGATGTCTAAAATGTTAAAACAGTAAAAGGGTAAAACTAAATATAAGATTTTTGGGTCAAGGTATGGATAGGGGGGAACAAAAAGGCAATAATGATTCCCCCAAAAAAATACTTACAAGTAAGCCCATAACTAAGGGTAAAAGCGTGGAGGGCAGGAGGCTGGTCGGAAAAGTATCAGCCACCGGGAGCTGAGGTGGATTGGCCCCAATGTGCAAAGCTGGAATGCCAGTTAGACTTTTATGCTCTTATTAATCTACATTGGTCTTGTAGGTGTAGGGGGGCTTGACCAACTAGTATCCCCTCCCTTAACACTGTTACCACAGTGTGTTAGTTTGCTCTATGCTTTGGGGCTTTGCGTGTCTGAGTTGGTTGGCTTTGGCCGGCCTTTTCAGTCCCGGGAGCTGCGATGCGCTCCTGGGGCCTGCCCCTCCCCTCTTCGGTTCCGGCTGGTCACATGAGGGTCTGGGCAGGCTCGCAATCGCGCATCGACGTCACGCATCCGGCGTTGTGCGTGCCGCGTCACTACATATGCGACGTCGGCGCGCTGACGCTGCTGTTTTTCATCTGGCGTCCTCCACGAGGCAGCCGGCGCCGGATGGCAGGCAGCTCATGCTGCCTAGCTATGTGGCGCGGTCCCTCCCTCCATCGGCCGCTGTCGTGCCGTTGGTGGCAAATCCCCGATTGCATTGGAGTATTCTTACTCCCTCCAGTCTAGCCCATCTCCCCTATGGGTCGGCACTTCCGTGGACACTTTTGCACCTTTTGGATTTTTCACTCAACTTCAGGTAATTCCTGTGGTCCTCTACCAATAGTACTAATCATCATGTTTTTGTTTTTTTTTTTTCCATTTTATCTCTCATTCACTACTGATCCCAATCCCTTCTTATAATTGGCTGTCTACCTCAGTCTAGGGGTTGGCTCTTAGTTTCATTATCACCAAACCCTCCCCCCCCTCTGTTACCACAATTGGGGTACATCCTACTACTTTTCCATACAATGTCCTACACATCCCAACACTCCTCTCTACATACTGGTCATTGCATTTACTACAATTTTTTTCACGGTCACTTTTTGTTTAATTTTAGGATACTTACCATGGGAGTTTCCCCTCCCCTTGGGGACTTCAGTCTAACTGGCATTCCAGCTTTGCACATTGGGGCCAATCCACCTCAGCTCCCGGTGGCTGATACTTTTCCGACCAGCCTCCTGCCCTCCACGCTTTTACCCTTAGTTATGGGCTTACTTGTAAGTATTTTTTTGGGGGAATCATTATTGCCTTTTTGTTCCCCCCTCTCCATACCTTGACCCAAAAATCTTATATTTAGTTTTACCCTTTTACTGTTTTAACATTTTAGACATCCATCTCATACTTGCTCCTGAAGAGTGGTAATGGCCACGAAACGCGTCGAGCCAATAGATGCCCCCTTGCACATATATTGCTACTAGTTTACCAACTACATCAAACACCAATTGGACTCTATCTACCAAATTGGTGTCACAGCTACTATGGAGACTCCACTCCAACGAACTTGGTTTTTCAACGTTTTACTATGTACCAATTGTGTTGCTATATCATGTTACCTTGAGCCCATAGATGCTCATCTGCCACCACTTTATCAACATTTTTAATCGTTTCTATATATCAATCGGACTGTACCAACATGTCTAGGCCCTACCTACTTACCACGGAGACACCCCACGAACTGGCTCTGTTGCAATGTTTTTATTATGAACTGATCATGTTGTTATACCATGCTACCACTATTGTTGTATTTTATGTACATTTCTATTTTTAACCAATATACTAGGTATGCTGCGTTATTTCTTGTTGTTGTCATATTTATTACCCAATTAAAGTAATGACGGCCAATTGTTATGCAATGCTTTCATTTAACGGTTCAAGTTCCAGTGCAACAGTATACTGCCACAGTTATTTTTTGTCGGGTGTCTCCCGAGATGTATGCTTCATATAAAGTCCCACCCATGTTCTCCTTTTTTCCAAGTATCGGGGATGGAGGTACATGGCTCTACATGCCCTGTGCCTCGTACAAAGTCCCAACTCCTTTTGTTATGCTCATTCTTCCTAGCAAGTTGAATGCCTTATCTTAAGGACATTGTTCTTCCGTCCTTGTGTCCTCACCCATCGCATCCCTGAGTGTTTGCGCTTCATACATTAAGATGGGTACAAGCCTTACGAGTGTACCTGTCTGCTACGGTTTCCATTCGGAAATCTGTGTCTGGTCCAAAACAGGGTGGAGCAGTGTCATCTGCCACCGTCTCTAGGTGGATCAGGCAGACCGCCATACAGACCTATGCCCTTAAAGGGCGGGCGCCTCCCTTCCCGGTTGTGGCGCATTCCACCAAGGCAATTGGTGCTTCCTGGGCCTTCCGACATCAAGCGTCGGTTGCACAAGTGTGCAAGGCGACGACCTGGTCGTCCGTTCATACCTTTTCAAGATTTTATAAGGTTGATGTTGCTGCATTTTCGGATGCTCCCTTCGGCCGCAAAGCATTGCAGGCCGCTGTTTAATGTTGCAACTCCTCCGTTCAGGAGCTCTGCTTGTTTGGAGTGAAGTTTTGGTTGTTCCTTTACTACTGCTCCCACCCTTCTGATACTGCTTTGGGACGTCCCACACGTTTACAGTATCCAGCTGTGTCAGTCCATGGACGATAAGAGAAAATAGGATTTTTGTACTCACCGTAAAATCAATTTCTCGGACGTCCATGGACTGACACAGCACCCACCCTTCCTTTTATGGTTTGTACTGCTTTGTTACGAACTGAGCTCTGCTAGCTGCAGGTGGGAGGGTAATGTCCAGAGGGACCGCCCCCCTGGGTGGGGCTGTTCAGCTCTGGTTTGTCCTAGAATGTTTTAACATCTAAAATTCTGCCTAGGTCTTCTCCTGCAAGCAGGGACATATACCCACACGTTTACAGTATCCAGCTGTATCAGTCCATGGACGTCAGAGAAATGGATTTTACGGTGAGTACAAAAATCCTATTTTTTTTTCCTCATCACTTTAGGTTCGATACACATAGCCATGTGAAAATACACCCACTAGTGGCAACAGGATCCTGCATAAAAATGCTTAGTTTACATTTGTACATGCATTAATGCCACCTGTTGGTTGCCATGGCGGAGGCAGCTATTACTGGCTAGCACCCTTAGTTTCTAGGATGCTGGTGGTCATTGCCACCTAGCATCCTTGGTTTATAGAATGCAGGTGACTATTGCTGCCCAACTTCCTTGTTTGCTAGGCTGTGGGCAACCATTGCCACCTTGTTCTCTCAGCGAGGGGAGCAGTCTTGGCTGGGAGAACACAGTGATTATTGGTGCTGCTGGCAATAATCACATGAAAAAAAGTTGATGGATCGATTTGGTACAATCGGCCTGCCCTCACATGCTTTATTTTCTTTGCAGGCTGATTGTACCAAATCGATCCATCAACTTTTTTTCATGCGATTATTGCCACACTATGTGGAGTAAATTGCATTTGTTGCATGACATTTCTTTACGGGAATAGTTAATGAGGCATAAGTGATACTGCTAAATAATTATATTTTAGTTTTTACCTCATCAGCTTGGCTCACTAACACTCCTGGATGTGAGTGTGCCACTTGGAGTTATGAACTGCGTGTACCTCTGCAGTGCATGTGATTAGGGGCGTTGATGGAAAGGAAAAGGAAGAGTCTGTTCTGTATACATATCCTGTGTACTGCTTTAAAACCTTCAATGAAATCCTGCTGACATTTTCTTGTGCTTCTCTTTGATTTGCTACATGCTGTTCATATAAACACTAAGGCCCCATGCACACAGGGCATTTTTGCAGCTCCTAACAGCAGCGTTAGGCCCCATGCACACGAGACGCTGTTATTTGCTGTTGAACGCGCGTTCAGAGGCAGTTGGAAGCTTTTTTCAACTGCCCCTGAACCCATTCAATGTTATCCTATGTGTCCATGCACACACTCTCGTTTTTTGGCGTTTACAAGCAGTTGCGTTTAACCTCGTTTTTCCAGAAGCAAAAAAATGGGTTCAGACGCAAACGTTTTCCACGTTTCAGACGCTAAACGCTGCTAAACGTGGCACCGGCGTTTTGCCGCGTTTGCGTTTATAAGCGTTTTTAAAGGTGACCTATTTTTTAACATTAGAAATCTCAAAAATGATGGCAAATGATGAAAAACTATTAAAAAATATAAAAGAAAACTGTAATTGCTTGCATCGCATTGTGGACAATCCACAACTTGTGGCAGGTAACGTGGCAAGTGGACAATCAACAACTTGTGTCAGGTGATGTGGCCAGGTGACGTGGCCAGGTGACGTGGCAAGTGGACAATCCACAGCTTGTGGCAGGTGACGTGGCCAGGTGACGTGGCAGGTGACGTGGCAGGTAACGTGGCCAGGTGACGTGGCAAGTGGACAATCCACAACTTGTGGCAGGTGACGTGGCCAGGTGACGTGGCAGGTGATGTGGCAAGTGGACAATTCACAACTTGTGGCAGGTGACATGGCACGTGATGTGGCCAGGTGACGTGGAAAGTGGACAATCCACAACTTGTGGCAGGTGACGTGGCAGGTAATGTGGGCAGGTAACATGGCTAGGTGACGTGGCAGGTGACGTGGCAAGTGGACAATTCACAACTTGTGGCAGGTGACGTGGCCAGGTGACGTGGCCAGGTGACGTGGCACGTGATGTGGCCAGGTGACATGGCAAGTGGACAATCCACAACTTGTGGCCAGGTGACGTGGCAGGTGACGTGGCAAGTGGACAATCCACAACTTGTGGCAGGTGACGTGGCCAGCTGACGTGGCAGGTAACGTGGCCAGGTGACGTGGCAGGTAACATGGCCAGGTAACGTGGCAAGTGGACAATCCACAACTTGTGGCAGGTGACGTGGCACGTGATGTGGCCAGGTGACGTGGCAAGTGGACAATCCACAACTTGTGGCAGGTGACGTGGCCAGGTGATGTGGCCAGGTGACGTGGCAGGTGACGTGGCAAGTGGACAATCCACAACTTGTGGCAGATGATGTGGCAAGTGATACGCTAAATACAAGTACACTGCTGCTCTCTCAGCTGCTGCTACTCACTCTGGTCTCACAAACTGGCTGAAATGGTTAAAATTTACTGTTTTTTGAGCTTAGGGAGGGTCTATGATGAAACGCTTATAAACGCAAACGCGGCTAAACGCGGCCGCAAACGCGGCAAAACGCGTGTTTATAAACGCCGGTTTCAGCGTTTAAAAACGTGTGTTCAGTAGAGTTTGCACCTGCGTCTCGTGTGCATGGGGCCTAAGACGTTTTTTTTACAGCTGCAAAACGCCCATCCATGTTATTCTATTGTGTCATGCACACATAGAGCTTTTATGAGCTCCAAGTGGCATAGGCGTCTTCCAGCTGCAAAAAAACCCCAATTCCAGTGCGTTCTGGAGCTCCAGGTTTGAGCTGCAAAAACGCCAAACACGCAAAAACGCAGCGATTTGCGTTTTTGAGCTCCAGGATTTTTTTTTTTTTTTTTTAAAAAGATCAAAAAATGTTTACAAAACATGGACAGGCGTTTTTAAGCTGTAAAAAACGCGGCTGTAAAAATGCCCTGTGTGCATGGGGCCTTATCCCAGACCACCAGCAAAGATGGGTTCAGGTGTATTTTTGGGATTAGTGTTCAATTTGAGCGCTGCACTACTTTTACTTTTTTTGAAGGTTTGGTTTATTAACCTTTTTGTGCTAGCTGCTGCCCTTCTCGTTTTCTGCTAAGCGTTGATTTTTATTTTTTTTTATACTTTTTAGTATTTTTGACATTACCTTTTTTAGATCAATTTATATAACAAAATATCAAAATGTATATCAACTGGCTAGGATGTGACATCCTGTATTGGCACAGTGTTTTGTAACAAACCCTAAAGAGGTTGCAAATACTGGAGCTGCTCCAGAGCAGTCTTTACTGGTCTTGGGGTCCCCAGCGCCACCATGTTGATTGAGGGAAGCCTGCTGTGATTCCTTGCGACTTCAAAGCCGACTCCCCATTATGCATGTGCAAGCCGCACTGCGCCCTGTGAATGGTTGACGTGTGCGGCATACTCAAATTTCCCCCCAAAGTCTCCTGGGATGTGTGCCGTCTACCCCCCAAAAGAAAAAAAAAGAAAAATAAATTGCTTATAGTTGTGTATTTCTATAAGCAATAGGGGAGGGGTAATATTGCATGCTAAAGAAAATGGGAGGTGAAGGTTTAATTTAAGGTGATTGTAAACTATCACATTGTAAAAAAAAAAAAAACATTCAGTTTAAAATAGAAATGAAAGGCATAACGTTTTTGTATAGACCTAAAAAAACACTTTTTTTTTTTAACCACTTAAGCCCTGGACCAATACGGTCCATTATGACCAGGCCCCTTTTTGCGATTCGGCACTGCGTCGCTTTAACTGACAATTGCGCGGTCGTGCGACGTGGCTCCCAAACAAAATTGGCATACTTTTTTTCCCACAAATAGAGCTTTCTTTTGGTGGTATTTGATCACCTCCTGTGGTTTTTTATTTTTTGCGCTATAAACAAAAATAGAGCGAAAATTTTGAAAAAAATTACATATTTTTTTACTTTTTTCTATAATAAATATCCCCAAAAAATATATAATTTTTTTTTTCCCTCAGTTTAGGCCGATACGTATTCTTCTACATATTTTTGGCAAAAAAATTGCAATCTGCGTTTATTGATTTGCGCAAAAATTATAGCGTTTACAAAATAGGGTATAGTTTTAAGGCATTTTTTGTTAATTATTTATTTTTTACTAGTAATGGCGGCGATCAGCGATTTTTATTTTTTTTTATTTTTTTTTTCGTGACTGCGACATTATGGCGGACACATCGGACACTTTTGACACATTTTTGGGACCATTGTCATTTTCACAGCGATCAGCGCAATAAAAATGCACTGGTTACTGTGAAAATGACACTGGCAGTGAAGGGGTTAACCACTAGGGGCGCTGAAGGGGTTAAGTGTGCCTAGGGGCGTGTTACTAACTGAGGGGGGGGGTGCGTGGCTACGAGTGACACGTCGCCGATCTCCGCTCTGATTACACAGAGCGGAGATCGCTGACATTGTCAGTAGAGGAGTGGGGAGATGTGTTTACACACACATCTTCCCGCTCCGTGAGACGATCGCAGGGATCCCCGCGGCGATCGAGTTCACGGGACCCGCGGTCCCACTCACGAGGAAGGCAGGGGGGTCGCGAGCGCGCCCCCGAAGTCGGCAGTTAAAGGGCACGGCCACGTACAGGTACGTGATTGTGCCTGTACGAGCCATTCTGCCGACGTGTATATATACCGTGAGTGGTCGGCAAGTTGTTAATAATAATGATCACATTCCCTCTGTTCTCAACTGCATAAGAGCTGGGGGAGGAGAAGTAGCAGCACATTGAGCTCTCTAGTGAATGGCTGTGTAGCGGGGGCGTGTCAGGACAAGTTTGATCATTGGAGGAGAGCACACTGAGTTCCCAGCAAAGCCAGAGAACTGACCACAATGTGTTCTCCTGGCTAGTGTCATCAGTTAGTAATAGAAAAGCTGATGGACTGACAGGAACACCAGGGATTTCACGCAAAGGAATACAGAGAACAGGATACCTTCTCATACAAGTACATGGTACAGCAGGCACATATCAGGAATATGAAATGTCGGGGTAACAAACACTTTAAGTTTTATTAGTGTGGTAGCCCATGGCAACCAATCAGAATTTACTTTCTCAGAATCCAGCAATGATGAACTTATAAAAATGTCAATGGTTTATTAAATAAAATGGTAAGTCCCCTTGCTTTTTGTTATGTTCATTAGAAATGCTGTAAAATCACCATATAAATGCTTTTTGTTTTTTCTTGGGGTTAGCTGTGAACTAGTTGTGGCATAGTTGACTGGATTTAAAGGATGCAAAGATGTTTTTTTTTTTTGTTTTGTTTTTTTCAACCTAAAAGTGGCCGTAGATGGGTTGGATTTCTAATGTAAATTCTTAGGAAATTAATGCTTTACCCACTTAAGGACTGCCCACCGCATATATTATGTGGCAGGGGGGCCCTATTGCGCGAAACGACGTACCCGTACGTCGTTTCGTGCTCGAGTTACTGTGCGCCCGCTGTACAGCGTGGGAGTTGATGCGCTGGTCCAGCGGCCGCGATTTTTCGCCGGCCATCCGCGATCGCTCCTCAGAGGCAGAACAGGGATCTGCCAGTGTAAACAAACCTGTTCTGTCAGTGTGATTTTTCTGTTCCTAGTGATCAGGAACAGCAATTTTTTTTCTCTGTGCTCCGTCAGTCCACTCCCCCACAGTTAGAAACACCTCCCTAGGACACACTAAACCCCTTGATTGCCCCCTAGTGTTAACCCCTTCCATGCCAGTGTCATTTATACAGTGATCAGTGACTATTTGTAGCTCTGATCACTGAAATACCGTCACTGGTCTCAAAGTGTCAAAAGTGACCGATCTGTCCGCCGCAATTTTACAGTCCTGCTAAAAATCGCTATATTATATAAAAATACAATGCCATAAATCTTTCCCCTATTTTGTAGATGTTATAACTTTTGCGCAAACCAATCAATATGCACTTATTGAGCTCTTCATGTTTCTTTTTCATAATAAAGAATAAAAAAAGAAACTGACGAGTTCGGGAAGAGCAGCTGTACTAACTCTGATTTGAGCTATTGTGTTCTGACAATCACTTCCAGTGGTAATTTCCAGACATGACCTACAAGCAACTCCAAACCTACTTCTCCCCATTAAGATCATGACCTAGAATTATTTTTATTTTACATTGTTACTGTATCTAAAAAAAAAAAAAGATTTCTCTTATCGTCCATGGACTGACACCGCTCTCATACTGATTACGTGTGGGTATATGTCCCTGCTTGCAGGAGAAGACCTAGGCAGAATGTTGGGTGTTAAAACATTCTAGAACAAACCAGAGCTGAACAGCCCTGCCCAGGGAGGCGGTCCCTCCGGACATTACCCTCCCACCTGCAGCTAGCAGCCTCAGTTTTTTTCTGCCTAGCAGAAGAAGACGTGGCTCTCTCAGGAGCCAGTCTTCTGGAAGATTTTACTTTTAAATTTTATTCCTTTGGGAATTGTATTTTATTTTTGAGACCTTCAATCAACTGTCGGCTGGGCAACAGGTTGGGTACACTAGTATCCTCGTAGTCTTCCCTGTCCGACCATCGAGCGTGCTGATCCTCGCCTTGTGTGCGTGAGACTCAGTTCACGTCATACCCCCATGACTTCAGGTGTGGCAGGGTTGCTTTCATGCTCCCACGGTCCTCTCAAGATTGAACAGTACCTGACTGTATCTTTCGCGGTGGACCAGGCCGACAGCTACACAGTACTACTCTGTGATAGGTCTGTCTGAAACAAGCCAGTGGGTCCTTCTAGGGACGTGTAAGTAGTCTCTCCTGCTGCAAGGTGAGTACATGCTGGCTGTGTTTCTTTGTGTGGGGGGTTCTCCCTGTCTCCCCCCTGTTGTGCTGCTCTCTGCACCCTGTTCTGGTGCTGTGCTGTGTGGGGGTGCTTGGGGGGTCACTCTGCCCTGGGGGGGCGCTCATGGCTGTTGGTGTACTCTGGGAAGTGTTCTGGGGGAGTGTGTGAGGCCTTATTGCGTGCGCCGTTGGCGCTGTGTTTTAAATTTTAAAAGTGCGCTCGGCGGCCATCTTGCCGCGGCTCAAATGCGCAGTTATACAGGCACCCGTCGGCCATTTACTTGTAGCCGCGGCGCTTTCACTTTCGTTTTCGGCCTCTAGTGGCGCTGCTGAACGGCGCGAAATACCTCAGTCTCCTCACAGATTCTTCACTCTCCTCAGGCTTCACTCGCTCTGCAGCGCGGCTCATACAGCAGAACTGAGCGGTCCCTAAGGGTGGCGAGTCCTCCGGGTATCCCCGCCTCAGCACAGCCAGTGGGTGGACTGTATTATTCACTGTAATAGTGAATAAGGTCTCAAAGGGTGGAAGTATGGAGTCTGGTTCACCTGCTTCTCCACACTTGTCAGAGGCAACTGGCAGTGCTCCTGCACCTGCGGTCCCTATGGACCAGTTGTCGGCAGTCCTGGAATCATTCCTTGTCAAGCTGGAAGCGGTGTGCGAATGCACGGGGGGCTGTAAAGCGCCCCCTCCCCACACAATCTCCACATGGGGAGTGCTCTGACTCAGATATGGGCCTAGCTACTGCTGCTGAGGACCCTAGTTCTGAGGATTTTGATGTCTTTGGACAGGACCTTCCTTGTGAGGAAGACCCCTGTCTTGAACCACCAACTGACAGGGTGCTTGTAAGGGAACTCATTGATGCTGTGAGGGACACTCTCAAGCTGAATGTTGAGGCTGAGGAACCTCAGGTGGAAGCTGTATCCTTTGGGTTCCTTTAAAGCCGTTTCTTCAAAAAAGGTTTTTGCATATGTGCCTTTTTTTAATACATTCATTGACCAAGTCTGGGATAAGCCGCAGAAGAAGCTCCCTTTTGAGGAGGACCTGGTTAAGAAGTGGACTATCCCCCCAGTGGTCGACCCCCCCGGTCGCCCGTTTGAATAAGGCTACCACGCTCCTAATGGAAGGGACTCCTGCATTTAAGGATCCCGCTGACAGGAGGTCAGAAGTGGCGAGTAGAACTATGTTCACCTTATTGGGGGCTGCCTTACGCCCTATAGTGGCGGCGACACTTGTGTCTCAGACACTCACAGGCTGGGCAAAGATATTGCACCAGACAGTGCAGGAGCATAATCTCCCTCCTGAAACCATTGCCCTGGCTCACCAACTTGCGCAGGGTTTAGTCTTCATGTGCGATGCCACTTTGGATGCGACCCCTTTAACGGGGGCCTCTATCTCTGCTGTGGTGATGCGTCGCCTTATCTGGCTGAAATGCTGGTCGGCCGACCTAGCTTCCAAAAAGCTCCTGGCTGACTTGCCCTTTAAGAGCGGTAGACTGTTTGGGACTGCCCTGGATGACATTATTAAAAATGTCACAGGAGGTAAGAGCACCTTCCTTCCCCAGTCTATTAAGGGAAAGGAGCCCCACCGCAGGCCGGGCCCTTCCTTTCCGGTGAAGAAGAAGTTTTTTCGTCAGTCGGATTCCACGAGTAAGCCCGCCCAGACTGAAAAGAATGCGGCGGGGGGACAAAGACGTCCCTGGGTGCGTAAGCCTACCAAGCAAGCTCCCAAGCCCGCCACCGCATGAAGTCTTGCCCCTGCCCGACTCTGGGGTGGGGGGACGTCTTCGCAGGTTCTCGGTGCGGTGGACCTCCCGGATCTCCGACCGGTGGGTGTGCGAGGTGGTCACCTCGGGATACAGGATAGAGTTCCGCTCGTGGTCCCCAAACAGTTTTTTTCCCTCGAACCTCCCTCTCCTTCCTGCCCGCCGGGCGGCCCTCTTGGGGGCCGTACAGGATTTGCTCGGGTGCGGAGTAATTGTGCCGGTTCCATCGCAAGAGAGGTTTCAGGGGTTTTACTCAAACCTGTTTGTTGTCCCGAAGAAGGACGGGGTCCGGCCAATCCTGAACCTCAAGGCCCTGAATGTGAGAGTATTAAAATTCCGGATGGAATCCATTCGCACGGTGATCGCGACACTCCACCAAGGGGATTTTTTTGGCGTCCTTGGATATCAAGGATGCTTACTTGCACGTCCCAATCTGCGCAAGCCACCAGAGGTTTCTGCGCTTTGCCATAGGCGAAGTCCACTAACAGTTCGTGGCTCTTCCCTTCGGCCTAGCATCGGCACCACGGATTTTCACCAAAGTGCTTGCCCCGGTTCTAGCTTTGCTGAGACAGCGAGGAATTGTTATTGTGGACTATCTAGACGATCTCCTTCTCAGAGCAGAAAATGGCTCAGAATTGGAGGAAAATGTGACAATAGTCAGTCAGACCCTCCGGGACTTCGGATGGATTCTGAACACGCAGAAGTCGGCTCTAGTCCCGACTCAGCGCTTGGAGTATCTGGGTCTGATCCTGGACACTTTGGCAGCGAAGGTGTTTCTACCCTCAGAGAAGTTACTGACACTTCAGTCGGCAGTGCAGGTTCTGACGTCCCAAAAATGGTCGTCAATTCGCTTCTGCATGAGAGTCCTGGGACTAATGGTGGCCTCCTTTTTGAGGCGGTTCCGTATGCTCAATCACACACTCGGGCATTGCAGAAGGGAATTCTGTCTGTTTGGGACGAGTCCCCATTATCATTGGATCTTCAGGTTCAGTTGAGTCACTCTGTCAAGGCGTCCCTGACGTGGTGGCTGAGATCCCCGGCTCTTCGGCCCGGGAAGTCGTTCCTCCCCATCCACTGGACGGTGATCACGACGGACGCCAGCCTGGGGAGGAGTGTGGGGAGTCCTGTCAGCTCAAGGGCTCTGGACTCCAGGCGAATCTCATCTCCCAATCAACGTCCTGGAATTGCGGGCGATCAGACTGTGTCTCTCCGCATGGTCGAAGAGGCTACAGGGCCGCTTGGTCAGAATCCAGTCGGACAGCGCCACAGCCGTGGCGTATGTCAACCATCAGGGGGGCACTCGGAGCTCGGCTGCGGCGTCCGAGGTCGCCCGCATCCTAAGGTGGGCGGAAAGAAGCGTGCCGGCGCTGTCGGCTGTCTACATTCCGGGCGTAGAAAACTGGCAGGCGGACTATCTGAGCCGCCAGTCCCTGGACCAGGGGGAGTGGTCCTTGCATCCGGAGGTGTTTCAACTCCTTTGTCGGCGGTGGGGCACTCCGGATGTGGACCTGATGGCGTCTCGACTCAATCGCAAGGTGTTCGAGGTTTGTGGCCAGGTCCAGGGACCCCTGGGCGGATGCCTCGGACGCGTTAGTGGCCCCGTGGGGTCAGTATCGCTTGATGTATGTCTACCCTCCGCTGCAGTTGCTTCCTCGTCTGCTGCGCAGGGTGGCGGCCGAGGGCATCCCGGTGATCCTCATTGCCCCGGACTGGCCTCGGCGTCCCTGGTACGCCGACCTGGTACGTCTCATCGCGGACGTCCCTTGGCGCCTGCCCTTGAGCGAGGGCCTTCTATCTCAAGGTCCTAGCTTTCATCCTGCTTTACAGTCTCTCTCTGGCTTTAACGGCATGGCTATTGAGAGCCAGGTGCTGAAAGACCGAGGCCTTTCGGATTTGGTAATTTCAACCATGCTTAGGGCAAGAAAGTCTTCTTCTAGGAAGATCTATCACCGTACCTGGAGAGCTTACATCGCTATGTGCGAACAGCTAGACTGGCGTCCACGGACGTACTCTGTCCCCAGAATCCTGCGGTTCTTACAGCGTGATGTTGCACAAAGGCTGGCTTTGAGCACTATTAGGGTCAGATTTCGGCCTTGGCCATTTTCTTTCAAAGACCCCTAGCAGGTCATTCCTTAGCGCTTTTGTGCAGGGGGTACGCCATGTGGTTCCACCTGCCAAGCCCCCGCTCCCTCCTTGGGATCTGAACTTGGTGCTCTCGGTTCTTCAGGAACCTCTTTTTGAAAATATAAGATATTCCTCTTTTAACTTTGTCCCAGAAGGTGGCTTTCTTAGTGGCCATCACTTCGGTTAGACGAGTGTCTGAGTTGGCGGCTCGGTCATGCAAGTCGCCTTACCTGGTCCTCCATAAGGATAAGGCGGTGTTGCGACCTCGACCGTCTTTCCTTCCTAAGGTGGTTTCGGCTTTTCACCTTAATGAGGACATTGTCCTTCCGTCCTTGTGCCCTCATCCATCGCATCCTAGAGAGGTTGCGCTTCACAATTTGGATGTGGTGCGTGCCTTACGGGTATACCTGGCGGCTACTGCTTCTATTCGGAAGTCTGACTCGCTGTTTGTATCTGTCTCTGGTCCCAAACAGGGCCAAGAAGTTTTGGTTGTTCCTTACTATTTTTCTCCCACCCTTTTCTTATACTGCTTTGGGACATCCCACACGTAATCAGTATGAGAGCTGTGTTAGTCCATGGACGATAAGAGAAAATAGGATTTTTGTACTCACCGTAAAATCCGTTTCTCTGACGTCCATGGACTGACGCAGCACCCACCCTTCCTTTTTAAGGTTTGTACTGCTTTGTTACGAACTGAGGCTGCTAGCTGCAGGTGGGAGGGTAATGTCTGGAGGGATCGCCCCCTGGGCGGGGCTGTTCAGCTCTGGTTTGTTCTAGAATGTTTTAACATCTAACATTCTGCCTAGGTCTTCTCCTGCAAGCAGGGACATATACCCACACGTAATCAGTATGAGAGCTGTGTCAGTCCATGGACGTCAGAGAAACGGATTTTACGGTGAGTACAAAAATCCTATTTTTATCACTCTGTGGAGCCATCACCAGACATTCAAAATTCTTGTAAAGGCAGCTTATAGGAGGAAGAATCAGTGGGGTGCCCTAGCTCGGTTCCTATTGATAAAGGCACTCTCCCAACATATAGGCGCTCCCTGGATTTCTGACAAGATTAACAGGTTGTCAGATTTGCAGCATCATCATGTATTGCATACAGGGTGGATTTGATTTAAATCGCTAGTAAAAGGGCTTAAATTAAATCATCATTTTTAAAGAGCAACTGTCATCTCTGTCGCATGGTGGCTCCTCCTCTGACCCGCTGTTGACTCACCGACAGTCCCATTCACTTTAATGGGATGGCTGGTGATGTGGCAGTGACACAACAAGGTGAGGGACGTGGCGGCAGCAGGTTGAGTGGATGCCTGCTAACGGGCGCTGTCCTGATGGATCTGAATCTGATCTGAAATGACAGGTGCTCTTTAAATGTAAGGACTCCTTATTGCTGGTAGTTGGCATCTTTAATATTTGCAAACAAAATGAAGGTTTCCTATTTAGAATAATAAGCTGTCAGGTTAGTAAAGCGGCAATAATGGAACCAATTTTAGGTTAATAGGTTAATCACACATAGTTGAACTAATCAAATCCTTTTATTTAATTAAAACAATAACATTATATTACATATTCTCGTATTTGCTTAAACATCAATGTTTTGTATACAAAGTGCATAAAGATAGATATATATATATATATATATATATATATATATATATATATATATATATATATATATAATTTATTTTATTTTTTTAAATACAAACAAAAGATTTTAAACTGAATTTATCAGCAGGGTTCACATAAAAAAAAAAAAAAAACTTCAAACATGGTCCTTTCACCACAGCACGTCTTCCCATGATGTTTTTATTCGGGCCACCAGGCCTTGCATCTTGCACGCATACCTGCTTAACCCATATGGTCTCTTTTCCCGAAACTGGGTCTCTTTTACGACCTCCTGCCATTTTGCTGCTCAAGCACTTCAAGCCATGTTCAGAAAGACCACAAGCTGCTTAGAAGGTTTCACTTTAATTTTTACTGCTTGCCCTTTCTCCTCACACTTCAAGCCTGGTACAGATGCATTTCTCTTCAAACAATCATACAGATTGTAGTCTACTTAGATTTGCAAAACAATTGGATAAAGGAAAATTTCTGAACTTTTGTTTTATCTTATAGTTACTGTGAAATTGTGTGAATGCATCAATGTTATCTCGGCTTGCAGAGCTTGGATTCGTTGAATGAGTTTACCAAAAATTTTAATGTTGCAGAATATATAGCCCCATGCTGCATAACTAAGCTTCATTTCATGCTGGATAAACAAAATTATTAATGCATCCTAAATAGAAAACTATCTTTTAGATAGATTTTTACTCCAAAAGCATTTGATAAAAATCAGTTTTTTTATGTTTTGTTTTTTTTAATCATCGATTTTTTTATCTACCCTGATTGCATATATACCATATACTGCATATGTTTTCTTATTTGGGGTTACCCAGTCATATATTTAAATGCACAGGGGGAAATACTTGCAAAAAGTGCTGGGTTGGGAGTTTTTATTTATTTTTTGACACTGGGATCATGTGATTATAGTAAAGACAGACAGGCCCACTGAGCACTAAAGATGTTTTAAAAAAGTTAATTGGCTTTATTGCTGAACAATGTTTAGCTTGCTGTGGTATTAAACGGTACTTGGAAACTTGTCATGATCCTGATTACATGTTTTTCTGCAGGAGCTAAATCTTCATAACACATTTTAATTAGCACATCCTGTTTCTTTTTTACCAGCGTTATTAATCATTTTGTCCTTTTTTTTTTTTTTTTTTTTTTTTTTTTTTTTATCATGTGGTCTATGCTTCGGGTCTGGAAAGTCCAAAACACAGATCTACTGTTTCTTGGGAAGGAATCATATATTCAGCTCCTTGTGCATTACTCGGTCTATAACTGTTCAACACATATAGCCATATATAGAGGTATTTACCTTTTTCAAGTGGCCCAAAAGGAGGTATGGCTGTTTTAAATCAAACAACATAAGAACTGATATGAATCAGTTTAGGCAGTCACAGTAGTATTTATATGACATGGAGAGCTAGTGGGGCCTACTTTGGGATTGAGATATGGTTTGAGGGCTGAAAATTTTCTGCTTCATTAAAAATAATCTTGTTTTGCAAACTTCTTCATATTAAAGCTGTGAATTAAGTACAATTCCTCTTAAAGTTAAACTCCAGAAATATAAAGAAAAATAAACTGCCTTGTGGGGCTCGCCCTGCAATGCAAGGATTAAAGTTATTATAAAGACTCACATTTTATATATTTTTTTAAATAACAAACCTGTTCTACTTACCTGCTCCGTGCAATGGTTCCGCTTCTCAGGGTCCCCCTTTCTAGGTGCTCATCATAGCAAACCACTTACTATGTTGGCACTTGTGCAGGCCCATTCTTGAGCAGGCTCTGTGTGTCCATAGACACCGAGTGCAGCGCGGCTCCGCCCTCTACTCCATCATTAGCTGTGATTGACAGCAGTGGAAGCCAATGGCTGCTGTCTGAGCCAAAAGGGAGGGAGAGAGCAGAGATTCTCTGCTCTCAGGCACAGCGCTGGATCGAGATCAGGCTCAGGTAAGTATAGGGGGCATTGGAGACATTGTTTTTTTTTACCTTAAAGGGGTTGTAAAGGTTCGTTTTTTATTTTCTAAATAGGTTCCTTAAAGCTAGTGCATTGTTGGTTCACTTACCTTTTCCTTAGATTTCTCTTCTAAATATTTTTTTCCTTTGTTTTCTTTGTCTGAATTTCTCACTTCCTGTTCCTCCTCAGTAAGCTGTTCAGTAAGCTGTTCTGGCTGACTCCACACCACTCGGATGATGGTGTGAGGAGAAACAGGAAGTGAGAAATTCAGACAAAGAAAAAAAACATTTAGAAGGTAAATCAAAGGAAAAGGTAAGTGAACCAACAATTCACTAGCTTAAAGGAACCTATTTAGAAAATAAAAAACGAACCTTTACAACCCCTTTGATGCACTTTTTAAATGCTCTTCTTTGCCCGGCCTATCAGTAAAAACCCCCCCCCCCCAAAAACACTGGTCTTATTCATGGGTCCTCTGTCGCTTCTTCCATCAAAAGCTCTGGCTTTTGGGGGGGGGGTTCCCTTGGTGTTATTGCAATTCATAAATGATGCTCATGCTTTGTAAGTGACAACATTACAGCTGCAACCACCAGCCAGAGTGCCGAAGAAAAGAGGCTTCAGGGGACTTGTCACGTGGCAGGAGGAGTCTGCAGGAGCTAGTCTCATGCACAGGGACATTTTATTAGCTGAAAACTCAAGAGTGAAATCCCCCGCAATTTCCTGCGACCTGGGAGTCACAGGTGCCACGTAGAGCCAATCCAAATGAAATACTTACTCAAGTAAATGTTGGCACAGAAGTGATGAATGCATCCTTAGAGCCTTTTGCTGGTACCCAAGACAAAAAGAACCCTTTCAATGTGAAGAGCTTAAATAAGACCTTCATGGGTTGATGATATAGATAGATGATGTATACATTTCCTAAAATAAGAGAGCGACATGAAGAATGTGGTATTCAGATACAGAATACTAAATGAATCCCGAAGGGGACAGGGGGGTTTCAGACAAAAAAAAGGCGGATGAGCTGCGGTTTTACCACTCCCCGACCTCCCTCCTTAAATCTAACATGGCGACTGAAGGTGGTGGTAAAGGCTATAGGATTTTCTCTTATCGTCCATGGACTGACACAGCTGGATACTGTAAACGTGTGTGTATATGTCCCTGCTCGCAGGAGAAGATCTAGGCAGAATCTTAGATTGTTAGAAACATACAGTCTAGAACAAACCAGGGCTGAACAGCCCCGCCCAGGGGGGCGGTCCCTCCGGACATTACCCTCCCACCTGCAGCTAGCAGCCTCAGTTTTTTCTGCCTGGCAAAAGGAGAAGACGTGGCTCTCTCAGGAGCCAGTCTCGTGGAAGATTTTACTTCGAAATTGTATTCCTTTTTGGGAATTTTATTATTTTATTATTGAGACCTTCATTCAACTGTCGGCTGGGCAACAGGTTGGGTACACTGGTATCCTCGTAGTCTTCCCTGTCCGACCATCAAGCGTGTGCTGATCCTCGCCTTGTGTCCTCTCAAGATTGAACAGTACCTGACTGTATCTCTCGCGGTGGACCGGGCCGACAGCTACGCAGTACTGCTCTGTGATAGGTCTGTCTGAAACAAGCCAGTGGGTCCCTGAAAGGGACGGGTAAGTAGTCTCTCCTACTGCAGGTGAGTACATGCTGGCTGTGTTTCTTTATATGGGGTTTTTTTCCCTGTCTCCCCCCTGTTATGCTGCTCTCTGCACCCTGTACTGGTGCTGTGGGGGTGCTTGGGGGTCACTCTGGCCTGGCTGGGCGCTCATGTCTGTAGTGGGCTCTGGGGAGAGGGGCAGTTTTTCTGGTGTGTGAGGTGATTATTGCGTGCGCCATTAGCGCGCATTAGAGCTTTGAATTTCCCGCTAGGTGGCCATCTTGGCGTGGTTCAATGGCGTAGTTATAGCTGCGGCCGGCGGGCATTTTCTTGTAGCCGCCGCACATTTACTTTCGGTTTGGGCCTCTAGTGGCGGCGCGAATCTCCTCACAATCTCCTCACAGATTCTTCACTCTCCTCAGGCTCACAGCGCGGTTTCTTCAGCAGGACTGAGCGGTCCTTAAGGGTTGGCGAGTCCTCTGGGTATCCCCTCCTCAGCCTCAGCGTAGCCAGTGGGTGGACTGTATATTCACTGTATAGTGTATAAGGTCTCAGAGGGTGGCGATATGGAGTCTGATACACCTGCTTCTCCACACTTGCCTGGGGCAACTGGCAGTGCTGCACAGTTAAACATGTTCATATGTTTCCTGCACCTGCGGTCCTTATGGACCAGTTGTCGGCAGTCCTGGAATCATTTCTTGTCAGAATGGAAGCGGTGTGCGAGCGAAAGGAGCTATAAGCCCCCTCTCCCCACAAAAATCTCTAGTGAAGGAGTGCTCTAATTCAGATATGGGCCTTGCTACTGTGCTCAGGACCCTAGCTCTGAATATTTAATGTTTTTATGAACAGGACATTCCCTTGTGAAGAAGACTCCAGTTCTGTGTCAGTGAATGACAGTGCGCTTGTAAGTGAACTCATTGGTGATGTGAGGAACACTCTCAAGCTGAGTGCTGTGGCTGAGGTACCTCAGGTGAACGCTGTTTCCCTTGGTTCCTTCAAGCTTTTCTTTTACACAGCTTCCTCACTGTTTTCCTCACACGCTGCGTCGAGAGCAGCATGGATGATACAGTGGTACACAGCGTTTCCCTCCCCCTGGTCGGTGCAGCATTGTGGGGGGGGGGGGGGGACTTTATTCATTTATGTCTCTAGTCCCTGTGAGCCTTCTGTGAGATGTCCTGAGGCAGCAACAGGGTCTTTGCACCTGTTGTTTCTTGCCATTTCCTGGGGAACGCTCTGAGCTCTGACAGACACACAGTCTGAGGATCAGAGGTTACCTGTTACTTGCATGCTGCTTCGGCAGCACAGTCAAGCAGGTTGGAATGATACAGAGAAGATTATGCGCCTCTGCGCCATAATTTAAACTCATCCCATACCTCTACACTGCATACACTCACAGTGTATGTATGTGTTATTGGTCTCTGTGTCTGCGTGGGTGTCCCCCCACGTTCCAATGCTGTGTTTCAGTACCATACATGATATAAACGTACAAAATATGTTTATGCACGACTCTAGATACATTCGCAGTATATGTATGTATTATACTCTCTGGGTCGGTGCGCGTTTCCGCCGGGGGCTCCGGTGTCCTCCCGCGCTCTCATGGTATGTGCGCTTTGGCTCTCTGCACAGTATAGACATGTTCAATATGTTTATTGCACATACTATACATGTTTACCCTATGGGTAGACTGTTTGCGTGGGGTTCCTCCGGGTACTCCCGTTTCCCCCCACGCTCCAATGGAAATGCACAGCATAAACATGTGCAATATGTTTATTCACATGCTATCATTCCTATGCGGTATCGGTGTGCTGTCTGCGTGGGGTTGTTCCGGTTTCCTCCCACGCGCTGATGGTATGTGCGCCTTTGGCCTTCTGCACAGTTAAACATGTTCAATGTTTATCACGCATGCTATAATACCTACACGGTATGTGTATGCAGTCTTTGTGGGTTTCCTCCGGGTACTCCGGTTCCCGCCCACACTCCATTGGTATGGGCGCTTCGGCGCTATGCACAGCCTAAATTTGTGCGATGGGATATCCACATACTAACATACCTACCCGGTATGTCTGTGCAGTCTGCGTGGGTTTCCTTCGGGTCTCCGCCCACGCTACATGCCTTTGGTGCAATACACAGTGTACACATTATGTTTATACACAACACTAAATACATTCACAGTAGTTGTAGGTATTGCATTATCTGGGTATGCGTGGGGTACTTCGGTTCCTCCCACGCACCAACGGTGTGCGCACCTTCGGTGCTATGCACACATGGGCTTGTGCAAAATGTTTAGCACACATACTATAATACCTACACGGTATGCGTATGCAGTCTGCATGGGTTTCATCCAGGTGCTCAGGTTTCTCCCCTGCGTTCCAATGGTGTGCGCATTGTCAGCGCTATGCACAGTATAAACATGTGCAATTTGTTTATTCGCAGGCTAACATACCTACACGGTTGTGTACGCAATCTGCGTGGCTGGTTTACGTCAAAGCCCCGATGATGTGCGCACCTTCGTCGCTGGTACAGTATAAACGTGTTTAATAGGTTTATCCACACATACTAAACTACAGACGCCGTATGTGGTTGTATTATGCTCTTTGTGGCTGGGTGGGTTTCCTCCCACACTCTATTTGCACGTTTGACGCAATACATAGTATAAACTATGTGTTTGTACAATCAGCACTTATCCATGGGTTGCTGCTGGATGGAGCATTGTCACAAGGATCCCTGGTTTCAGGGGTTCCACTTTCCACCTGCTTTCAGTGGTGATCAAAAGCGCTGGCTTGGACTGTTCACCAGGCTGTGGTTAGCGTTCCGCCCGTTGGTGGCTGCGTCTCTGGTGTTTCTGTAGCTCCATGACTGGGCAAAAGCCTCTGCTTCATCCATCAGTCGATTGGCAGGTGCACTGCAAACTGCTTTAGCCTTTAGGGTCTCTGTGCCCGGGGTGGGTGTGCGCCACCTGTGGAGGCTGAGGTACTGGTCCTCTATAATGCTTTTGCGTCTATCTATTAAAGTTCTTGTGGTAAAATCAAGGAAACTTAAACTTCTGTAGTGTATCAATGCTTTACTAAACGAGGAAAAAATCTGCACATACAACTGTAGGATGCGCAATACAACACAACGTATAGCTTACAAAATATATGCCTACAAATATATATAAGCATGTACAACATGTACCGTATACATTAAGTAAACTAAATAATTACTCAACTTGGAGGTCAAGATGTAATGTCCATAGTTCCTTGCTCAGTCCAACTCCCAAAAGCGTCTTCAAAGTTATCCAGCTTCAGGCAGGCATGTCTTCTTCCTTTCTCCCTCCAAACACCAACTCCTTCCTTTGTCCTTCCCAAACACCAACTGTTGTTCAAAAACATGTCTCTCCACCAAACACCTTTTCAAACCCCCCTTTCCTGTTTCCTGATCAATGGAGGGGGAGGGGCCCCTCCCACCCATTTCCAGCAAAGAACTTCCAGTCAATGGAGGGGGAGGGAAGGGGCTCTTTACACATCCTGTTACTACCTAAACTCTATATTATTATTATTATTATTCTAAAGTCACCATAGAAATTGCCATAGCAACACATCCTCTGACGGAGTTTCTAGGGAAGTTCTGTCAAGTTGTCTTTATTGGCCAACAGTTGAGGCACCCTGTACATCGGGGCCTCTCTTCTCCGATACATTGCGGAGTCTCTTTGGGATTTTCATACATCTCGCTGCAAGAAGGTCCTGTCGGCCGTGTGCATTGCAGGTAAAGGGTCCTTGCATCCGGAGGTGTTTCCACCTCCTTTACCGGAGGTGGGGCACCGGAAGTGGACCTTATGGCCTCTCGACTCACTCGCAAGGTGGCAAGATCGTGGCCAGGTCCAGGGACCCCTGAGCGGACGCGTTAGAAGCCCGTGGGGGCAGTATCGCCTGATATATGCTTACCCTCCGCTACTGTTGTTGCCTCGCCTGCTTCGCAGAGTAGGGGCTGAGGCCATTCCTGTGATCCTCATTGCTCCGGAACGGCGACATTGGTACGCCAATCTACTTCGGCTAGTCGCAGACGTTCCTTGGCGACTGCCTATTGGGGTGGACCTTCTGACTCATGATCCCATACTGCATCCTGCTTTACAGTCCTTGGCTTTAAAGCCAGGTGCTGAAGGACCGAGTTCTCTCGTATTCGGTCATCTCTTCTATGTTGTTGACACGGGAATCTTCCTCCAGAAAGATATCTCACTGTACCTGGAAGGCTTACATCGCTATGTGCGAGGAACTTGAGTGGCGTCCTTGCGTTGTATTCCGTACCCAGGATTTTGCTGTTCTTACAGCATGGTGTGACCCAAAAGCTGACCTTGCATACCTTTTTTTTTTTTTTTTTTTTTTTTTTTTTGAGGGTCGGATTTCGGCCCGAGCTGTCTTTTTTTTTTTTTCAACGACCGCTACCGGGCCATTCCTTGATTAGCACCTTTTGTGCAGGGGGGGGGGGGGTTCGCCATGTGATCCCCCTGTCAAGCCTCCTCTCCCTACTTGGGATCTGAATTTGATGCATCTCAGTTCTCCAAGAACGTTCCTTTTGAGAATATCAGAGAGATTCCTCTCTTGACCTTGTCCCGGAAGGTGGCCTTCTTAGTGGCCATTGCTTCGGTTAGACGGGTGTCTGACTGGCGGCCTTGTCCTGCAAGTCGCCTTACTTGGTCCTCCATAAGGATATGGCGGTGTTGCGCCCATGACCGTCCTTCTTTTCAAAAGGATGGTCTCGGCCTTTCACCTTAAGGACATTGTTCTTCTGTCCTTGTGTCCTCACCCATCGCATCCCTGAGAGTTTGCGCTTCATACATTAAGATGGGTACAAGCCTTACGGGTGTACCTCTCTGCTACTGTTTCCATTCGGAAGTCTGACTCACTGTTTGTGTCTGTCTCTGGTCCAAATCTGTCGTCTGCCACCATCTCTAGGTGGATCAGGCAGACCGTCATACAGGCCTATGCCCTTAAGGGGCGGGCGCCTCCCTTTCCAGTTGCGGCGCATTCCACCAAGGCAATTGGTGCTTCCTGGGCCTTCCGACATCAAGCGTCGGTTGCACAAGTGTGCTAGGCGGCGACCTGGTCGTCCGTTCATACCTTTTCAAAATTTTATAAGGTTGATGTGGCTGCATTTTTGGATGCTTCCTTCGGCAGCAAAGCATTGCAGGCCGCTGTTTAATGTTGCAACTCCTCCGTTAAGGAGCTCTGCTTGTTTGGAGTGAAGTTTTGGTTGTTCCTTTACTATTGCTCCCACCCTTCTGATACTGCTTTGGGACGTCCCACACGTTTACAGTATCCAGCTGTGTCAGTCCATGGACGATAAGAGAAAATAGGATTTTTGTACTCACCGTAAAATCCATTTCTCTGACGTCCATGGACTGACACAGCACCCACCCTTCCTTTTTAAGGTTTGTACTGCTTTGTTACGAACTGAGGCTGCTAGCTGCAGGTGGGAGGGTAATCTCCGGAGGGACCGCCCCCCCCTGGGTGGGGCTGTTCAGCTCTGGTTTGTTCTAGAATGTATGTTTCTAACAATCTAACATTCTGCCTAGATATTCTCCTGCGAGCAGGGACATATACCCACACGTTTACAGTATCCAGCAGTGTCAGTCCATGGACGTCAGAGAAACTGATTTTACGGTGAGTACAAAAATCCTATTTTTTTCATCACATGCTTGGGTTTGTGACAGTTTTCCTTGGTTTTTGCTGTCTTTTTTTTAAGAGGGCTTTTTTGGTGAGATCATGTTTTCTGGATAGAAACCCTTCAGCTTTACGTTTGCAGATCACCACACAATTGCACTCAGTGTCTTGTTTACCTCCCAAGAGCCAGTGTTTACTCCACTGATAAGCATGGGAATGAACAGCAGGCTTTGACTGGCTAGCAACTTGAAAAATAATTCATCATCAAAAAATGTCTTTAGCATGCAACGCTGTCAAATAAGTCAAGCTAAATTGATCATTCTACTTTGGAGTTGCTACACAAAATATTGATTGCTTTTTGTACATGTTATGAAATGGGATATGTCTGCCCTTACTCTTTGCACCTTACCATCAAGGCACTGGACAACTAGTGGCTATAGTTCAATAGCCCATGCAGTAAGAATTTCTAAGTACGGTTATGCAGCAAGTGCAGTGTGTTGAATGAATAATGGAGATTCATTGAATTTAGAATTTAGTAGTTACAAATGTACATGTCCTTTTTAATGGGTGAGTCATTGACTAATTCAATTTGTGTGTGTGTGTGTGTCTTAGCTTGAGCTATTGAGCTCCGCAAATAAGCTCTCTACAAGTTGTCAAGTAGAGAGAAGGGGGCCTAGTGCTCCTACTGCCAGTTTAAAAAGAAAACTAAATATTAATGTGAACTATTTCATTAATCTATATCCAAAGACATATTATACCGGGGGGGGGGGGGGGGGGGGAGTTTTCACACGCACACACAAAATGTATTCAAAGACACTCTGTTTCCTTGAAACATAATTAGAAGAAAACCTAAATACTTCAGAATTGCAACAAAAAAAAAAATGTGCACAAACTACATTTCTCATTGGATTTCTTCTTCTTTTCTTTTTTTTTCTTTTCTTTTTTTAATATAGATGCAATTTTACAAACTGCAAAGTGTTAGTGTTATAATCTGATGTAACGTACATATTTACATTAGTACTTCCTGAGGAGGCAGTGTAAAAATAAAACTAGATAGTCTGAGCACCGTGTGTGAGTCCAGGGTGGATAATTGGACGCAATGGAAGATAGAGGATTATGGCAGAAAATAATGGAGACTTTTTTTTTTTTTTCTTTTTTTTAAATGATTACGTTGCAAAAAGATGCCACATAGCACATGCAGTGTGTGCTTAAAGAAGATCTTCAGTGACTTTTAAACAAATTAAACATCAGCAGCTACAAATACTGTGGCTGCGAAGTTATAATAAAGTGACACCAGTCCAGGGATCTAGCCCTGTCATCACCTGGGCCAGGCTTTCGGATCCCTAGCGCCACCGTGTTGACCCAGCGCTGTCCTAATCTGGGCCAGTTTTTTGCTAGCTTTTCGAGTCTCCAACATCATGTTTGTGGGAACCTTGCTGTGACTCCTTGTGGCTTCACAGCCTGCTTCCCACATGCACGAGCCATGTTGCACTTTGTGAATGGTCCTGCGACATGTCATTGGTTACGGGAGGGGGCCTGGACAAGTTGGACTGGCAGCGCTGTCACTGACCTCCTCTCGGGTGCACCATGTTGGGCTCAGTCAGATGGCTCCAGCCGGGTGCTCTGGTTTTATTCTATATCCTCCTCCACAGTCCACACACACGTCTGACTCCTCCTAGGATCCTGATCCTAGGAGGATCCCTATCCTAGCGGCGCTCCCACTCTTGACTCCTCTCTAGACTCCCCCTCAGACCGCAGACATGATAAAAGACAAGAGATGGTCAGAGACTGCAGACATGATATAGGAGGTGGACAGAGGCTAGATGCAACTATTAAAAAAAAAAAATTAGGCTGATGGGGCTGCATCAGTGGATGCAAGTTCCTGCAGGCAAATCTCACCTATTTTGGTGTAATTTCACCACCTATCATTGGATACTGCTTGGGGGTGTCCCACGGGTCTCATGATCTATTGATCATTGCTGTGTTCTTCAAAAAACTGTTGAGAATGTAGGATTTTTGGACTCGCCGTAAAATTTGAAGGACACCATTTCCACACCAACATGGTTGTCAAACGGGAGCAGCTGCTGTGTCCATGCAGTGTGAATGGGACTGCGTGCACACGGATGCACTGAACACCTGTACTGCATCCTGTGCTGGGAAAACCAGACACTCACACTCTCTTTATTACTAAAGACAATTCCTTAAAAGTCTAGTGTTCTTTGTTTTTAAATGATTTCTCAAACTTAATTCTGTAACATCTCAAGTGAAGAATGGTTAATGATAGCTGAGAATTGAAAATTTGGCTTCCTACCAGAAATTGAAACAGCAGTGTTGATTCAAAGTTCTGTTTGCAATTGTGTGAGATGTTCTAATAAGAGTAATAAAATCACCCATGTACTGTGTCCTCCGCCTCACCTTATTTGGTTAATGAACTCCTCAAATGTAAAGATTTGGTTTTTCAAACCTTATTTGACCCTTTATTTACAATGAAAGCATGTTTGTAATTTTTTTCCCTCCCTTTTTTTTTTTTTTCTCGTCTTTTGCACAGTATGTGCTGAACGGCTGCGATTGTCATTCCACTCTGTGTGACCATCTGGAGACATGTTGTCCCATGAAGGATAAAAAAAATATTAACAGCATTTGGGATTTGACTATTAGAGCTGCTTACAAGTTTCTCATATATGAACAATTTTGACATATAATCCAAACACATAATCTTTCATCACTTTGTGGTTTGCTCATCACATTTGTTTTATACACAGCAACCAGTCAGAATCCAGATTTCCTTTTGACATAGTAGGCTTAAAGTATGTGTGAATCCTACCTTGTAAAACAACCCAGTTTAAAATAGAACATTATATATATATATATATATATATATTATATATAATATACACACACACATCTATCTATCTATCTATCTATATATATACACACACACACACACACACACACACACACACACACACACACACATATATATATATTTCCTTTTTATAAGTGATCAAATGACCTCTGTTCTCAGCTGCTTAAGGGGCTTAGAGACGTGGTGGAGGAGATGATGGGGGGGGGGGGGGGGGGGTGTGGCTTCAGCTTCACACAGCGAGATAAATATTCTGGACGGGGGTCATGTCAGCAGGAGGCAGAGGAACACCAGTGCAATGATCTTTCTCGTGAAGAGCTGGGGACATGTCAGCACAACTCTGACCACTGGATTATAGCCAAGTAGTGTACAAAGTAGGGCTGGGAAAAAAATCGATTTTAATCTTGAATCGAGTTTTGAGCTCAAATCGATTCAGTTTTGAAGAAAATCGATTTTTTTAGATTTTTTTTTTTTTTTGGAAAAAAAAATAAAAAATTTCCCTTCAAAGTTTCCATAGCAGGACTGCAGGGGGCGTATCCGGAATGGCACTGGGCAGCGTTACCCCAATTACATCTACTCGCTGCAGCCGCCGTCTGCCTACCTACCTGATCAGCGTGTCATGCAGACAGACGGCGGCCATTGCAGTGTTCAAAAGCCGCGCCTCCCGAGTCCTCGTCGTCTGTGATAGGCGGAACACTCAATTTCCCAGCAGGCAGTATTCAGCCTATCACGGACATCCTCTCATCCTCGTCTGTGTTATGAGGATGACCATGATAGCCAGAACACTGAATGCTGGGAAATTGAGTGTTCCGCCTATCACAGACGAGGAGGAGGCGCGGCTTTTGAATACTGGAATGGCCACCGGTGTAGCAGTAAAATCCGTATCTCATGAAAATCTGCATCAGGTATGGGCACAGTGAGACACGGGCACAGTGAGACACGGGCACAGTTCAATTCAACTAAGAGTAACCTCAGGATTTTTTGTTTTATTAGCTAAATCCAAATACAGTATTAATAATTTGGATGTTTAACAATCTTTGTTGCACACTGCAAAAAACAACAAAAGGTCACAAGTGCTAAATTGGTGGATAAAGAAAAAAATATAATGGATGATAATAATAATAATAATAATAAGAAAAAAATCCCAAATATTTTGGGAAGTACAAAGTATCCAAAAAGGGGGAAAAAACAGGATCCAGCGCAGCAAGAAAAAATCCGTACCCAGAAGTACAAAATACACAACATGCACACAATATAATCCAGCGCTCATGGAACATACATTATTAACTATTGAAAACTCTTGAAGAATTGATAAAAAAGCTTAGTCCATTTATCACAATAAAGAGAGGGATCCAATCCCAAATGTGCAGAGGGCAAATGAATCTTAACTCTCCAGTTGCCAGTGGTGACAAACTTGTTAAACTTGCAGTGACATCCGTGGAGCAAGGAGGGGTTAAAAAAGTCAAAACAAAGCCTGTGGCATGATCTCCGTGTGAGCGCAGTACCTTGAATGATGGACAACAGGCAGACCAGCGTGTGGAGGGCCCTCCAACCCAAAAGGATGCAGAGCCAGGATCGCAGCAAGGCTGGGACAGAAGGAATCACACACAGAGTTTCAAGAGTTTTCAATAGTTAATAATGTATGTTCCATGGGCGCTGGAATATATTGTGTGTTTGTTGCACACTGACTTGGAAGTTAGAGAAAGGGTTTGCCTTTGCAATTTTGTTTGTTGATGCACTTTAATTAATATAATAAAAAAAAAAAAATCGAATCGTAAATCGAGTTTTTTATAAAAAAATCGCAGATTTTTTTTTGGGGAAAAATCGCCCAGCCCTAGTACAAAGAAGGAAGTTGACCATGCTGGGGAAGATGTGTTAGTGGTGCGGTCAGTTTGAAATGGGATAGCAGGGGGCACTGGCAGGTTCACCAGGAATTTTACACAAAGGAAGCAATGCAGAGAGAATAGGATATGGTTTCATACAAGTACATGGTAGCACAAATGCATATCAGAAATATGAAATGTTTTGCAACTTTTACATGTGTTAGTAAAACTGTACATATCACAACTACTTGGTGTATCCAGGTAAATTATACCTCCTTTTTTTTTTCTGCATAAGTTGGGCCTTCATTTGGTGATCAATAATAATGTTGCAATTCCCTTATGGAACTTGTAGTTTTGCAACAGCTGGAGGGCCCCAAGTTTGAGAACCCCCGCTTTTTATAGCAATCCCTATTGGATCACTCCTCAGAGGGTGTTTGACAGATGGTAAGAACAAGCAACGCAACTGTGTGCACTGCACATGGTTGCGGGTTAGACCCATTAAAGATGACAGGGGATCAATTTTGCTGTGCTGTGATGCTTTGAATTTGAACACCCCTGTCTGTTACTTTTGCAGATAGTAAAAACGAAGTTCAACCATGTGTAAGGCCCCTTTCACACTGGGGCGGGGAGGTGCGCTGGCGGTATAGCGGCGCTATTTTTAGCGCCGCTATACCGTAGTTTTTGCTGCGATATTCGGCCGCTAGCGGTGAGGTTTTAATCCCCGCTAGCGGCCGAAAAAGGGTTAATACCGCCCGCAATGCGCCTCTGCAGAGGCCCATTGTGGGCGGTATTACCGTGGTTTCCTATTGCTTTTAATGGGCAGGAGCGGGTATACACACCGCTCCTTCACTGTTCAAAAGATGCGGCTTGCAGGATATTTTTTTTTCCTCCCGCCAGCGCATCGCCTCAGTGTGAAAGCCCTCTGGCTTCACATTGAGAATGCTGGGACAGGATTATTTCAGGCGTTATTTATGCACTATTTTTAGTGTGGAAGGGGTCGAAGTGTAAACTAGCCTTAAATAAGAGTTTTTTTTTTTTTTTTTTTTTTAAATCCTAAAGAAAACCTACAATGACCTTTGACCCTACTGACATTTTGACGCTGACCCTGACACCAACCTAGATCAAGCCCCAATTTTAGCTATTTTATCCTCATTGTGAAGTAGTATACTTGTTGGCACATGGAGCAAAAATTGGGCTCTCCGGAGGTGAAAGCTGTGACCTGGTAGGACATGCTAGGGAATTGACTCTAGTGAAGTTAAATAAGGCTTTATGTAAAACAGCAAGCTTTGTTCTCCTATCACGAAGTTCTACAGAAAAAAAAGGCAACTAGTGTAATACAGAAAAATGTGTATGAAGAAATACACAGCAGATAGACTGTGCTCATGGTTTCCTAATTGGTTTTAACTGCAGTGCACCTTTAAAAAAAAAAGAGTGCAAAACATTTAAAAATTGCTAAAATAAGTTGGATGTCAAGGGGTTATTTTTTTTTATGTCTCTACCCGTGGCATTCTTTCTCCTTGGCTTATGAATGTCTGTATAACTGTCAGATGCAAAAGCTTGCTACTGTATAAACACTTGCTTCATTTTCTCGGCCAAGCCATTTCTTAGAGGAAATAGTCTTTCAAGCAGCGATTGAAGATATACAAATTGTAATGAAAGTTTGATTACAGTTTCTGTTTTTCCAACAAGGTGAAGGCTTTTGATTGGCGTATGAACCAGCCTAGACCAACACAAAAACAAATCTACCTTCCCTCCAATCCAAGGCAAAATGTCAGTCCACTTCCTGCCCCCCCCCCCCCCCCCCTCACTACCCTCTTGCTGTTGTCTCCTGAAAATCAGACGCTGTATCGTGTTTTTCAGTGTATCTGGTTCTTCAAGTAAACTTGGCTGTTCAAAGCACTGCGATTTGAAACCAGTCCAATTTCAACAGGCCTAATTACCATTTGAGACAATTGTATGAAACAAGTAAAGGAAAAGGGAGGAGGACTCGGGGTGTTTATGTAGTTGTAGAAAAATGTTTCTTTTAACAATGTTAAGAAATAACCAGCGTTTTCTTTTTTAAACACTGGCTTGTACCCTTTTAGCCTATAACATGTTTTCAACATCCATCTTTACACAAGGAAAATTACGCCTTTTTTGATAGTATGGATTGGCATCATTCATGTAGTTCGCTGTGTGGTGTTTTTTGGGCTATATATGATATTGACGCCTATCCGTGATCTACATGGTTTCCTGCCTTCTATTTTCCATCCACTGGATGGCGCCTGCTTTCCAGTCTCAGACGTTGCTATGGAGCCATTGCGTCCTCTTGCAGGGAGATGACGCCGCTCCTAGCTGATGTCTTTTCACTGTTGCACGCTATGGCTGGCATGTGACGCCGCGGCGTGTTTGCGTCATGACGCCGCTCCCGGGACGCTCGCGGGGACGGCGCGCCGCGGCGTCACGCTACACTGGTGTCCCCAAAGCCAATTGCAGCAACATCAGAGGATGTTGCTGCATGGGGACTTAGTCCATAGGGATATAAATTAATATTACGACACCCAGGTGCCCTACAGTGATGAGAAGGTTTAGTGGGGCCACTCCCACACATAGGCTTATGGGTAAGTCTCACACAGATGGCGCTACCACGCCATCTGATTGCGACTGTTCATTCATCTGGTGGGATTTTCCGTATTTTTGATACGATTATGCCTTATGTTGTCTAATACATTGGATATTGAAGTGTTTAAGTGTATGTATGTATGTATGTATGTATGTATGTATGTGTATAATAAATATATATAAATATAAATATATATATATATATATATATACACACAATTTATAGCAAGAAGGACTGTTTTTATGAACCTTTATTCATTAGTTCACTTATATACAGTGTACACCAGTTATTCACTTGCTATTGAGTCCCTTTCAGTAGCAACTATAGAATCTTTTCTATATTCAGAGCGCTGCACTATTTTGTCTATATTTGTTTAATACTTTGAGTGTCAGCAGCTTCCATTTTTGGTTTATCGCAGTTTTTTCACTTCTATATTTTAATGTATTTTATAATGTTATGCAAATTTGATGCGGTGTAAGCCGCAACCAATTCGCATAGGTGCGAACAGGGCCTCAGTGTTTTCAGCTGCCTCTCCTCTCCGCCCCACGTAGTTCAATTAAACCACATGACTGCAACAGCGCCAATCTTTGCTGGGCATCCACAAGAAAACACTTCACGCAGTGAGGTATGCAGAATGCTTCAGAGATTTCCTTCTTACTCCACCCACCGATCAGTGTGTAATGCAACAAGTATGAAAACGTCATGTGACCAGTTTATAGAACGATGAATACTATAATAACTCATCCTGTATGTGAAACGATGGCTGTGGGATTAATGACATTTTACGGAAATGGGTTTAGTTCCATTTGGCTAAATCGCCAGGTGAAAATAAGGGGGGGGGGGGGGGGGGAAGCCTCAAAGGAAACCAATGCAACCACCACAGCCTACGAATTGGTGAACGTCAATTTAATACATGCTTTTTGTTTTTGGGTTTAATACTGCTCTAAAGGTGTCAGGATGCTGCTTAGGCACAATTTCCATTTTTAGATGTTCCTATATTGTAGACTTGAGTGCAAGCCTTCACTTCAGCAAGGTGCAAGTAAAAAATCTACATTACAAAAGCACTGTGTGACCTCACAACCTAATTTTGCAAACACTGACCTACAAAAATGTAGGAATACCAAGAAAATCTGAATCTCTTTAGAGATTGTGTATGTTTGTAAAAGCAACTGTTTATACAAAGCGCAAAGTAATATGTCTTGCAGTACTTTCCAAATAAAAAAGGTCAGGACGGCAAAACGAAGCATGTTCTGTTTTCCCACTAGCGTTCATGTTTTTTCCACTAACATGTAACAGTAAATGAGATCACGCTCTTTTTGAAAGAACTTTATAGATAGTTGATCCAGGGAATAATCTGGTTGCCTCTTGGGGGATCAGGAAGGATTTTTTTTCCCCCTTGGGTGCAAATTGTATCATGTTTTATTGGGGTATTTTTATTTATTTTTTGACTACTCCTGGATCAACTGTGGGTATAGGATTGTGTAAATGGAGGTTTGTGTGTGTGTGTGTGTTTGTTTGTTTGTTTGTTTGTTTGTTTGTTTGTTTGTTTGTTTGTTTGTTTGTTTTTTTTTTCTTTTTTTTTTTCTTTCTGTGGGTTGGACTGGATAGACTTGTCTTTTTTCAACCAGATTACCTATGTAACACCTAAATCAGCAAAAGGTCAACTGAAACAGATTAAGGTGTAGCCCTCTATGGACTTCTGATTCCAGCGCGTAATTGTATTTCTGGAAATAGAAATTGTTATCCCCTTGCTCCCTTTCTTTAGACACCATTCCGCCATTTTTCGGTGTCACAGAACCAGGAACCGTGGAGGAAAGGCGGGGAGGGGGATTTCTCCCTGTCAGAATATATTAACTCAGTAGGGATCTGTCAATTTTTTTTTTTTTGGGGGTTTAAACCCGCTGGTTAAACAAAAACGACGAAAAAAAAACCTCAACCTGTATACCCTGCTTTACTGTATTGAAGGCAGCACCCCTTCTATTGATTTCTCTCCTGCAACCAATGTAGGTGTCAGGGTGGAGGAATAAAATGTTCTGTTTTACATGAATTTGAATGCGTGTGTGTGTTATCTAAGTGCATAGCAAAATGGAGTTGGCACTGGAGGCTAAAGCTGGGTTCACATGGGCCAAAAAGGTCAGTTTGGCAAGAATCGGACAACTTTCGGCCCATGTGTACAGCTCCTCATACAACAGAAGCTGGTCTCGCGACACAATAGCTCAGTTGGGAGATCGTCGCACTGACATCAAATGTGTTAGTACGGTGATCTGCTAGTTGTTTTTTTTTTTTATCCTTCAGCCGGCTGGGTTGAATGAGAAAACAAAAACTTCCGTGTGCACTCAGCATAGTTGGTGTCTTCCCTACTTTTACTCATCATATTCTGCACAACATTGAGTTTTCAGTGTTGTAAGAATAGTATAGATTACTCTGTTTTGCTTTACAAAGGTATTGATTACTAAACTATATCCCTCTAGCTTTCGGATTGCTTTAGAATTCCTCTTAGATTGTAAGCTCCAACGAGCAGGGCCCTCTGATTCCGCCTGTATTAAAGTGTATTATATTTGTACTGTCTACTCTAAAGTTGTAAACCGTCGGCACTAGATAAATCCTGTATAATAATAATAATGGGGTGGTATCATGAAAAATGTGGTTATTACTTTATCACATATGCAGGTAGAACCTTGTCTTCCTCTGGTATTCCAGAAGCATGACTCACTTGGTAGTCAGATGTGTGATGGCGCCGTAATGAGAACAAAGTTCCTTTAGTAAAGAGTTTTTGTAGACTGATATTACATGAATGTGATAAATCCCCTCTCACTACCAGGATTATAATTGGTGTGAAAATAAACCAGCAGTGCTACACTGAGCGCTAGACATTTGAGATTATTCATATGCAAACATCGAAGTGTTTAGAGAAGGCAGTAACTAACGAAAGAAGAAAATCCTGTTCTGCAAGGTTCACCTATCAATTCATTCTATCCGTCTGTTTTTTTTTTTTTGTTTTTTTTTTTACACCTTAAAGGTAATCTGCAATGTTTTTATGTCTATATGACAGCAGCTACATTCTTTAGTTTCACAATGATATCTTGTGGCGTGGAATGGATGTTGGCAAACAGGTTTCGTTTTTGGCGGACAGAAATATTCACATTGTACATGTAGATTTTGTATACCTGACGGGTGTTCATGTGCTAAGTAGTTGCATCTCGGTGGTGCACTTCATACATTGAGAATATTTGATTCCATGATTTCATAACGGACATTGAAAACGCTGGTTTCATAATACATTTTATTCTTTTACTACTGATGAGAGATAAAAGGCTTACGTTGGCTTTCAATGGAGCCATTTCCTCAGATCTTTGTGCCAGTCACATGGAGGGATTCCAGCCTCACACAGTAAGAGTTTCAATTGAAAATTTTTGTTTCCAAAATTATTTTAATGGTTTATGGTGGGCAATCAACAGTAGTGTTTTTTTTTTATTTACATTTTTTTTTTTTATAGTAGTGACAAGAAAAATCAACGGTTGAAGGATTACAATTTTTTTTTTTTTTTTCTTCTCCTTTCTTACCTGAACAAAAGCCTAATGGCCCATACACACAATCCGAATATCGTACGAAAACCGTCCGAGGAAGAATTGTATGATTATCGGATCGTTGGTACAGAGCTTTCGAGAGCCGATCACGGCAATTCATCTGATTTTATTCGATCGGACAAGCACAAAAATGTTCCTCATATGATACCAGATCGTACGATTTTCATTTTAGTCAGTACAGTTGTCGTCTGAAAATGCAATACAAATACACTACAACACATGACATCGCTTCCGATTTTTTTTTTTTTTTTTTTTTTTTTTCTGTCGTACGAGAATTTTCGTGACTTTAGTAACCTATTCAATTTCTAGTTGCGACTATTTAGCGAAAAAAGTTGGACGATCTGTCGTACGATTTTCGGATTGTGTGTACGGAGCATAACTGTTAATGTGGTTCTTGGTCAGGGAAAATGATACTTATTGTAATGTGCATGTGCTAAGCAAACTTTCATCCAGAACTGAAGCTTTCGTGGTAACGAAAATGTATTTTTAAACTACTATAGTGTATTGCAAAGGGCCAGTTTATTTGTCTTTTGGGCTTTAGGGGAGCAGACTGGCCATTGGGAGTAGAAAATACCCCAGCATCTGTGTCCCATTATTGGTTTTAATGGGAGTAATGGTATCCCTTTGGTTTCAATGAATAAAAAAAAAAAAAAAAAAAATATATATATATATATATATATATATATATATATATATATATATATTTATATATATATATATATATAATTTTGTGTGTGTGTATTTATAAATATATATACTAGATTTAAATAAAATTTGGATTCTTTTCTTGATTCCATAAGCAATAAAAGTAACCTGTTTAATATGTCTGAGAAGTCTTTGAACTATCAGGTCTGGATGAATTTTTTTTATTTATTTTTTTCTTACTCCAAGGACAACATTTTCAAAGGCTTTCAAATGAAATTAGTTGATTCCGTGGCATCATCGAATGCTCTGAATGAAAGATTTTTCTGAATTTTGTACGAACATGCAAACCAAATTCTAAGCATGCATGGCTAGCTTTAGTTAAACTGCTTGTCATACTGTTGTGTCTTTTGCTCCAAGGACTGAAGTCAGGGGACTGTGCTTGCAATTATAGAGCACCAATATGCCTGATCTGCGGAACTGTGAATGCAAATTTTACAAGTAGTTGGCCCTTCCAATGAATCTAGATTTGCAACTCGTCATGTAAATTCTGGGGTTATGTGGGAGACCGCACGCTGTGTGTATACTACTACATTAAAGGTTTGATTTGCAGTAGCTAGAAAGATATTGAAAAATATATTTAAACACTGCTTAATAATTTTAGGTATGGGTGGTATCATGCTTTGGTGTGTTTAGTTTGCACAAGTTAATCCACTACCTTGAATGTTGTCAGCCTGTTGTTTGAGCTCCTCAACCGGTACTATAGAATACTGTGCTGATGAACAATGTCCCTGTAGTCCTCCTGTTATCTGTACACATGGACCTTCTTTCAACACAGAAGCATAGGGCAATGTTGGATGTCTAATCCAGAATCGGCTGGCTATATCAGTCATATTTGCTGTGTACCCTGTCATAGACCGTCTGCCAGAGGGGGAATGGGAGACATGCACAGCATACAATTTTCACTGAAGTAGATTTAGACCCCTTTCTCACTGAAGGTGCTTTTCAGCATTAAAAATAGCGCCTGAAAAGCACCTCTCAAGCCTCCTAGTGTGAAAGCCCGAGTGCTTTCACACTGGGGCGGTTCACTAGCAGGACCGAAAGAATTATCCTGCAAGCAGCGTCTTTGCCATTGAAATCAATGGACAACGCTGCTGAAGCGCCTGCAAAGCGCTTTGGCAGTGGCACTTTGCTGGTGCTTTTAACCCCTTCTTTGGGGTATAAAGCTCCCCACCCACACAGCGCTGGTAAAGCGCCGCTAAAGCTAGGGGAGCTTTACCACTAACGCGGCCCGTGCCCCAGTGTGAAAGGGCCCTTAAAGCTGAGTTCCACCCAAAAATGGAACTTCTGCTTTTCAGAATCCTTCCCCCCCCCCCTCCGGTGTCACATTTGGCACCTTTCAGGGGGGAAGGGGCAGCAGATACCTGTCTAATACAGGTATTTTGCTCCCACTTCTGGGCATAGATAGCCGCAGTATCCGCGCAAATCTATGCCACGTCCGGCGCCTCCTCTGTCCCCCCGCTGTATTCTGGGAGACGCACAGGTCCCAGAAGACAGCAGGGACCAATCGTGCATGCAGAGTAGGGAACCAAGCTGCAAGGCTTCACTTCCTGATTCCCTTACTGAATATGGCGGTGCCGAGGGACAGATTGGCTTCGGGTGCCGACATCGCAGGCGCCCTGGACAGGTAAGTGTCCATATTTTAAAACTCAGAAGCTGCAGTATTTGTAGCTGCTGACTTTTAAAAAAAATAATAATAATAATTTGGCGGAACTCCGCTTTAAACTGAATTTCAGAGATGTCTATAGGGATACAAAACCCACTCGAAGGTCGTCAGAAGGAGGACAACCGCTGGTGGATCTGTCATTGAATTCTGAATGATCTCAGAAGTGTCTTGACACAGGCCCTGAAGCTGCTAGCAGCTGTAAAATGCAGGCGGTCAAAGGTAGCTCTTTGTGTTTTGCTATGCCCAAGTGCAGACAACACCTCCATTTATCTGCACTCTGTGAAGTCAAACCATAGGGATTATTCAATAGAACAGGTTTCCAGATCTATTCTCTGCCCCTTTGTTTTGTTTCACCCCAATTAGCCATGTTCTTAGAAATGGCTGCCTTGCTATTTATGCTTCAGAAGCCAACACCTGGGGCATTGAAGGACCCAAGAACTAGGCACAGAACTTGGAGCGGTGGTGTTTTCTTTGAAACTTCCAAAGCAAAAAGGGTCGCTGGTTCGAATCCCGACCACGACACCATCTGCCTGGAGTTTGCATGATCTCCCTGTGCCTGTGTGGGTTTCCTCCTGATACTCTGGTTTCCTCCCACACTCTCAAGACAAGCTGGTAAGTTAATTGGATCCTGTCTAAATTTGCCCTAGTATGTGTGTTGGGGACCTTAGGTTGTAAACTCCTTAAAGGCAGGGACTGATACAATGTACATGTACATGTACAATGTATATGCAAAAGCGCTGCATAAATTTACAGAGCTATACAAGTACCTGAAATTAATAAATAAAAATATATAAGATGGTGACTGGGAGGGAACTGCAGCACAGCATGTGACAACTGGTTCCCCCCGCAGGCTAATGTCATAATGTGCTAGTATGCAATGCATACTAGCACATTGACAGACTTGCCTAAAAAATGTACCCCTCCCAGCGACATCATGCCAGAAAGTCCATCTTCATCCAGTCTTCCTTCCGGGTTTGTGTGTCAATGGCCGAACCGCAATGGTGTTGCTCCCACAGCACAGATCTCTGCCATCCAATGAGAGCGCAGTGCACGTGCACCTGTGATGACACCTATAAATATCCCCTAAACGGTGCACAATTAGGAGATGGTTACTGTACCTGCAGGTAAGCCTTGTTCTAGTCTTACCCGTAGGTACAAGATAAACATGGGAGTTTACATTCTTCTGTCCTATTGTCCTGTCTCGTCAGAAGATCTCCCTCCATTGCCTGAATATAGTTTGTGCTGTGCATGTCTACCTTGCAGTTACTGCTTCCATTAGAAAGACTGACTTCCCATAAAGGGATCCTGCTTCTTTATTTCTCATTGGCTCAGAAAGCTTGTGGTCTTAAGGATGGGATTTTCACCTTTTCCTGTCAGGGCACACTCCATTAGATTAGTGGGTGCTTCTTGGGCGTTTTGGCATCAGGCTACTGTTTTCCAAAGTTGCAAAGCTGCCACTTGGTCTTCTGTTCATGTGTTGTTCATTACTAGGTGGAGCTTCAGGCTTCATCTGATGCCAATTATGGGTAGACGTTTCTTCCAGGGGCGATTAGAGCTGCAGGCGTTTCCAGTTATGTTGGTTTTTGCTGTTTCCCACCCATAGACTGGAGTGATTTTTTTTCAGTTTTCCGACAGTCTGTGAATTCCTGTGATCTTCAATGAATGAGAAAGAAAATAGATTTTTTTTTTTTGTGCTTACTGTGAAGTCTATTTCTTGGGGTTCATCGTGGGACACATTTCCCACACCTCTGTGTCTTTGACCGTGCTAATGGTATTGCTTTTCCACAAAACCAAGGAGTAGGAGGGGTTATACCAGGCTGGCCCCTATTTTGTGTTTGTAAGTAATCATATCTTCCTGTAGGTGATGCTATAACCCAACAGTCTGAATTTCTTTGTCCTTCAATGAACCCCAAGAAAATGATTTTACAATAAGTGAGAAAAAAAATGTCTATGCACAATTTTATTTTTTCGCTTTATACTCAAAAGGACAGAATTGACATTCACGGACTAGGAAATCATGGGAGATGGGAGATGGGGTATGTTGTAACTACAGGAATGTGCATGTCACATTGTATTTTATGATTTATTTTATGTTTAACAATATCTAAACATGCTGGTATGCTGGAGCCCAGTCTTGAATACAGCTACATAGATCTATAGTTTCATCTTACATATACAAAGTGTAGTATGAGTAAAAAGAAAGCACATAAAATGTAGGTGAATTGTAAGTCATGCTCAGTAAGGACACATTGTTCTCTTTTCTGCTGAAAATGCTGCTTTGCATTCTGCTTGGAGGGAAGATTAATGTAACGCATGTGTTCACTCACTCTTGGCTCTCTCCAAGTCACAAGCTGCCAGAATATCTTCTTAAATTGCAGAAAATCAAGTTTGTGTCGTTTTTTATTTATTTATTTTTTTGTTCTCAAGTGTGTTTTTTTGTTGTTTGTTTTTTTTTTTGGGGGGGGGGGGGGGGGTCGGAGTGTTTCATCTGCATGATTAGGTAATACTATTTATTTAGGTCCATCTCCTTCTAGTGTTTGCACCTTGCCTTGTGTCTATATAGGAGTAAAAGGAAAAAGCACAGGCATTAACCAGGGACTAACCATGTACATCAAGTGGAAAATGATATCACAAAACCATCAGGTATCATATATAATATTGCCCAAAATCGATTCTTTTAATAAATCCAATAAAAAAAATCAACACATACACACACCCCACATACATACATACACACACACCCACATACATACACACACACCCACTACATACACACACCCACATACATACACACACCCACATACATACACACACCCACATACATACACACACCCACATACATACACACACCCACACCCCACATACATACACACCCCACACACCCACATACATACACCCACATACCCACATACACACACCCACATACATACACACACCCACATACATACACACACCCACATACATACCACATACATACACACACACATACACATACATACACACACATACATACACATACACATACATACACATACATACATACACACACATACACATACATACACATACATACACATACATATACACACACACACACACACCACACA